>CM046042.1:42956451-43556451 GCA_025215565.1 Flaveria ramosissima
TTGATTTGTGTTTCGATACTCTGCCATTTGAATTTTTGTTTTCTTAAATTGTCACACCCCCGCTAAAAGCGGAAACACAGGGATGTAACGAGACCGGGATCGTCATAACACATGGTAAGCGTTAGAGAGCAATATATATAAATGATGACATGTGTGTCATGACGACACCCGACGACAAGGGGACTTGTGTCGTGTTTAGTCAATGTCCACAACACATAGCCATGAGCAACATGATGATGATAACATATATACACATAAGATGAAAATGTGAATGTTAATTCCCACAACCCGGGAACAAGTTCAAATGTTGATAATTGTTTACATGCGATAACATTGTTTCAAAAGATTGTTCAACAAAACATGAGCTAAGTCCCAAAAATGCATCCTAGGGTCTCCACTAAGGCAGCACACCTAGATTCCTGGACTTGCATGATCACCTGAAAAGATATGCTTAAAACGGTCAACAAAATTGTTGGTGAGCTCGCAGGTTTATGTAGTAAAAATGTAAGTGATGCTGTATATAATAGCGCGTCGGAATACCGTGAATACAGTTATTACACAAGTAAATATCACATGACATGAGCTTTGCAACCAAACCTAGCGACGTACACAAAGAAATTGTCGGCATATATTCACCCAAGGGCCCGTTCCTGGCCACTGATGGTACCAACTAGTATACCATCGAACGAGGGTGGGGGTGTCAACCCAGTAGTACTACCAATACCTAACCGTCGGTTCCCACACTGGAATTAAATAGTTGCAAAGATAGAACCACACAGCAGACCCAAGCATGTATCAAATAGTACTTGCAACACAGTATCACGTTGATTCCTTGTATGTAAAATGTATGTAAGTGCACAGCATAAAAATTGTGTAAGCATACTTTTCCCCCAATTTGTAAATGATTGAAATATTGTATAAGCGTAAAAGGGGCCACGAAACTCACTTGTTAAGTGGTAAGTATGTATGAGCGATGTATCCCAAATGTTGAATGCAAATAAACAGTCAAACACCTATTGACAGTTATTGTATAGCATTAATGATATGATATATGTATAAGCGCGCAATAATGGTGGGTCGTGTTCGGGTCGTATTGGATGGGTCACGCACAACACACACAAACTGACACACATACTAGATCCTATGTAGATCCAAGTACAAGACATTGTCGCCACTAATGATGATGTTTAAGTAAAAGTATCGTTGTTAATCGAAAGAATATTGAATAAGTGTCAATAGTTATAAGTCAATTTAGTCGTTCGTAAAGCGTTAGTTTAATTTGCTCAAAATAGTTTCTGTGCCCTTTCTCGCGTTGACTTTAATTTTCGTGGCCAAACAATGGCATTATTGTGTTAGTGTTACCTCGACACCACACGACATACTCACGCCACGCACAAGGGGTCAAACACAACAATTTCAGTCGCATACAAGGCCAGACGCACGACTCAATCTCCATTCGTGCGAATCAACCCTCAATCGTGCGAATCAGCTTCATTCGTACGATTGAGCCTTCATTCGTATGATTGGCCTTCAGTCGTACCACACAACACCCAATCGCACGACTCAACTTCCATGCGCATGAATCAACCTTCAATCGTGCGAATTAGCTACTTTCGTACGATTGAACCTTCATTCGTGCGATTGGACCCCAGTCGTGCGAATCACATTCATTCGCACACATTCAGTCGGTCACCTGACTCAATCGCACACAAACATTCAATCGCATGACTCATTCGCATACACTCATTCGCACGCATGACTCAATCGCACACAGACACTCAGTCGCACAACTCAGTCGCACGACATGCCTAGTCGCACCACTCAGTCGCGCGATTGACTCAGACGCATGATCCAGTCGCACGACCCACTCAGTCGCACGGCTCAATCGCATGGATGACCCAGTCGCCCAATCTGCAGAATCGCGACTGTGGTCGGGAGGAGCAGCCCCCGAGCCGCTCTAAACACGGGTTTTACACCATAAGGACCTCCAGAAACACTCAACACACATATACAAGCATGTAACACAAGCAAGGAGACCTCACACGCACCCATACGACCTTGTGTGTTCGGGTTGAACCCGAACACCCGAAACCCTAGTTTGGACAGCCGTGAAAAGGCTCTAAAATGGACAACCAAAGACAACTACCTGCTAAAGAGGGGTAGTCTATGTTGTAGATGATGTCAAGACGAAGAAAACGAGACCTCACGGGTCGGATTTGGTGCTAAGATGGTGATTTAGTGTGTGAAGAGGAGATGAAGATGAAGAAGATGGTGATAATGAAGATTAGGGCTGGAATATGGGTATTTATACCCAGCCCAAGTTTCCAAAATTACAAGTTTAGTCCCTGCACTTAACCCCCGAGTTTTCCCAATTTTGTTCGGTTGAAAGACGACTTCGTTAGGTGTTTTATATTAATTATAAAAGTATATTTAATGTTATTATGACTTAAGAAATGGTTATATTAAAACATTTATTATATTTATAAAATGATATATTTAACGTCTTCAAAAATGGAAGTTTTAATGGTCTTTTTAAGGTTCACACACGGTTTTAACGAATGCACACACAACGATAATATTGCACACATGATATCCACATAATGAGTCAAATAATGATGAGGAATGACCAAATATAGAATAGATGACGGACAAACACGTCAATTGACGGACCTTAAGGTGACGGATGTCACAGTATCCCCCAGTTGAGAGAATTTCGTCCCGAAATTCAGCTGGAGTTAGGTCCAAGAGTGTCATCCTCGAAAAGATGTGGATATTTGAGTTTCATCTGATCTTCACGTTCCCATGTAAACTCTGGCCCTCGTTTTGAATTCCACCTTACACGAACAATAGGTATCCTACTGCGCTTCAGTTGCTTGACCTTTCGATCCATGATCTCAATGGGTTCTTCAACAAAATGAAGCTTGTCATCAATCTTGATTTCCTCGATTGGCACGTGAAGGGATTCATCGGCCAAACATTTCTTGAGGTTTGACACGTGAAAAGTATCATGCACACCGCTAAGCTCTTGTGGCAACCTTAACCGGTAAGCCACTGGACCGATCCTTTCAGTGATCTCAAATGGTCCAACGTATCTTGGGGCTAACTTCCCTTTCTTTCCGAATCGAACGACTCCTTTCCAAGGGGAAACTTTAGTAACACACGATCCCCAACATTGAATTCTAGAGGCTTCCGACGATTGTCGGCATAGCTCTTTTGACGATCTCGCGCGGCTTTGAGTCGATCTTGATTTGGAAAATCTTGTCTGTTGTCTCTTGGATGATCTCTGGGCCTGTCAGTTGACTTTCACCAATTTCGGCCCAACAAACGGGAGATCTGCATTTCCTTCCATACAACGCTTCAAATGGTGCGCATCCAATGCTTGTATGATAGCTGTTGTTGTAAGAGAACTCAATCAACGGCAGATGAGCATCCCAGCTACCTCCAAAATCATTACACACGCTCTCAACATGTCTTCTAGCGTCTGTATAGTGCGTTCACTTTGGCCATCTGTTTGAGGGTGATAGGCTGTACTCATGTCTAACCGAGTACCCATCGCTTTCTGTAGCGTCTGCCAAAAACGTGAAGTGAATCTGCTATCACGGTCGGATATGATTGACACCGGCACCCCGTGCCGTGTCACGACCTCTTTGATGTACAATCTCGCCAACTTATCCATCTTATAATCTTCTCGGATAGGCAAGAAATGTGCTGACTTCGTCATTCGATCAATAATGACCCATATCGAGTCATGACCGCTGTTTGTTCTAGGGAGTTTGGTAATGAAATCCATAGCTATGTTCTCCCATTTCCACTCGGGAATTTCAGGTTGCTGTAATAATCCCGATGGTTTTTGATGTTCAGCTTTGACCTTCGAACACGTCAGGCATCGACTGACGTATAAGGCAATGTCTTTCTTCATGCCTGGCCACCAGTATAGATCCTTAAGATCATGATACATCTTGTCTGCACCAGGATGAATAGAATATCGCGTCTTGTGGGCTTCATCCATGACTAAGGTTCGAACACCTCCCCATTTGGGTACCCATATGCGATCCATGAAGTACTGAATACCATCATCCTTGCGAATCATCTGTTTATCTAACCCCCGGAACTCTTCTCCCGCAAGGTTTTCTTCTTTCAATGCCTCACTCTGTGCAATTTGAATCTGAGCTTTCAAGTTGGTTTGGATAGTTAATCCCAACGCTCGTGCACGTAGTGGTTTCACACGTTCTTTACGGCTTAAGGCATCAGCCACCACGTTAGCTTTCCCCGGATGATACCGGATTTCACAATCGTAGTCGCTAAGAAGCTCTACCCAACGTCGTTGTCGCATGTTGAGTTCTTTCTGATCCAGAATGTGTTGAAGACTCTTATGATCAGTGAAGATGATGCATTTGGTGCCATACAAGTAATGCCTCCAGATCTTGAGTGCAAATACTACAGCGCCCAACTCAAGATCATGAGTGGTGTAGTTCTTTTCGTGCACTTTAAGTTGTCGCGAAGCGTAGGCAATCACCTTGTCCTTTTGCATCAGTACACATCCCAATCCTTGATGTGACGCATCGCAGTAGACCACAAAATCATCTGTTCCGTCTGGGAGAGACAGTATCGGCGCGTTGCACAACTTCTCTTTCAACGTTTGGAACGCTTGCTCTTGCGCATATCCCCAGTCAAACTTCTTGTCTTTCTGAGTAAGCAGGGTCAATGGTTGAGCGATCTTTGAGAAATTCGCGATGAAGCGACGATAATAACCGGCCAATCCTAAGAATTGCCGTATCTCTGATGGTGTCTGGGGCGTATCCCATTTCTTCACCGCTTCGATCTTACCGGGATCTACGTGAATCCCGTCCTCATTAACCACATGACCCAAAAACTTCACTTCTCGCAGCCAAAACTCGCACTTTGAGAACTTGGCGAAAAGTTTCTCTTCGCGTAGCAGCTCCAGAATAGCCCGAAGATGTTCTACATGATCCTCTTTTGATCGGGAATAGATAAGTATATCGTCTATGAACACGATCACGAACTTATCTAAGTAAGGTTTGCACACCCGATTCATTAGATCCATGAAAACAGCTGGTGCGTTAGTCAATCCGAACGGCATGACCAAGAACTCATAATGCCCATAACGAGTCCTGAACGCAGTCTTCGGTATGTCGTCCTCGAAAACCCTTAGCTGATGATAACCAGAACGAAGATCGATCTTTGAAAAATACGAAGCTCCTTGCAGCTGATCAAATAAATCGTCGATCCTGGGGAGAGGATATCGGTTCTTCACCGTTAACTTGTTCAGTTCACGGTAATCGATGCACATGCGGAACGATCCGTCCTTCTTCTTGACAAATAGTACCGGTGCTCCCCACGGTGAATGACTTGGTCGGATAAAACCCTTCTCCAGTAGTTCCTGTAATTGACTAGACAACTCTTGCATCTCGGATGGCGCTAGTCGATAAGGCGTTTTCGCTACCGGTGTAGCTCCAGGAACCAACTCAATACGGAATTCCACCTGTCGTGGAGGAGGTAAACCAGACAAGTCATCTGGAAATACTTCTGGGTAATCCCGTACCACTGGTATATCCACCAGTTTCCTTTCCTCGTCTTTCTTTTCAACTACATGAGCCAGAAAAGCATAGCACTGCTTTCGTAGACTCTGGCGTGCTTTCATGCAGGAAATAATCTTTAAGCTCTTACCCGGTCGTTCTCCCTGAACCTTGAGTACTTCCCCGTTTGGCATAGGGATACGTACTACCTTGTCTCGACAGACAATCTCTGCTCCATTCTGCGACAACCAATCCATACCCACAATCACGTCGAAGCTTCCCAACTCGAAGGGTATCAAATCTATCTCAAAGGTATGATCCTCCAGCGTCAACGAACACTTCCTAATAATCTCATCGGCCTGAGCAACCCTACCATTGGCCATTTCTACAGAGTAGCTAGTTTCTAGCCTACTAGGACTCAAATCAAGTAATTGCACAAACTCGGAAGATATAAAACTATTGTCTGCTCCAGTATCAAATAATATAGATGCGAAGTGATGATTGAGTAAGTGCGTACCCGTGACAACATTCGGGTCCTGACGGGCATCATTAGCTCCAATGACGAATGCACGTCCCCGAGCTGCATTCCCCTGAGTAGCCGGGCCTTGATTCCCAGCAATAGCCAACACCTGCTGCTGGTTGTTCCCCTGTTGACCCGGTGCCCGATTCAGCCTGGGGCACATGTTCCTGTAGTGATCGGGGCTCCCACACTCAAAGCAAGCCCTTGCGTTCCCGGCGGGATTAACCGCGTTGACGGGTGCTACAAGATTTGGTGCAGTTCTGCAATCTCTTGCCAAATGACCCGGGCGCTTACAGTTAGCGCACACCCGGCACTGCGTCCCTGGGGGATGATGATAATTGCACCTTTCACATTTGGGGTGCGGCCCCACATACTCTCTTCTGGCCTGAGACACGGCCACAAAATTCCTGGTCGGCTTAGACCTCTTCTCAAACCTTCCGGCACTCGACCGGCTCGATTCCCCAACATCCTTTCTCTTCTCGGCCCCTCGGCCCAAAACCCCTGTTCTAACCATTTCGTCAGTCAAAGCGCCAGCTTTCAGAATCGCGCTCTGAATAGTAGGAGGAGCGGCTGCTGTAACCATCGCCCTAATTTGAGGCGCAAGTCCCCAAATGTACCTTTCAATCCTCTTTGATTCCGGCGTGACTAGATGCGGAACCAATCTTGCAAGCTCATGAAAACGATCAGTATAAGCTGCATGCCCTGCCCCCACCATAGCATGATTCCAAAACTCATGCTCCAGTTTCTGCATCTCGTTGAGAGGGCAGTATTCCTCGGTGATCAAGGCTTTGAACTCGTCCCACGACATCTGCATCGCAGACTCTCTTCCTCTTGCTTGAATCTGGGTGTTCCACCAGGTTAGGGCTTTACCCTGTAGAGAACAAGTAGCATACTTGATCCTCTGGCTGTCGAGGCACTCACTGATGTCGATCACTGCCTCCATCTTTTCCAACCACCTGGTTAGGGCTATCGCCCCACCTTTTCCATCGAATTCCCTTGGCTTACAAGCCACAAACTCCTTGTACGAGCATCCCCGACGAGCATTGACCACTCCAGTCTCGATACCGGCAGTACCACCATTCCCGGTTTCCTGGTTGCTCTCGTTTCCAGTCGGGTTCCCGTTTCCCGTTTCAGTTTCAATCCCACCTTGGGCTCCATCATCGTTGCCACCATCCCCGTGAGGGTGGTGTTGTTGAAGTGCGTCGCTCACTTGGGCCACAATAGTAGGAATAAGCGCGGCCAATTGCTGAGCGATCAGGGCCGCCATGTCGGCGTTCCCTGTTCCTTGACTGTTGCTGGCAGGAGCATCGTTTGTTCTTGGTGCTCTGCCTCTGCCTCGGCCTCTGCCCCTTGGGGCTTCACTCCCGCCGCTACTGCTACGGGTGACTCTTCGAGGCGGCATGTTCTAATCATAAAAGAGGTAACATATAAACTTTAGTCACCATATGATACAAATGTACTCCACTTAACAAGTTCCAATGTTCATGTTCCGGTCAGCCAGACCACCATGCAGCCCATTTCAAGCATATTCTCGGTATACCGGTGATGTTTATATATAGGGTTCCCCGCAGCGTTCCCACCACACCCACGATGTACCGAGAATGATGCCCGATCCGGTTACATGACATCCGACTTTCCTTTACATCATATCCATAATAATCCATCATAACAGTTGTAAGTCCATGTATACAATCACGTTTAGTCTAGCGGGGGTTGTCTATTTCCTCATCTTTCGAGGTTTCAGACATATACCTCCTCAGAGTTAATCTCAATGTCCATGGTCAAGCGCAATAACATGATCTGTGATGATATCTTCGGGTTTACTACCCGGATCTGATAAACTAACTCGGCGCGCAGAGGGAACGGAAGATCCAATAAAAGTATCCCATAGAAGAGTGAGCACAAGGGCTCTCTCATAGGGTAGAAAGATCACATAACAAATAGATGAACAAATCAAGCAGCGAGGAACACATACACGAGATATAATATGCATACAGAGTCCTAGCATGCAAATCTACATGAAGGTTCCTAGGTTATAGTCTAGGTCAAGCGTATTGCCTAATTCTCTATAACCAATGGCTCTGATACCAATCTGTCACACCCCCGCTAAAAGCGGAAACACAGGGATGTAACGAGACCGGGATCGTCATAACACATGGTAAGCGTTAGAGAGCAATATATATAAATGATGACATGTGTGTCATGACGACACCCGACGACAAGGGGACTTGTGTCGTGTTTAGTCAATGTCCACAACACATAGCCATGAGCAACATGATGATGATAACATATATACACATAAGATGAAAATGTGAATGTTAATTCCCACAACCCGGGAACAAGTTCAAATGTTGATAATTGTTTACATGCGATAACATTGTTTCAAAAGATTGTTCAACAAAACATGAGCTAAGTCCCAAAAATGCATCCTAGGGTCTCCACTAAGGCAGCACACCTAGATTCCTGGACTTGCATGATCACCTGAAAAGATATGCTTAAAACGGTCAACAAAATTGTTGGTGAGCTCGCAGGTTTATGTAGTAAAAATGTAAGTGATGCTGTATATAATAGCGCGTCGGGATACCGTGAATACAGTTATTACACAAGTAAATATCACATGACATGAGCTTTGCAACCAAACCTAGCGACGTACACAAAGAAATTGTCGGCATATATTCACCCAAGGGCCCGTTCCTGGCCACTGATGGTACCAACTAGTATACCATCGAACGAGGGTGGGGGTGTCAACCCAGTAGTACTACCAATACCTAACCGTCGGTTCCCACACTGGAATTAAATAGTTGCAAAGATAGAACCACACAGCAGACCCAAGCATGTATCAAATAGTACTTGCAACACAGTATCACGTTGATTCCTTGTATGTAAAATGTATGTAAGTGCACAGCATAAAAATTGTGTAAGCATACTTTTCCCCCAATATGTAAATGATTGAAATATTGTATAAGCGTAAAAGGGGCCACGAAACTCACTTGTTAAGTGGTAAGTATGTATGAGCGATGTATCCCAAATGTTGAATGCAAATAAACAGTCAAACACCTATTGACAGTTATTGTATAGCATTAATGATATGATATATGTATAAGCGCGCAATAATGATGGGTCGTGTTCGGGTCGTATTGGATGGGTCACGCACAACACACACAAACTGACACACATACTAGATCCTATGTAGATCCAAGTACAAGACATTGTCGCCACTAATGATGATGTTTAAGTAAAAGTATCGTTGTTAATCGAAAGAATATTGAATAAGTGTCAATAGTTATAAGTCAATTTAGTCGTTCGTAAAGCGTTAGTTTAATTTGCTCAAAATAGTTTCTGTGCCCTTTCTCGCGTTGACTTTAATTTTCGTGGCCAAACAATGGCATTATTGTGTTAGTGTTACCTCGACACCACACGACATACTCACGCCACGCACAAGGGGTCAAACACAACAATTTCAGTCGCATACAAGGCCAGACGCACGACTCAATCTCCATTCGTGCGAATCAACCCTCAATCGTGCGAATCAGCTTCATTCGTACGATTGAGCCTTCATTCGTATGATTGGCCTTCAGTCGTACCACACAACACCCAATCGCACGACTCAACTTCCATGCGCACGAATCAACCTTCAATCGTGCGAATTAGCTACTTTCGTACGATTGAACCTTCATTCGTGCGATTGGACCCCAGTCGTGCGAATCACATTCATTCGCACACATTCAGTCGGTCACCTGACTCAATCGCACACAAACATTCAATCGCATGACTCATTCGCATACACTCATTCGCACGCATGACTCAATCGCACACAGACACTCAGTCGCACAACTCAGTCGCACGACATGCCTAGTCGCACCACTCAGTCGCGCGATTGACTCAGACGCATGATCCAGTCGCACGACCCACTCAGTCGCACGGCTCAATCGCATGGATGACCCAGTCGCCCAATCTGCAGAATCGCGACTGTGGTCGGGAGGAGCAGCCCCCGAGCCGCTCTAAACACGGGTTTTACACCATAAGGACCTCCAGAAACACTCAACACACATATACAAGCATGTAACACAAGCAAGGAGACCTCACACGCACCCATACGACCTTGTGTGTTCGGGTTGAACCCGAACACCCGAAACCCTAGTTTGGACAGCCGTGAAAAGGCTCTAAAATGGACAACCAAAGACAACTACCTGCTAAAGAGGGGTAGTCTATGTTGTAGATGATGTCAAGACGAAGAAAACGAGACCTCACGGGTCGAATTTGGTGCTAAGATGGTGATTTAGTGTGTGAAGAGGAGATGAAGATGAAGAAGATGGTGATAATGAAGATTAGGGCTGGAATATGGGTATTTATACCCAGCCCAAGTTTCCAAAATTACAAGTTTAGTCCCTGCACTTAACCCCCGAGTTTTCCCAATTTTGTTCGGTTGAAAGACGACTTCGTTAGGTGTTTTATATTAATTATAAAAGTATATTTAATGTTATTATGACTTAAGAAATGGTTATATTAAAACATTTATTATATTTATAAAATGATATATTTAACGTCTTCAAAAATGGAAGTTTTTAATGGTCTTTTTAAGGTTCACACACGGTTTTAACGAATGCACACACAACGATAATATTGCACACATGATATCCACATAATGAGTCAAATAATGATGAGGAATGACCAAATATAGAATAGATGACGGACAAACACGTCAATTGACGGACCTTAAGGTGACGGATGTCACATAAATGGCTTCTTATCTTTTCTTTCTTTTAGATTCTCTCAATAGGTAGGATTTTTTTAATTATTTTGATATCAATAACTAATTGATATATTTATATATTTTAATTAACCGTTCATGTTTTTTACCTTTTATTTCCTTGGAATTCTTTTAAAGTTGTTAGATTTTATTAATTTGATATTAATAATTAATTTTTAGACATGAGATTGTATGATATTTACGAGTATACCGTTTTGATGCGTTTATTTTTATCTATATGTCGATGTAAATTTCAGTCCAAATAGAGTTGGGCTTCTCATTATAGTATTATTAGTTTAGCTTTAGAACATTTAACTTTTTAGAAACTTTTAAAATACGATTTTTATAAATATTCCAAATATAACGTTTCGAAACACTTATGTTTATCTACGTTTCAGTGTAAAATTCATTCAAAACATAGCTGTGTGTGATAATTTACAAGTCATCAAAACACACACATAAAAATCGTCAAAACTACTACGAGATTTCGTTTCTTATAAAGTTATTTTGTTTTCCTCTTGCAAATTTTAAAATATGATATAATATAAAATTCCTGATTTTCATTGAGACGTGGAAATTAAGCATTACAAATCATGGGGTGAATATAATGTACAAATCGTGGAAATTAAGCATTACAAATCTTAACATCCCGCTGTAATGCGTAGGTTATGTTACAAAAGAACCCCGTGGCAACGCGCGGAGTTTAAATTCTAGTTTTAATTTCCAGTTACTTTCTTGTTTTTTGTAATCTTAATGCTTAGTTAGTACGCAATTAGATATTATTTTTAAATTTTAAAGTTTAATTTTCTATCATATTTTAAACTACATTAAATTATTTGTAGTAATGAGAAATATAAAGTACTTATTAATAAATGTATATTTTTTATTTTAATTAAAAACAAAGTTTCGGGAAAGGGTTGACGACACCATGGATCTAAAGAAATATCAAAGAAGATGATGTAAAGCCTATGTGAAAAGGAAAGAATGTTAAGCATCTTCTGCGACAACCTCTCGTTAATGTGAAGAAACTTCTTGCACTATTATCTTTTTATATAGTTATACTAGCTTTTTAAACTTTTTTTTTAAATAAAAATTTTGTTTTAAAACAAACCATATAAAAATGAGATTTTTAAAACTTTTCCTATTATAACTCTCAAATTTGATTATTTTTTTTGTTTTTAAAAAAATCAATTTTAAAAAAATTCGTAGTTTTTTAGAAAAGTTTTATGCTTTAGGAAAATTTATTATTTTATAAAAAATTATTTATCTAGAAATAAAATTAATAAATATATTTTTTTTAATTTATTAAATTAAAAAAAATGTTAAATAATATTATTAGTAATTAAGGTAATTATTTAATAAGAGAGAGGGCGGAAAAATTTTGATAAGAATGATTATGGTGCTGCCACGTGTCATCCCAGAATACCTTTTTATTAGAGTAGGTAGATATGTTGGGGTTACCTTTAATAAACCTGTGTATTATACGGGTGGAATATAAATAAAATATTAAACTGAATAAAAATTTATTAATTACAAAACGATACTTTAAATAAAATATAATTAAAATTACGTATGAATAATGACTATAAGTAGTAAACAATAATTTTTTTTTGTTTTTTCAGAAAATAAACTAAGCATTTTGTTTCAAAGCAAACAATTTAAAAAAAATATTATTTCTAAAAGTTTCCTTACTATAACTCCCATTTTAAATTATTTATGGTTTATAAAAAGTTTACTTTGTAGAAACATGAAATTTAAAATATTTCATATTTTTAAATATATTTGATGTTTTAATTTTTTAAATAACATTAATAAAAAGATTTCTTGTTAAATATATTAAAAAATATTTTTAATCTAAAGAAGAATTATATAAAATTACTATTAATTAATGTAGTTATTTAATAGAAGAGAGAAGAGGGGAAAATATTGATGAAAATGAATGTGGTGGTGACACTTGTCAAATCTAGTTACCATTTTATTATAGTAGAAAGAAATAATAATAATAATAATAATAATAATAATAATAATAATAATAATAATAATAATAATAATAATAATAATAATAATAATAATAATAATAATAATAATAATAATAATAATAATAATAATAAAAAACACAATAAAAAATACTCGTAATATGATAATTGTATATAATGTTTATGAACCAACTTGTTATGTAATTGTATGTAATGTTTATGATAATTTCTAGATCGGTTTTTATATACAAAGTTGTAAAGTTACAAAAACACAAACTCGTAATATGATAAAATAAAAAAACACAACCGATGTTTATGATAATGTCAATATTCGTTTTTATGGTTTTCGACTACGCTAAGCGATGACGATAAAAAAATACTCGTAATATGATAAAATAAAAATAAACACAAAACACAAGCTCGTATGTCAGGATTAGGTTCAACCGTGAGTATGATTAAAAAAATTAAATATTATACCCAATATGTTACACTTTGCCCAAACCGTGAAATATACACCATCACCAAAACCCTAAAACTCAACTCTAAAAAAACACACTCCCACTCCAAAAAAAAACACACTCCCACTCCCAATAATTAACCCAATCCCGAGGTGTAGAACATTTTCTGAAGCCTAACCGTTACAGTTAGACCCAACCGTGACGGTTAGTTTGTAAACCTGACCTAACGGTCACGGTTAGCCCTAACCGTCACGTTTAGGTCAGGTTTTCTCCAAATTCCCTACGGTGCGCCTAAAATTTCCGTATAATTTGATTTGCTAACCTTGATTAACACGGACTTTGTTTCCATTAATCAATGTCACAGAAACTATCATGTTGTTAATCCCAATACTATTCAACATGCTTTGCATATTTGCATGTAGTTTAAATATGAACTAAGTTTAGTTAACATACGAATATGCAAGTAGAATCTAACAATATTTTCCCATTACCATACTATGTGGAGCACATAGCCACCTAGTCAATGGCTTTTAGGACCCCACTCAATTGTCCCACATTTGTCTTAGGACAAAATAGGAAATTGTACTCAAGTGATTATTCATTGAATACCTCATATCAACACACGGCCTACACGTCAATGGTCTTTTCTACTATATAAAAAAACCTCACGAGTCCTGGTCAAACAAGAGAATATATGTATATAGGAAAATTTTATATTGCAAATGGCATTTTTCGCATAAAGTCTATAAAATTTTGTGAGCCATTAATCTAATGGATTGATGGTTAAGATCTAAGGATATAATTAACACACATGAAAGGAACATTTCGCATGCAGGTAAATTGAACTAGTCTATAATTGTGTACTTTTATCAAATTCTCTCATATTTGTAACGCGCATAACTTTTTTATATTATATTATTTTTAATAAAAATGTTATACTGTAAAATTGACTATTTTAGCCCATTTAATTTAAGTATATTCTTGTTTTACTTTATTTTATAAATTACACCGTAAAATTAAATATTTTAGTCCATTTAATTTAAGTATAGTCTTGTTTTATTTTATTTTATAAAATCTACTTTTTACAAAAATGTTTGTGTGTTGTGCGCGTATGGCCTGCATTGTTATTAGACATAAATTACATAATAACAGATACAACTTGTGTAATTTTTGTATAACTTTAGCAAAAAAATCTTTATCAGTTGACTAATTATTAATTACATGTATTCGTAAATATAAGTTATGTAATTATAAACATAACGTATATAATAATTATATAAATTATGAATTTATACATCTTATGTCTATAATTATGACGCAGACAAATTTACCCCCTCCCCAATGAAAATTATCAGAAAAATGTAATGTGAAAAAGGAAATAATCGAAGGGGTTACAAGCAATCAATATTTTATATGTGAAAAAAGGTCCTGAGATGTAAAATTGGAATATGCTATAATTGCTAAAAAATTTCAAACTCTCCTAGCTAGTTTTAAACGCATATAAGTTTGGACAAAATTGCCCTATAAAATCAAGAATGATATTCTTTTTAATTTGATTATAGTCTTTCTATACTTTTTTAAATCATCTTAAAAAACAATTATGCTTCATGTGTTGTGCATATAAGTTATGTGATTATAAACATAGATTACGTTACTATAAACATGTATAGGTTGCAGGACTATCATATAACTTGCGTAATTATTTATGCATAACTTGCATAATTATTGTGTGTAATTAGTTATATTATATGGCTGCGTGATTATTATGCGTAATTAGTTATATATGGATGCGTAATTATTAATGGCATGCCTAATTATGTAACTTATATACATGATTATTGCGCAAACGGATACATCCATTGCCCCAATTACACGTGTTGCGCAATGATAACTCATATCCTTTGTACTTTTTGTATTTTGTATAATGTGTGTGTGTAAAACATGATATAAAGGAAAAAAAATTAAGTTGGGGACACACTAAGAGTGGCTCTCAATCCCATAGGATAGAGAATATGTTTTGCCTCACCCCACACTTCATACTCTACCAATAGTCTTACTATCAGTGTGATTTACCGGATACGTTTGTTTGTTTGTTTATACTTATATATAATAAATATTCCTAAATTCTAGTCTAGCGGTACCAAATGTGTTGTAAAGTTGTACATCTTCAAGTAGTTGAAGGTTCTAGTTCCATGATCGACATTTGGCGTAGGTAATGATTAAAATAGGTAGAGGACATGCAATTTTGTAGTTCTAAAAAGATTTATAATAAATTTTTCTTTTTAACGGCGGGAGGCTTTCTTAACTAAATACTTGATTGATATTTGATAAGAATTATATAGCACAGTAAATACATCCTATTGGTTCACTTATGTAATTGATGAATTAATGTGGTTATTTTAGTATATAGTAATTAGTAAATGCATCGAGTCTACATTTTTAATGTTAAAAGTTTTGCTAATTGTATTATTGTAACTAATTTGGTTTTTCTATTATAATATTTAATATAAGAAGGTTTATAAAATTTCGAATATACTTTTAGGACGAGTCTATTTTTATCTATGTCGTGATTTAATTCTTTTTCCAAACCGAGTTGTGAGTGGCAATGTACAAATAATTGAAGTACAAATGTACATGTTATCAAAACAACCTCACATTTAGTTTTAATTGTATAAATTGACACCACTTACCATTTTCGTTATTCTAATAATATAAGTGGAATGCTCTATAGAATTCTAATTATACAATATTGTCCCAAAACAATATCGATACTACCACCGATATTCTTTTTTCTCCTTTGGTTGTTATATCAAGTGTCGGCATTGTACGAATACTTAACGAATCGAACTAATACCAATTGAAATCATGTAGCTAACATGTTTATTTTTTCCTCAAACATTCTAGTATAAATTCCATTAAAAATGAATTTGTATTTAGAATAGAGTATTTTGTTTGTTAATGTAATACATACGGGTGACGGTATCACGCCGACGCAGTGATAGATTGAACATATTCTGACCAAACAACATTAGATTGACATCAACATTATCAGAACTGATATCATTATTTGCCTTTTATTTTCTCTTTTGGTTTCTATAGCGAGTACCGGTACCACAAAAAATCAACATAAAACCGCTGACTTCATATGAATTTTCTTGACCAACCAATTCCATCCGAACAATCGTAGGCTATTGCGATTGCCTGTAACGTACCGGTGCCATGAAGAATCGAACCACTTTCGACCGAACATCGGTACCGGTATTATCAGAATCATTATTAATATTCCTTTTTGATAGTTCTCGATCAATGTGAAACATGTGTCGATATTCTTCTTGGTATATCATGATTTTATTTGTTTTTGGTTTTCTTTATTGGTTGCTATATCGAGTTTTAGTAGCATAAAAATACTGTAATAAACCGAACAGACACTGACAGAATTATCGCCGCAACTCGCAAGGGAATTTACTAGTTCACACTTCAAAAACCAATATAAGATACAATTTTTTCAACCTTTAGATACAAAACAAAATATGGTAACATTCATGATGTGTCGTTACTTAGCGGTACATTGCCTCTTGGGCCATCGGTGGCACTTGGACTACATAATTTTGTCGCTCTATGTTCCCTTGCCACCCTGTAATTATAAGTATACATTTAGATCAAATTCATCTTGTAAAAAAATAAGTAGAAAACCATATAATAAGTGATAGAAAGAGATGGTTAAATATATATTTCGCATCTAAATCAATAGATACATGTATTTATACGGTTCATATGATTTTATACTAATAACTGATTATGTATTTAGATGGTTGTAGAGAAGCGAGTGTTTTTACCTAGTGACATGTCAAACCCTTGTTTCTTGAGCTCACGATACTCTTGACACAAGGCACATGATTCGCAACAAAAATGTAGAAAGCAATCGTTACAAGGAGTTTCGCGCAATCCATATTGACTCCTCATTCTAGTCCGATACGTGCAAGAATATAAGCATCCACAACATGTGAGAGTTGTTATTAATCCGTAGAGTAGCCCATGAACTCCACAAGCTGTATTAAACAATAATACATATAACATAAAATGTTTTTTCTTTTTTGGATTTCAATTTGTTGTTCATGTATTGTTATGTGTTATAGAAACAAGATCTACAAACATTTATAATTCTAGCACAACATATGTAAGTGAAGAATTATATGAGTGGTAACACAAAAGGTTACCAAATAATTAATTTTGTGTGCTTCTTGTCGTGTTAGAAGTTATACTTACAAGTTTTTCCCTGATCAACAATCTCAGCTATTTGTCCAAAAGTAATGCACGGGCACCAACATGTTAAGCAACCTGTGGTTCACAAATCACAAACACATTGTGACGAGTCTGCTTGTACCTTGTGCATAAATAATGGTCCCTCGGGAACTAAAGAAAAGGGGAGACTTACAATTGGGGACATCGGAGCAGCATGCGCAAAGGCTGCTGGACCAGTTTTTGTCGCACGCTGGAGGAGCCACAAAGTGAGCCGGGACACCGGAGACATACTGTGGTGGCGGTGGCGGTTGGTGGTTTGAATGTGGAGGAGCGGATGGTCGTAGTGGTGATTGATTTGGGGGATACATGATTAAGAATAGGCTTTGGTTGTTTGATGGTTGCTAGCTTTGAAAATTTTGATATTTAAGGTTCAAATAAACAAATGAATTGAAGTTTCTGTTCATATGCTTGGAAGTTTCAACCTAAGAACTGGGTTAATTGACTTAATGAAAAGTCTCCACAATATAATATAAACCAATATATAAATATAATATCAATAATTTCAAATCAACTTCTAGACAATCTTTCTTTTATATACTTCTATTTCTCACACCACTTTCTTGTATAATAATGGATTCATTAAAAAGTTTAAAGTTTTTATTAACAAGCTTAGACAAGTCTTCAATTGGTTCTTTTGATGAATATAACAACCTTGTTTTATCGAATATATGGCTCAAAGTTGTGTTAATCATGTATGATGATACCGTAAGTTCACGTGATGCAAACTCAAGAATATATGTAGATAGAGATCGTGTTCCGCTCATTATTGTCTCCTAAAATATCGTTGTGTATTATCTATATGACGTTGATATGTTCGATACAAAGTTTTGGAAGCGAAGAGAGTTATTTGTATGTTTAGTTAAAGATATACAAAAAGAATACCTAGGGGCGTCTCAACGTTTTTAGAGGCCTAAAGCGAATAGGAAATTGGAGGTCTTTTAAAATTTTATCTTTAAAAACTCTCATGTTTTGAAGTACAAGCACTAGTTGATTCATGATTCCTGAATCAGTTAATTCAAAGCAAAAAACCAATTGATTCAATAATTTTATATTCTAATAAACTATAACAAGTAAAAAGCTAAAACAAATAAACAATTAGCAATATGCAAATCAAATAAAAAGAAGCATATACAAAACCAAAACAAATTTAGAACAATTATCAATTAACTTGTCCCTAGAACAAAGAATTAAAGAAAAACAATTAGCAATACATTAAGCAATTTACCTTATTTAGGGAGAGAACCAATCAATCAGAGAACTCGTTTAGCCTAGTACCTAATCGTGAGTCCGTTACTCCACTAGATGTCCAAATGAAATTGAAGTTTAAACGCTTCTTAATTGCAACGAAATCAAAGAAGCAAATCGTGACTCCACCGGATGAAATTAAAGAAGCAAATAAACGTTGGGGGGTGTTCTTATTCGTGACTCCAGTGAAGAATTGAAGTTTTGGGTGGCTAGGATCGTTTGGGGCAAGCAAAATCATAAGCGAATCATGGGTTCGCGGTTGTTCATCTTAGCCATTTGATTTTGTTCGTCTCTTCGTTTCAACTCCCCCCACTCAAACCCCCAATCAGGAATTCACCAATAGCTTGTATTGAAGATCTACGACCTGCCGACCTAGGTTTCCTTCTTTCTTTCATTCATTCTGTTTTTTTTAATTTAATTTATTTTGGGCTTAGATCGAAAATGAGCTATACAATAAAATTTATTTTTTGGTGGCCTATTAGAATGAGTGGGTCTAAAGCCCTAGCTTATTTTTTTAAGCTGTTGAGCCGCCCCTGAGAATACCCTTATTTCAGCGTAAGGTGGGATATAGAGGTAAAAGGTCGTTTATTTTGATACAAAAGTGCACATCAACATTACGTCAACTAGCATATGTAATAGCTTCTGACGTGTGTGATGAGTGATTGATGTCTGCAAGACACCAAGGTCTAAACCTTTTTTGTGACTGTATTATTCACATGAACCCGAACATGGATTCTCGAAGAAGTAGACTCACAAGATTTATGGTTTTGGCTTGTAGTTTTCTCTTATGTCATTGGTTCCAACAATAACATCGACGTCCACGTACAATCAATGGTCTTATTAATGATATACTAAGTGGAACCGTACCCAATTGTACATTTGAAGTTAATTGATGGCAATACAAGCATGATTATAAAATCATGTCTCATACTTGTCCGGATATCTGTATAACTATTAGTTTGTTAAAATCTAGATGTTGAATATTCATATATATTTCTTATTACTTTAATTTTTATGTAACTTTGTTAGGCCGTGGAAATTGTAAATACAAATATTATAAATGAGTGCATTACCCAAAACAAAAATGAGGATGGGAGTAAGTGGAGGAGAAGAAGAAATTACTAATATAAATGTATTTTATAACGCTAAAATAATAAAACAATTAATTAATTTAAAGGAAAAAAAATAAAATAAATAAAAAAGTTTGAAATCTAGTATGACTACCTGGATCGACGAACTGTTACTAGAGGGTTGTAATGAAAATGGTCTGACACGTTAGAATGTTTGCTTTGATCATAATTTAATATTAACTTTATTAAAGGCCCCATAAATTTGGCATTTTTTCATATAAGACCCTTTTCAAAAGTCGTCGCATTGAAGTCGTCGAGAGATCAATTGGCCATTTTTGTAAAGAAACAAACATGAGACCAAAGACGGATAACTATCACTAAAATTCGTCCCATTTTTTATAAAATCTAAAATCTTTTAAGAAAATCATAAGACAAAACCATAGTTTTAAGGGAGAATTACATATATTTTTTATACAAATTTAATTATTTACATATATACCCAACTTTAAATTTTAATTACATATTTCTCATTCTAAAACTTAGTTAATTACATATATACATAAGTTAAAATTTTAATTACATATACTTCTTCCTAAACTTAGTCAATTACATATAAACTCAAATTAAAATTTTAATTACATATATCCTTTTTTATTAAACATAAATATTACATATTTACTAATTTTATAATTTTATTAAATATAACTTATATAATTAGTATTTTACTCTTATTTTTATTAAACTTTGAAGTAACGTTCTTTTTTACTAACTTTCGAGTTTTGATTATTTGTAATGTTTCTAAACTAATTTTTTTATGTTCTTTTTGTTTTTTTTAATCTTATTTACCTTTCGACCCTAAAGTTTTCTAGTTCGTGTACACATTTTGAACACATAATTTTACTTATTTTGCGTTGCGAGTAATTCTCCCATCTCAAATCTCGCTTTTGCATATGTTTAGTTCAAAAACTATTAAACACGTACCTTCTCGTGAATCTATTTGATAGCTTGAAACGAAATCAAAACAGAAACTAACTAGTTACACTGGAATCGTCTTATCACCCTCCACAACCCTCACTAGCAGCAGCCACTAAAGGGTGGGAAAACATAATTGATTGGAAAAGCCTGATTTGGCTAGATACTCAAAATACAACATCAAAAATCATCACTTGTAACATCTATTTGCATTCAAATATCATTTCCGAAGTTGCGTGTTGAAATTTTAGCCAAATCACTTGTTTTTGGTCGGTTACTTTTTTCGACCATCGGTGTACAACGCAAACACTATGGATGGTGGATGGTGATAAGACAATTCCAACATAATTAGTTTGTATCCATTTCGAGTTTGTTTCTAGTAGTTTCGAGCTACTTGAATAGATTCACGAGAAGTTTGGGTCTGACGGTTTTTGAATTAAACGGGTGCAAAAATAGGATCTGAGACCGGAGAATACTCGTAACGTAAAAACAAGAAAAAAAGGTGTCTAAATCGTGTTGCATGATGGGATTGAAAGTTTTTCCATGTGAACCAAGGAATCTTACTATCAAAAGGTAAACATAGTATAAAGAAAATAAGAAATGTTAATATCAAAACATAAACAAATAATTATATATCCAAAGTTAGTTAAAAATAAAAACTAGTTAAAAAATGAATAAATACTTAATTTTATAGTTTTAGTACAAATAAGAGTAAAAAATTAATTATTTATGTTAATTTTAATAAAATATATTCAAATAGGTAAATATGTAATATTTATGTTTAGTGAAGGGCATATATGTAATTAAAATTTTAGTTTGGGTATATATGTGAATGACTAAGTTTTGTAAGGAGATATATGTAATTAAAATCCTAAATTAGGTATATATGTAATTAAATAAATTTATAGGAGGAAATATGTAATTCTCTATCTTTATTTAGTACATAAGAAAATCTTATGATAACTCACAACCCATAAGTTATACTTTAATCACTAATCCTCGAAGATATTAAATAAAAACAAAACATAATATAATCATATTGAGATTTACATTCATGGTTGAGAATAGAAACAAACAAACACATATATACAAGAATAATCTCATTATCAGTATGATTTAAAACAATTGGTTATAATTAACGATTCATTCCTGCATGAGCCATGGGTGGAATTTGGACTCCATTGTTACGCATCATCCTATCCATATTCCCTTGCCATCCTATAATATAAATAAAAACCTTTTTTGAATTGATCATCAAATTTATCATAAGTTTCATGATAAAAATATTATAGTTAATTTCAATTTCACTCTTTAAAGTTTGACTAAAATAACAATTTCCTTTCAAAATATTAAAAACATCAATTTATCTCCAAAAGTTTTATATGTTGTCTTAATTTTACTCCAAAAGTTTCATCATCTTAATTGAATATAGTTGAAACAACTAATGAAACTTTTGGAGTGAAATTAAAACAAATTATGAAACTTTTAAAGGTAAATTGATCTTTTGAAGGAAAATGGTTATTTTTAACAAATCTTGAGTAGTAAAATTGAACTTATCTTAAAAACTTATATCAATTTGCAGTCAAACTGACGAGTATGAGAAAGACATATATGATCATTACCAATTGACAAATCAAATCCGCGGTGTTGAAGCTCACGATACTCTTGGCACAAGGCACACGGCTCACAACAGAAATGAACACAACAATCGTTGGTAGGAGCTTCGGGCAATCCATATTGACGCCTCATTTTGGTCCGATTAGCACAAGAATAAAGGCAACCGCAACAAGTTAAGACACCGATGATCGTGTATATGGCTCCATGCACTCCACAAGCTATGTTAAACACAAATAAATTTATCAATCTATATGCAAGTAGTCCAAAATTAGCATACATGTTAATTAGAGTACTTACAAGTATTTCCTTTGTCTATGATCTCGGCTATTTGTCCAAAAATAATGCAAGGACACCAACACGTCAAGCAACCTATGTTTAGAAAATTTAAATAAATTAGAAAATGAGTCTAACGTAAACTTATAGATTTAAAAAGATTTATTTTTCTAACAAGAAGGTTGCATCTCTTAATAAAAATGTTACATTATCAGACAAGAAAATTGTTTTAGATCAAAGGTATTAGCTTCAGGTTATTGTTATCGATCATTTTAAGTATACAAGAAGATGACATAGTTTGAATGACTTACAATTGGGGATATCAATGCAACAGTCACATATTCCACTAGACCAAGGGGTCTGTGGTATCATAGCCGTTGGCGGCAAAACACCAGCGACGTTGGGCTGCG
The DNA here is from genome assembly GCA_025215565.1 of Flaveria ramosissima. Taxonomy (NCBI): domain Eukaryota; kingdom Viridiplantae; phylum Streptophyta; class Magnoliopsida; order Asterales; family Asteraceae; genus Flaveria; species Flaveria ramosissima. The sequence goes on from CM046042.1 coordinate 42,979,582, forward strand.
ATGGTGGTTGGCCGTGTCCCGGTGGCAGGGTTGACGGTGGTGGAAACTTATGAGGAAACATGGTCGATTGTTTAAACCAAGTGTTATCAACAATAGAAAGAGTTTACTTGGACTTTTAATGTGTAGGAGTGCTTCATGATAACATATATGGACCACACTCTACAATGACATGTGAAGTGTGAACTTTCGAAACAGCAGAGAAAAAACATATTTAAAATCTTTAATCATCAAGTTGTAAAATTTGTATTATATTCTGAATTTTAAACACTTGGTTTAGGTATAACAAAACGATTGTTCTTTGATTAGTGTATAACATACATTAGTAACAAAAAAAACTTAAAGCTTAAAAAAAGCAAACGGAGATAACCCAAACAATTAATAATTATCTTGATCCATTAGATAAAACTAAACAATTAATAAATCAAATATATTATCCTAACAAACTTATGACCCATAATTAATAGAAGATTCAAATAAAAAACAAAATAAAAATAAAAATGCAGGCCCTAACAAGAAAATAAATCTAGCATCTCAACTTAAAAGGCATGTTTGGGATTGCTTATTTTGATTGGAAATAAAAACTTATTAACTTATGATTTTTCAACAGTAGTTTTTAAAAAAAATATTTGAATTAACTTATAAACTAAAACGTTTTAAAATGACAAAGCTCGTACGGCTTTTGTGTAGCTGCTTTTGACATTTGTTTGGTTGGACTCGACCATCCCTCTCTTGACCAACTCCACGACCTCTGCAATTGCCACGTTCTTGATCTTCACAACTCAAACTTCCTTGACCATCACGACCATAGTGCTCACAAAACAAATTGTTTCCTTTTTCTTTCCCATCATCTTTTCTAAATTAACAACTTACCATGTGGATCACCATCTGATCAGGTTCATTAACGTACACACTTTTCATAGGCCTTCAACCTCCCAACCGCTTCATCGAATTTCATATTTCCAATCCGCAGCATTGCTGCTCAATTGAAGCTATGATTTGAAGGAATTATCTAGCCATTGAATCCAATAGTTTCCTAACAATTGTCCTTTTACAATAGTGAGTGAATCTTATTTAGGAAGTGACCCAATCCTATACAAGAAGAAGGTGCTCATGTTTGTAGAAGATTATTTTGATTTTTGATCTTTAGTTTTTGCAATTATCATCTATAATTTGTGTAATTTTAATATATGTAATTTTACTTTTTGGTTTTTTGTATTTTTAATTTTTAGGCTATATGCATATTTATTTTAGCTTAAAACTTTTAGTTTTCTATATCATATTTTAAACTATATTATATTATTTGAAGTAATACAAATATAAAATAAATTATTTATAAGTTCACATTTATGTTTTATTTTTGTTTAAAAATAAGTTTAGGGGTAGATGAGAACACATCGTGGATTTAGGTAAATGTCAGGGAAAGTATATAACTCTTGATGAGAAAAAGAAAGGATGTATCTTATTATGCATGATACCGTCCCTTATGTGTGAAGAAACATAGTGCATCTCAAAATTTTCTAATCATGAACTTATTGCACTATTATCTTTTTATATACTTATATTTGTGGGCATTTATTATTGTTATTATTATTTAAACGATTAGCTTACACACCTACTAATCTACTTCTAAACTCAATTGTACTAATGTATATTTACAAAAAAAAAGTCTTTTTTAGTACTTAGTACTTTAAGGATTCAAATATTTCTACATGTATACTATATATTAGGGATAGGCGGAGTGGAGACAGTGGTGGGGGTAGGAACACCACTCCACCCCCTAGGTAGCAAGAAATTATTGTGTTTTGTACGTTGTGTATGTCAATACACCCTTAGCCTTGTGACCGTTGTATGGATTCCCCCCACCCCCAAAAAAAACACTAAACCCGTAAGTTTTTTTAGAAAAAAAAATTAATTCACTTACACCCGTTACATATATCAAATCTCATATTGTATATGAGTGCGTACATACATACATATCCCCTAACTATGAATTGTACCATAGTAAATTTTATTTTAAAATTTTCATCAAACCATCTAGAGGTACAAAGATCATCCATTACATTTAAAATTTAAGATAAAGTTAATTTATTAAATATTAGAGGGGCATCATTGAACGTAAATTTAATTAACATTTATTATCAGAAATTGCTTTGAAATTAGATTGTAGCGATGCTTGGGATATTAAAAGAAGATTAGTTAAAGGAATGTGACACATAAGTTTGTTTATGAGGTGGGGTCATCTATTAGCTTAAATATAAAAGGATGCATAAGGTTTAAACTAATTTGGCATTGTTGACTCAGTTAAGACAATAAAAGCTCTTGGACATTTGAGCTTATAAAATTATTTGTTTGAATTGCTAAAAACAATTGAAGATATTTTTGAATATATATGGATGGATATCAATAGAGCACCAATTAAGTAGCAAATCCTTTATACATTTATTCATATTCCTATAAATCTATTAAGATGTCATACGTTAACATCTTAGGCTTTTTTATTTTTATTTTTCTTTCTCTTGTTATAAATGATGATAATATTATATATAGTAATCATATTATTTAAAATATTTCCAAATTAAAAATATGGATTCTAGAAATTAAGAACTAGATTTTTTTATCAAAATCACACTTTAAAAATGTATAAGATACAAAATAAAAAATTTGAAGTACGAACTATTTTACTACCAGCTTTTTTTTCTAAGTTTTATAAGGATGATTCTTTTTTTAATAAAATTTAAAAAATACCAAAATGTTCTAAAAAACAATTAAAAAACACAATACTTATAAAACGAAAGTTTAAAATGATACTATTGTTATTTTTTACTTAAGGTACTTACTTATAGGGGTGTGCAAAAACACCGGAAACCGAAAAAAACTGAAAACCGATCCGTATTCGTAACCCGAAAAAACCGAACCGATTTATGAATTCGGTTTTCGGTTCGGTTTTTAACCGAAACCGAATTGAGAATTTGGTTTTCGGTTCGGTGTAAATTTTGAATTCGGTTTGTTCGGTTTAACCGATTTAACCGAATTCAATATGTATACTTTATTTATTTTTTTATAATTGTAAGTTTAGCCTAACTTCTTAAGCCTATTTCAATCTTAAGCCTAAATTTTCAAGGTGCTTTATTTAAACCAAATAACTAAGAATTTATATGCTAGCCCAACTTCACTTACCAAAATTGAGTGTCAAATCTTATTTTTTTAAAAGTCAAAGTCGACTATTTATATTTTTAGAAAACGAGATTGTTAACAATTCAAGAGTTTAATTATTTGATATATATTTTTTTACGAAATATATATGAACAGTGATTCTCGTACAAGCGATCTAAAGTTAACAACGTCTTAAAAAAATAAAAAATGGCGAATTCGGTTTTTTCGGTTGAATACGGTTTTTTCGGTTTTTAACCTGAAAATTACAAAACCGAACAAACCGATAACCGAACCGATGAACACCCCTACTTACTTATACGTAATTAAATCATATTTTATTTAAAAATATCATTTTATAATTTATAATTTTAAAAAACTATTAAATATTTTATTTATATAACTTATGTATACATGAGTACTATACTATATGATATATAAAACAATTTTGTAATGTCTTTTGTATCTCAACTAAATGTGATTATTTACATACAATACATATCAGTGTTTATATTGTTCTCATAGTTATATGTAATTGGAACTCGTCGTGTATTGAAGTGCCCTCATACACACAAACGCGTATATAATGGGTAGTTCATTATAATACACATACAATAAGGAACTTTTAGGCCTCGTTTAGTTCATAGAATTTTCAAGAATTGGAATTGGAATGGAAAAATTTTCTATCCAAAATCATGTTTGGTTGGTAAACCGATGGAATTGAAATTGGAAAATTTTCCCTCATTCATTGGAATACACATTCATTTCACTTACCCATGGAATGTTCAAAACTAAAATTCCAGTTTCACTCAAAATTGACCAACCAAACACGTTATTATTTTTAACAAGATTCCAATTCCAATTCCAATTCTAGTTTCATTTCCAATTCTAATTCCTTTGCAAAACATTATGCGAACCAAACAGCCTCTTAGTTACATTTTTAAACATTATTTATCAAAGTTTAAGAATATATTTTAATGCGTAGTATGTATCTTTTACATATATTTACGTTTATTTTGTGAGACGCTGGCTTTGATGGAATACAAAAGGAAAATGTGGAAGGGGTGACAAGTAATCAATGTTTTAAATGTAAAAATGTAGATATATAAAATTAAAATAAGCTACAATTACTGACATTTTCAAATTGCCACGTTTTAAACGAATATAACTCTTTCAGAAAAAAAAAATCACCTTACAAATAGTGAATTTTTATTTTTATTTTTTAAATTGAGTATAGTCTTTCTTTACCTTTTTTAAGAAAAATTCACTTTATAAACAAAGCTCATGTGTTATACGTATAACTTAAGTAATTATAAACATATGTTGTGTAATTATAGACACATGTTACTAATTATCTTACAACTTTAAGAACTAGTTATATGGTTGTCTGATTATTAAGCGTAATCAGTTATATAAAGTTCTGTAATTACTAATTGCATGCGTAAATATGTAATTTCTATACGTGATTATCTGTGGAGGGATTTATCCCTCAACCAACTACTCGTCGTGCCCTGACAATTTCATATCCTATTGTATTTTTTTTCACTAGTATGATAACCTCCCCTATATATGTGTAACATATAAGTTTTATTTATTTGTTTTGAGTCAAGTTTTCACTCAAAAGGATATCTCTATCCCCTAGATTAGAGAGGAAATGTTTAACATCACCGTTTCTTTGATCGTACCAACAGTTTTACTATAACTATATTGTTTTGGATATATTTATTTGTTCATATATAAAAAATATATATATTCTTAAATTCTTAAATAATATATATTTCTGTTGATTGGCGGGAGGTTTCTTAATTACACTTTATTGGTATTTGATAAGAATTCACACCACAAATTAAAACCAATAATATAAGTACAGTTTTTACAAACTTTAAATACAAACAAATTCATGAAATAACATTCATGATGTGTCGTTACTTAACGGTACATTCCTCTTGGGGCCATTGGCGGCACTTGTACTCCATAATTTTGCCACTCTATATTCCCTTGCCACCCTATATAATTATATAATTATTAGTATACATTAAAAATAAATTCATCGTGAGAAAAAAATTGTATAATTGAAAAAAGAATACAATTAATAAGAAATAAGAACTTAACCACTTAAGCGTAATGTTTGCTAGATATAATAAGTGACAGAAAGAGACGGTTATAAATATATCACAACTAAATTAATAAATATATGTATCTAATTACACAGTTCATATAGTTTTGTACTTAAAATTGATTGTGTTTGGATGTTTAGACGGATGCACAGAAGCAAGTGTTGTTTGTTACCTATTGACATGTCAAACCCACGATGCTTGAGCTCACGATACTCTTGACACAAGGCACATGGTTCACAGCAAAAATGAACGAAGCAATCGTTACAAGGAGATTCTCGCAATCCATACTGACTTCTCATTTTAGTCCGATACGCGCAAGAGTACATGCATCCACAACATGTGAGACCCGCTACTAATCCATAGAATAGCCCATGCTTTCCACAAGCTGTATAAAACAGTAATAAATATAAAATAATTTTATTTTTCAGGCTTTGTTTTGTTATATTGTTGCTCATTTATTGTTAGTGTTATAGATTGAAACGAGTCTACAAACATTAATAATATTAGCCATGACATATGGAAGTATAGAATTAAGGAGCAAGAACACAATAAAGTTGCATGATGTGATCTAGCAATTGTTTCTCGTATTTCTTGTCGTGTCAGAAATTGTATTGTTGAAAAATAATACTTACAAGTATTTCCCTTGTCAACAATCTCGGCTATTTGTCCAAAAGTAATGCACGGGCACCAACATGTTAAGCAACCTGTGGTTCACAAATCACAAACACACTAAGACAAATCCGCTTGCGGCTTGTACCTTGTGCATAAATAGTAGTACCTTAAGATTTAAAGAAAAGATGAGACTTACAATTGGGGACATCGGAGCAACATGCACAAAAGCTGCTGGACCATTTTGTGTTGCACGTAGGAGCCACAAAGTGAGCGGGGACACCGGCGGCATACTGAGGTGGCGGCGGCGGTGGTGGCGGTGGTGGCGGTGGTGATGATCGGTGGTGTGAGTGTGGTGGTTGATTTGGGGGATACATGATAAAGAATGGGCTTTGGTTGTTTGATGGAGTCTAGCCTTGATAAATGAGGTTAGAATAAACAAATGAAGCTTATGTGCATATGCTTGATAGTTTCAACCTAAGGACTTTGTTGACTTAAAAGCATCCACAATGTGAAGTAAACTAATATATAAATATATAAATATAATATAAGTCAATTTAAATAAATTTCTAACTAATCTTCATTATATACTCTTATTTTTCCAACCACTTTCTCCTACAATAATATATTCATTTAAAACTTTGGCGTTTTCGTCATCAAGCTCATATGAGTCTTCGATTGGTTGATTTGATGAACATAACAACCTTGTTCTATTGAAAATAACTCAAGTTCAAGCGATTGAGAATTCAAGAACGTATATAGATAGAGATCATGTAGCCACTCATTACTGTCTCGTAGAAGATTGCTTCAATGTGTATGATGTATATGACGTTGATGTGTTCGATACAAGGTTCTTGATGCAAAGAGAATAATTTGCACGAATTGTAAAGGGTATGAAAGGATACTTCCCGTATTTTAGAGTAAGATGGGATACAGAGGTTAAAAGGTCGTTTAATCCAATACAAAAGTACACATATACTATACATCAACTAGCATACGAGATAGGTTCTAAAGTGTGTGACGAGAAGTTGATGATGTCTGCAAGAACATCATGTGAAAGTGGGATATTAGACTGCATTTAACGTACACAAAAGAGATTTACATCATCTAATCGGATAAGATTCATAAATTCATTTGGATAATGGTAGGAAACGTTTAGACACTTTTCTATTGAATTTTATAATTAAACAATCATATGTACGTTGAATATATGTAACAACAATAATAGTTATTCAAAGATTCTTTCAATATATAAAAGAGTTTAGGAAAGTGTTGGTTATTAAATATAATTCAAATTGGTTTGTTTTAAATCGAACAGGTGACATCAATTAAAAAAAGAATGTTGAATAACATCTCCATTAACAATCTTCTTAAGCTTTTATCTTACACGATAGAATAAGTACCAATTAACATGAACAATATTTAATATTATAGCAAATCTGGATTATCTTGATGAGTGACTCATATGAATCGTAAGCGTTAAAAAATGATATCGTTTTAATGACTTATCCCTAGTGAATCCTAAAACTCGATTAATTAACAACTAAGCTTAGAAATTAAAATTTTACCTTAATGACGATCAAAAACTCAAAATCAACAAATCAGCTTTGCGCTCAACATTTTGTATGAGTATCTATTTATATGCTTGCATAGACTATTAGCGTTATTGTTTTTGTCTCTCTTTTCTCAGTGCTTGGCTACAATTTTAATTTACCTGGTCCACGTAGCTTAAAACAAATCTGTCAATGCGCCCACCAATTAAACGGTCACTTTACAATGCACCAGCTAAGGTCGTCTAAAGCAGCCGTGACAACCGAAGCCCTTTTGGCCAGCGTATGCATGTAGAAAGCCCAACATGACCTATTTGCTACACTAAGAGGCTTGCATACCGCTTGCTAAATATGTTGTTTATCTAGAATAATGTATTAAAAACATGAAATGCCATAGTCTATATATTTTGTAACCAACACTATCAAAAGTAAATATCTATGTAGATATGGATGCTTTTCAACAAACCAATGAACCAACCACACCTAAACAAACAAACATATTTTGCATAACCTCCAACGAACCAACAAAAATTCTCCCACGAAGCGCGGGATTCCAACCTAGTTGTATAGACAAAATTCAGTTACTTTTTATTTATCTTTATCTTTAAGTATTAGTTTTTTTATGAAAAATCATATGCTAAATATATGTAACTACAATTATATATAGTAATTTGGAGATAATATTTCTTTTTTTCCTTTTACTAGAATTATTTAGGAGGAAGTACGAACCACATTTAACATGAACTAGTGTTTTTCCCACCGCAAGATGTAGGGGAGGTATCTCGTGCAACCAAAAGATAAGTGAACGTTCAAGGCCATTTCTTGAGCTTTCAAATGTCATATACGAGTAATGAAAATGAGACCCTAATCATGGACGTCACTAGACTTGCACAAAAAAACCGGGTACGGACCCGACCCGGCGTACCCGACCCGGACCCGGGTCCGGGTACAACCCGGTACCGGGTGTACCCGGTTCGTACCCGGAATAAACCGGCGGTTTCAACCGGGTTTGGGTTTTTTTGAATTTCTAAAACCCGACCCGACCCGAACCCGACCCGGTCTAAACCCGAAGTGAACTCGGTTTTGGACCCGATATTGAACCCGGTATTGGACAAAAAAAAAGAAAATTAGAAAAAATAAACTAAACCCGGTATTGGACCCGGTTCCGGACCCGACCCGACCCTACCCGGGTATGGCGGGTAGGGTTTTCCCGCAAGTGAACCCGACTCGAGTTCGTACCCGGGTTCACCAATACCCGGGTACAAAAAAACCCGACTGGACCGAACCCGGTTTGAACCCGGTTCCGGGTCCGGCCCAAAACCCGATTTGTGCATTACTAGACGTCACTGGGCCTGTGCAGACTGGGCTGCTGCATAAGGCACATGGTCAGAGAGAGGCCCACTGCTGCACAAGGCCCATGGTCAGAGAAAGGGGCCCAAAATTCCAGCCAACAAACTTTTTTACTTGTGTTGTTTCAGTTTTGTAGCAACAAAAAAGCCTAACGTAAATGTTCACAGGCCCAGTAGAAACTAAACTGCTGTTTCAACTCTAAACGGCGGGCCCAATAGAAATTAAATAGCATGCCTCTAAGTCTAGAATATGATGTATTATTATTTTTTTATTAACAGAAAAAAAAAATCAAAATGAATATCGGTGTAGGTGGATGTGGAATGTTTCTTTCTTTTATTTTTAATAGGTTAGTTCCTGTGTAATATATGAATTGAACAAATAAAATATTAAATAATTATTAATAAAAATTTATGGATTATAAAATCATGTTTGAAGATAAAATATAATTAAAAGTACATATAAATAGCTACTTTAAGTAAATAAACAATAATTCAAATTCATTAAGAAAAAAAATTTAAAAAAATTCATTGTATTCTGTATTTTATAAAAATTTTGTTTTTAAAAAGTGTGTTTTTAATAAAAAATAAGTTTTTAATTTATTAAATTATATATTTTTTAATTTGAAAATGGTATGAGTAATATTATTAGTATTTAATATTATTAATAATATAGAGAAATAAAAAAGTAAGTATAATGAGATCTATAATAGTTTCACGCTTATTTTAGTTTTTTTATAGATAGATAGACAGGCTAAACACTTATTAAATAAACGGAATAAATTTTAATGTAAAATATATATGTAAAATAAACATGAATAGTTATAGTATAATATTTTAATATAAAATATAATTAAAATTATATATAGGTAATAGTTCAAGAAATAAAGCAATTATAACATTTTTTAACTCTCTTATGTAAATAGTTTTATTTTTAAACATTCGTTTTAAGATTTTTATAAAATATATTTTTTATAAAAATCTTGTTTTTAAAAAAATATGATTTGTAATATTTTGGTTATTTTAATAAGACTGTTTTAAAATATTTCACCTGTTTATAATTTTTTAAAAAACAAAACGATTTTAAAATATTTTGTTTAAAAAATGTTTAATGTTTTAGAAAATTTCATATTATATAAAACTTTAGTTTTTTGTTATTTAGATCTTTAACTAAAAGATGTTATTTTTAATTTTCTTCATAAATTCTATTCTAAAAAAAATAGTTTGATTTTAAAAAAATCTATAAGAGAGGGAAACATAACAATTAATAAGAGAGAAATTTGTATGAGTGTTTAAATTACTATAATACCCTGTTGGAGAAAAAATTAATGTGTGAATGTCTAGAAAAAAAAACAAGTGACAAAAACATGGGTTAACAGAATGAAAAGTGGCAAAAGAAACTTTGCTTTATTAGAGGTTATAGATTAACAAGAAACATGAACATCCTACGGGTTTACTTACATTAGATTTTATAAATATTAAATATAAAATAAACTTCAATCTTTAAAAAACAAATTCTAATGTCTAAAAATCCAATTGTATTTCTAACATTTAGCAAGTGACACGAACTATAATAACTTTTTTTCCTATTCACTTTAACCATTGCTTATAGCCTTGTATGTTTTCATTTTTCATATTTTTAAAAATCGGTTTGCACCTGCCACGTAGTGTGACTGTAACCTACAAGTTTATATAACTCGTTGTAATCATATTCCTTTACATCTTCAAGTCTCACACTTAAAACTTTCAATTGCAAAACTGCATCTCGAGGTTCTATCAATATCTCAACAAACTAATGATGCAAAACAAGTTTGTTGAGGAAATTTGGTAATACAAATGAAATCGGATTCACTAGAAGGCGTCTGAAAACTTTCAGATCAAACTAATTTGGTGGTTCACCCAAAATTGTTCAATCGGATACAATCTAGTGATTTAGAAACGAAAATATGTTAAATTTTGTGATGAAGAACGAACCAGAAAATGAACAGAACTTCTAACCAAAATTCCTTGGAGCGTATTTGCAGTTTTTTCCATTAGAAAACTGCCTAGGGCAGTTTTTGGGTCCTCAAATTGACACTTTCGGCCCTTCAAGAATTAATAAGTTTAATTCTAGATAGACTCCGAAAATGAATTTTTATTGAAGTAATAATGACAGGAATAAAAAATTTCCAAGCTGACCTGGCAGCTCGACCCCAGCCAGGGGCTCTGCCCCTTGGACCCCGCCAGGGGCTGCCGCCCCTTGGACCCCGCTTCCAGGGGCGCTGCCCCCGGACCCCCGCCAAGGGGGCGCTGCCCCCTTGGAACCCCCGTCAAATACGGATTACGCGCCTAGGATCGTAATAGATTCAAACAAGCGTGCACTCCGCACCTCCTAACTTGTTTGAAGTCTATTATGATCGAATTGGTCAACACAAGTTAATCCCAATTACACTAAAATATCCAACAAAGTTCATATTTGCAAAATGAAACTTGTCAATTTACGATTTCAACTTTCAAGTTAGAGTAAAAACGAGTAGTTCACGAGTTCATAAACGCCTAAGCTGCAAGTTCGAGATTTCAAATTCGCATTAGACTAATATCGAAGACAATCTCAGTTTTCATGATTTGTCGATCGTAATTACACATCACAATATAAGATATCTTTTAAAGTTTTCAAATTGTTTGTATCACATATTGTGACCAAAATATATCGTGTGATGAATGTAGATTAATCAATAGGAGATGTTTGTAGCTTGCATTGATTGAAACCAATAACTCACTTGAGGCCTCAGTGGTCAGACTACATGATTTGCAGATATTATGCAATCTAAACAATTATCATGTAGTTAAAAATGTAAAAAGAGAAAAATAGAAGACCTAGAGGTGATTTTCAGAAATTATGCATCCTAAACATTTATTTATTAAAATTGCTTGATTTATATAAACTTATATTTAGGGACCCATTTTCCTACTCGCACATGACACGAAATTCTCAGGAACGGCTCTGTCCCTACAAATAGTGGAACTTTTGAGTCGGTTAGGTTCAAGTAACAAAACTAATGTAAATCAAGTTTTAAGTATTAATCAAGTCTAAACAAGTTTCAAATTTCACACAATTAGCAAATATCAGTGAATTTCATGAGCATTTTAAGTACATCAACACTGGAAAAATTAAAAAGCTAGTCTCATATACTTAAATCCCAAAGCCACAATATGTTGTTTGATCTTCAACATACTATTATGAGAATATATATCTCTCACTTGTTGAAATTCATCATAATGAATTCATCTTCAAACAAACTATAATAAAAAGAATAGTTAGATTGCAACAAAGATTTATTCATATGTTTAATTTTTAGTAAACCCAAAGTTTTATGAGAATTCATCTTCCTCCTTTCACTTAATCAAGCAAAATATAGCAAATCAACTCAAACTACTAAACATAATCAAGCAAAATATAACAAATCAACTCAAATCATAGCTAATAACGCCTAGTAAAAAGTTTCAGAAAGGTATGTTGTCGTCTATATGTTGAAAAAACCATTGTTGAAGCTACACACAATTTGAGATTTGAGAACTGAAATCCTAATAACATGGAAAAACCCTTGTTTCCGTCCGCAACCGGATGCATTTGGGCCGCAAAGCTTGGGTTTTGAACTTAACTAAAAGTTTGGGCCTTCTTCGGGATTGGGCCCTGAGAGACGGATGTTAAGTGTTCATACTAATTTGACATTTCAATCATAACTCACACAATCAAGAAAGAAACCCATGTATCACTATGGGAAAACCTGATTGATCGAGTAAGGTTTGGACCTGAAATTGTAAAAGATCTCAAGCGCAAAAATCACCTTCATGTCATTGAGTCAGAAGACCAACTGCATGCTACAAAGTTCTTACTAACGATACTATTACTAGAACTATTATTGTTGGTGCTTACTACTAATATTATTACTAATATTGTTGGTACTATAGTCTTTACTACTAGCATTATCAGTCATGTCATACTACTACTGCTACTATTGATTATTGTTATTCCTACTATTGCTAATATAACTGCTTTTAGCTACCATTTTAGCTTTCCCTTGTAGTTGTTGCTACTTCACCTTGATCATCGCCACCAAGTCAACTAAAAAAAATGTACACGTTGGTTTGATACCTCGTAGTGCATTTCTAACAGCAAATCCTACATCAATATGTTCAGCTTACAAGAGACTTAGAAAATAAGAAATATGTTCTGCTTTAAATATCATCTATTAACGTGTTTTGACGTTCTTGCTATGAATGGAAAAAGAAACACTACAGTTAAATGTGTTTGACTGGAATCAATAGATGACAGATGACCTCTTAAAAGGTTTTCTGTGACACCCTACATAAATCCATCATCGGCCGTGAACAGGAGATTCCTGGTTCATAAAGCATGTCATGCTTCTAATATCACCAACGCGTTTTGGGCGTATTGACTATGAATGAGAGGAGAACTTCATAGTTAAGCATGCTCAGATTGCAGCAATCCAGGGATAGGTGACCTCCATGAAAATTTTTTTCCCGGGCAACCAAAAATAAATCCGTGAGCTGCTCGTGAACAAAACGGATAATATTAGTAGTATAAGAGGCCAGGTGTTACATTTTCACTCATACAACGAAAAAGATCAACAACAACCTCTCATGGACAAATCAGACAACCTATGCCTTCATAGGTTGTTGCCACCAAAGACAATAAATTCTTTATAGGTTCTCACAGACAAATAAACAAGCACCCTTAATTGTGTATAAAAAAGTTTATCTATAACATTATAAGTTCTATATAGTAATCTCTTGAAACATATGCATAATGTTTCATTGTGTGATAATATTAGTATGACAATTGGTCAGCACAGTGGATTTTAATATTTCATCTAGTTATAATGGTGGGACCGTGAACTGTATTTACCGTCCGATTTTGATGATGGTAGGAACATAATAATGAGTATGCATTGTTGATGCACTTTATAGTAGCTTTATGTTTTCAACTTCCACCAAAACAAAGTTCTATCTTAAACTTTTGATGTTCAAAGAATCTAAGTTGATTATAGAAAAGTGACTGAAGAAGTATGTGGATTGTGGAAAGCAAACGATTAATTAATATTTTATATTATGTAAGAAGGTTAAATACAATATAAAAAGTTAGAATGTTTGTTAAAGGTTATCTTTAATGCTTAAATTTAAGGTTCTTGACTTGGTTATGGTTGAAAATGAATCAACTAAACAGATATTGATCATCCACGATTAACGATTTTATTGAACTAAATCAAAATGATTCGAAGAAATTACAATTAAAATGATTTGTAAAAATCGATCTAAGATTCTCTCTTCATCGTACATATTTAACTGTCTAGCAACTTATAGCGGTTTTAACTAAAAAGACAAAAGAGAAACTTTTAACTCCTTCGGTCATAACTACCATGTGTAGTAAGTTTACTTTCCTTTGCACTAAATGATTTCCATGGATAGTCATAACATATATCAATATTATCTTTTCATTAGTAGTTAGCATCCCATAAGTGCTAACTCATCCGGTAACTTTTCATGCTAACCACTAGCACTGACTTAAATGCTACTTCCTCCTGACCCTATAAGTTTTTATTTTTTTAATGACAAATGTACGACCCTGATTTGTAAAATAGTATTGGTGCCATTAATTAGTAGACGTGGGTTCTTGATGTGTGTTTGTTTTATAGCTCTAGAACTCTTGAGTGTTTTCTATGATAGCTGAATAACCGGGTAACGTTTAAGATTGTGAATTGTGGCAATTTATGACTTGCGGTGGACCTTGAAAGGTATATGACCAATTGCTTAACATGATGAAGATTGATGATGCATAAAGAATAAATTAAAGATGTTTGTTAGAAAATAAGAATATATTTTATAAATGTCAAAAACTTATAGACCAATGAAACATCTTATATGTTCAAATTTTAATACTATTAAATAAAAATTAGTTAGTGTACTAGTGTTATACTCTTATCAAACATCAAAATGATTGCGCCTACGTGATATTAAATAGAACTCTTTATTCAGTGTGACAAGACTAACAGGTAGTGACGGAGCTTAAACATTTACGTAGGGGGAGGGGGAAGGGGGCGAAAATAATATTTTTTAGGGGGAGCGAACTCGATATTTATATACAACTTTACACTACCGGACTAAAAGTTAACATTACCGATGAAAAAAAGAGGAGGACCCCCCCCCCCCCCCCCCCCGTCTCGACTATACTTCGCCAATGCTAACAGCGTTCTACTAATACAAGTCTACTTATATCATTCCAGGTATGCATTGCATCTCATTCAGCACTAGACAATTGGTCATGGTGCTGAGTTTTCTTTTTAACATAAGTTTTTTACTCTTAAATATAACTTAATTTACATTTGTAGGGATTCGAACATATACCACATCTATGGGACATAATCATCCGTATGTTGGTGATAATTCCTAACCCAATTTACAACCTGGTGAAAATAGAGGATCTAAGTTGTCAAGTCGGTCAAATTAGGTTTAATTCTTATTACCTAGTTTTTAGTATTGTAATCAAATAAGACTCTAACAAATTGATTCGATCCTAAAGCTAACAATTCTAATAGTATTCAAATAGGTTTAGTTTTAAACCCATAAATACACAGTCAAGATCTAAGGTTATGTATGAGTTGTAAATAAAATTTTGAATTATATTTCTTGGTATTAACACAAGTGTTTGAAAGTTATCCAAATAATGCCTTCTTATATTAACAATCCATGACTTTATAATATAATATGTCATGCGCTTCTCTCATGCTTATAATCAAGGATCAAGGAAATAAATTGGCGTGTTGAATTAATGCTGATAAGATATTAATTGACACCAAATAATAACTAATTATTAGATTATGTAACCAATTCACTCAGATTATGTGACATAAATTAGTTTTCTTGACAACGACGATAGCAGACTCAATAGCATGGCCTCGTCACAGCCCATGTATGATCCATGCCTCAGACAGAATTTTAGCCGTATATTGATAGTTTGACACTAGAAGATGACATGAACCATTTCAAAAAATAATCAACTAGCTTGTAAAACCCATGATATGTAACTAGAAGAAACATGTTGAAAACAAGATTTGAACCCCGATCTCCCTTTTGGGAAGTGCTGTTGAACCAGAAGACAAGTGGCAACTATAGCACTAATTGACTTAAGGTTATATGAACATTTTTCTAGTGTCCACTCTAGTTTTGCACTATCGATCATGTTACAAATAATAATCTTTTATTAACTTTACGGTAATGAACGTGGTACGGCCGTCCCACGCTTGCTTTTGTGGGGCTAATTTTTGACGTTTTCCGTCCAATCATCTTGTAGCCCACGTTTGTTTTTTCCTCAATCCACTAACGGCCGTCAGTGTGAAAAGAACCTACATTAACATTCACTTTATTTTATTGTTAATTAGTTGTTAAATGTAGGATATTTTAGGTTAAAAGGTTTAAGCTTTAAAGAATGCTTGTCATCTTGTTGTTTATTTTGTCATGAATGATATTATATTATTAAAAAAACATGTACTTTTTAGAAGAAATTGACTATAATATAAGAATTAGGTGATTAGTCATGATTAATTACAAATGACAAACGGTAATAGACGGATGTAGTCTCTATGATTGTAGTCTTTATGATTTATTAATTGGACTTGTAAGGAATATTATCAATGTTCAACCTCTTAATGTTGTTATCTTTTAGGTTTTGATTGTCATAAATATACTCTTAATCTATTTATTAATACAATAATACTGTAATTTAGTGATATTAATGATTGTACGTCTATTATAAAAATATATAAGTTTAAATTTTATAAAAAATGTTTAATAGTAAATAATCGTTGTAAGAATTAACGATATAAGATTAATAGAGTAGATTACACGTAAGCACCGAGCAACTAGACATTTCAACCTAACTTTTTGGGCATGAAACAATCGATTGCTCCCACTTTCTCTAGAGATTAGACTACGCAATTCTTTTGTGGGTAAAAGCTTAACTTTTATTATATGTTAAATGTTTGTTTTATTTGTTAACTTTTATAAAAGTAGTTTTGGACATGAATAACAATTTATTGATTATGACATCTTAGACATAGCATGAGATAAACATATCCGGGTTGTAAAACAACGACAACTTGTTTATGATAGTTAAAATGATTTTATAAACCACATAACTGTTTTATATATATAAGTATATCAGTAGATAAACAAATTATTTTTGAATTGATTCGAACCGTTTAGTTGTATATTACATGTCTACATGGTTCGTTTAACATAACATGACATAACCATGTTTTTTTGGAGTGGTAAGTTAAAGATGTTAAATTTAATTACTAGCATAAAGTTAACATCAAAATAATTGTTGATATTAGGACAACATAAATACCTTTGCAATATATTTTACAAGTATATGTGCATGGAGGAATTTTAATTCACATGCATGCACACCAAACCAACCACAACCAAACAATGCTTAATCATTACTATTACTCGTATCTTGTTTCTTCATCTTGTTCTTATATGATTATAAAGTACTATTATTTGCTAATTAATCATTCAAAAGTTTTAAAGTCATTGGTTTACATTATTTCAATGTATTAAAGATATTTAAGAACAAGTTACAGTCAATCATGTACACATCATATATAATTTGATCATATAATGTTAGGTTTTGTCGACAAAAAATGTGGCAGCCAATTTTCAGTTTTTTAATTATTGTTTTCTGGCACATACCATAACTCCATAAGAGACCGAATTTTCTTGTTTAGTAATGTGAAAACGTTCGTTTTTTGAAGCTTGTGATACCAAATTTGTTTTAGCAATATTATTAATTACACATATTAATAATTATACGTATTAAATGAAAAACATATTTATAAAGAAAATCAAACAAAATACTTCCCTATTTTTAAAATACATACTAAAATATCATCATCAGCCATTAGGTTTGTTATTGACAAATTAATTAATGTTTCTGAACCTGATTGCATAGCGAATTAATAATTTTACTAGTTCATTATTCACAATGATGTGAGCTCGAGCTTGGCCTCGAGCTCACTTAAACTCGGTTTAAATCGAGTTTTTTTCGAACAGATCCTGAGTAGCTTTGGAGCCGGCTTGGCTCGTTTACACCCCTATTTATTCTTACGGGGTAGTCCCGGTCTAAAAAATAGAATGGCATAGTAAATAATGCTTAATTAAGTATAATTATGATAGATACTCGTGTGTTATACGAATAACACACGGGTTGAAATAAAAAGTTATATAATAGATTAGATATATGCACCTATAATCTGTAATCATACGTACTAAATTAACAAAAAAACGAACTTGATAAAAAATATAAATGAATAAAAAAAATTAGAAATCTGGTGAGAACATCCAGACCGATGATCTATGAATCGGTAACTAGCGTGTTCAAATGAAAACGGTTTAAATAAACACAACCTGATCGTTTCTACGACCGCTTCATAGTCCAAGTAACTAGTCTAGTCCGGTTTTGAAATCACTAGTTTCTACACGAAGGGCAAAACGGTAATTTTATACCAAGAGCATGAGCCTATTTAAACCCCATATTATGAAACATAATTCTTTGAATGTAACCAAAACAAAACATGAAAGTTCAACTGTCAACCATATGTATCTTCTTCATCCTCTCAACGACGGTCTTACCACCTTCAACCACCGTCGGCCACCCATTCCCACCCACCTCCGACGACACCGACTACATCCGCACGAGCTGCGGGTCCACCCGCTACCCCGAAACATGCTTCGCCTCTCTCTCAAAACACTCCAACTCCATCAACCACGACCCCAGCCGCCTCGCAACAGCAGCGGTCCACGTGGCTCTAACCACCGCCACCCGAACCGCCACCTACGTCTCGAAGATCTCCCGCCACGTGGGGCCCGATAACACGACAGAATCGGCGGCGATACGCGACTGCTCCTCGGTGTTTGGAGACGCTGTGGATGAGATTCATAAGTCGTATAAAGAAATAAAGAGGCTGAGGTGGAGTGGTGCTGAGTCAGTGTCGAGGTTCCAGCTCAGCAACGTGCAGACGTGGATGAGTGCGGCGTTGACCAATGAGGACACGTGTGTTGACGGGTTTGATGACGTGGCGGACGGGGACGTGAAGGCGGAGGTTTGTGAGCGTGTGGTGGCGGTTAAGGAGGTGACGAGTAACGCGCTGGCGTTAGTTAACAGTTACGCGGATACGATATCGGCTTAGTATCAGAGGCACTCGTTAGCGTCAGACATGTTAACCGTCAAACGAAACGTTAAATTTATGATGATTATGTGTGTGATGACGAGAGTGAAACGAACATAAAAGATATTAATACGTTATGAAGTTATTATATAAGTGTTGATAGTGTTCTTATCGTCTTATATTTAAAATTAGTTTTGTATTAAATACGTTTCAACAGGTATATCGCATGTTAGGATGTTTGCTTTGATAATATTTTCACACATTTTTGTACGACAAAATAATTTGTTAGCGTATTATGATATACAAAGCATTCGTCATAAAGCTTACATTAAATTAAATAGAATATTTGAATTTAAGTCTTGTGTGACACATATATTACCCACGCCAAAGGCCCAAAGCCCACTATATGAATGGGCCAAATAGCAAGAGCGATAAGCCCGTTTAGTTCGAGTAAAATATGGGCTAAAAACCCGGTAACTAGTCCAATGCTTACAATTGATGATCTATACTTTATACTTCATAAGTTCATAGAGTTTAATTTTTATTTGTTTTAAAACGCTTTATAATCTACTTATATTAAATACTTATGGGTTATATCTTATAGAATATAAATCATTGACCACTTAAATAAAAAAAAACTTAGCGGTTGTTTGTTTCAGCCTCTTAATAGTTTATATGTCTGAATGGTTCAGCACTTAATTGTTCAGACTGTTTGTTTCGCGAGCAAATATCTGAATGGTTCAGACATTTGCCTCTGAATGGTTAAGCATTATACTGAGTCTGTATCTGAATTGGTCAGACATTTGCCTTTGAATAATTAAACGATATACTAGCTTTTAATGGTTCATATCTCTTAATGGTTCAGCACTTAACAGATCAGACCTTTTATTGGTTCTACACTTTAGGGGCTGTTTGGCAGCATCTGAATCAGCCTCTTAATAGTTCAAACGTCCGAATGGTTCAGCACTTAATGGTTCAGACTGTTTGTTTCATGAGCAAATGTCTGAATGGTTCAAACATTTGTCTCTGAATGATTAAGTATTATACTAATACTGAATGGTTAAGATGTCTAATGCTAATTGATTAAAATCTCTTATCTGAATTGGTCAAACATTTGCCTTTGAATAGTTAAATCATATGCTAACTCTTAATGGTTCAACACTTAATGATTCAGACATATTAATGGTTCAACATTTAATGATTCACAAATTGTCAAACAGCCAATCATTCAGAATGCCAAGCAACCCTTTTACAACATGACATCCCTTGTTTATCGGTAAGTGTAGCATTATCGTGAATTTTTATTGTACAAGTTACTTTTAAAAATTAAATTTAACCAAAACATATAACTTAATAAATTTGAAGGAATTATTTTTATTTTTTCTTCTTTTTTTTGGGTGGGGGGGGGGTTTCAATGTAAAACTTAGACCTCTATCATTTCTCTCTAAAGGTTTTAAACAATCTTCTTTCTTCGTGACTCAAGGCATTTTCAGGTCCTAGAGTACGAATAAATGAAAAAATAGGTGTTTTTAAGTTGAAAGAAGTAGAAATGTAAGTTATAATTTTATAGTTACACCCTTAGTTATCATAGATCATAGCTAGGGCCTAGGTTGGAAAGGTAAAATCATGAATGATAAATTTTTATATATATATTTAGTTGCTTTAGTATCTAAATTGTTACAATTTTAAAAATCTCTTTAAATAACACATATTTTGTACCTTATTTCTATTTGTTTCACTTCCTTCTACTTAAAATCTCTTTAAATAACACATATTTTGCACCTTTCTTCCACTTATTCTACTTCACTCCTTAAAATGTACTCACAAAATTACTATTCTAATTAAAAATTTTGGTCGGTGGAGGTGGTGTTTTTCTTTTTTTTTTTGTTTGTGTTTTAAATTTTCTTTTGTTTTTTTTGTTTGTGTTTTAATTTTTCTTTTTTTTCTTTTTTTTGTTTGCTTGTGTTTTAATATGGTTTGTTTTGGGTGTGGGTTCGAGATTTTGGGGTGGGATTTTTTGTGGGTTTTTGGTATCTGGACACGTGTTTTTGATTTGTAGGATTCGTTTGTTGTGTAGTTGTGTGGCACATGGGTAAATACCAAAAGCAACCACCCCGTTTAGTTCGAGTAAAATAAGTGCAAATAAATACCCACGTATACTAGTCTAATATTCTAATGTTTAGAATTTGATATTTTGATATTAATAGTTTGCTTCTAAATTAACAGCTGATAAACTACTTTTATTAATCATATATTCATACATCTTACATGATTAGAACTATCAACCTTTGAATAGTTGCCGATTTTTTCAAGGAAGCTTCGGTCTTGATGTTTAGAACCTTAACATCTTGATTATTATTTGGTGAAATTAACTAATAAAAGATGAGGATTGTTTACTGTTATGTTTAATATTCATGAATAGTAAGCCGAATGTAATGGAACATTATGAGTAGAATGAAAAAAATGTGTAGTTGGTCAATAAAGTAGAGTCGCTTGTTACACTAAAATTCTCATTCCCTTTAAATACACACACACCACTCTTTCATTACATTCTCTCTTTCACCACCCTAATTCATCCACCAAACCTTAATATTGTTTTCAACAGAAATAGTGATATTTTATAACTCTATAAATATAAATATTAAAAAAAATGTGCATGTATGTATGTGTGTATGGTATGCATGTGTGTATATGTATGTTCCTTTAGCTAGATAAAGAATTTATTCCTACCAACCCATTTTATTAAATAAACCGTTTGCCATTTTAAAAAAGTTATTCTCAAAACAAGCTTGTTTAGGCATGCCTAATATTGGTTATACAAGAATAGAGATAATTTGTAGGGTAGATTACCTTAAACAGCCCTCAAATTAAATATATTGTAACATCCTAAAATGAAAATCCACCAAAATAATTGGTCACCAAGATGATTATATACAATAATAGAATTTAATGTGACTCGATATAATAATTATGCTAGCCATATACATCCAAGCACTTAACTTCACACTTTTGTGTTCAATTTGAACGGTGTATGGTAATTTGGTAGCTTGTCATTTCATGAAAAAACAAATGCTTTAATACATAGTCTATAGGTTTACTTTGTCCATTTTCTATTTATTGTAGAAACATATGAGTATTATTGGTTGTTTTGTGCCAAAGATGTTCCTAACTATTACTTTACTTTTAATTGTTTATAATAATGTGCATATATGAACATATATTCCATTTATATGTTAATCGAGACCCGTATATATCGAAGAACAAAGAGGAAACCGACACCTTTTTACGATACACAACGAAGCCATAAGCCTTCACGAGTTTATCTTAGATGTACACTCAAATCTTAATTTCAAAGCCTTTGAGATCTAGTGATTACTAATTAAGTTAATATTGTTGTAAGTTGATTACAAATTGTTATTTAAATAAACTTTAATTAATTGCTATCTATATTAAATTTCATATGTAACGATTGTATATTTGTATTTATATACTCCTCAACAAATCTTCATGATTCATGAGATAGTTTATGTGATTAAATACATCAAATAAATCACAAACTTTATGTGCACCAAGAAAATTAAAGTAAACTATTGTTATATATATGAGTGTCAATCGTGTTAAATTAATAAGTTTCAGGCTGAATTAATAAACTCGATTAAGGGTTCGTTAATTAATTGACAGGCAGCCGTAAATGGTTTTCTAATTAAATTGTAAATGGATTTTAATAAATTGATGGGTTGGAGAGATTTTAAACAAGTTGGTGTTTGACCAAATAAAAAGTATATATTTTTTTATTATTAAAATTGTGAAGCAAACCTATTATTAATACTATCATCATTTTATGGAATATTATTAGCACCAACCTTTATCAAGTGATCTTGAAAGGCAAAGTCCATCTCAATGGTTACTTTTCAAAAAGAAATATAGTCTTCTCACTTTATATATTAGTTAAAAGATATTAAAATTAACAATCTAATTATTAAGAACTTTATACACATTATCCAAAAAGAATTTTTATGATATAGAAAAAGTAATAATAACAAAAGGCTAATCAAATTATTGAAAATTAATAGCCTATATAAAGAAAGCATCTCTCTTCTCATTTTAATATAACAAACCCCTTCCTCTATACACCTTTATTAGCTACCAAAAAATGGCTAAATTCCTCAACATTCACTACACTTTTGCTTTCACTTTTTTTCATTTTCTTGTTGTTTATGGAGCCAATCCTACAACCACATTTGCGGTCTGCGGTCAAGCCCCGTATCCCGAAATATGCGCTTATTTAATCGGAAAGACCAGTATAGAAACCCCGTTGGAGGTCCGCCAAGCGACCCTCCACTCCACTTTGGCCCAAGCCGAACATGCCCATAAGCTTGTTTTGTCTATGGACGTGAGTTCTTTTGAACCACGGGCTAAGGCAGCTTGGGCCGACTGTTTGGAGCTTTATGAGGATACTGTTTATCAACTAAACCGTTCTTTCAGCTCCACCAATAGTCGTGATATCCAAACATGGCTTAGTTCGGCCTCTACGAACCATGTGACATGCCTAAATGGTTTTCATGACTTTCATTTGTCTTCACATTTTCAAACCTTTAAAGCTTCTTTAAGTGGCTTCTCAAAGTACCTTAGCAACTCACTTGCTATAAACAAAGCCTTAACTCCACTACTTACAAGTTCTAAACAACTCAAAGGGAGAAGACTCATGGAAACAAATAATTTCCCAATATGGTTGTCGAAAAGCGATAGAAAGCTTCTTGCAACGCCTTCGGGTGCCCCCTCAGCGGATCTTGTGGTCGCTCAAGACGGGTCGGGCAACTACAAGACCATATCCGAGGCTATTGCAGCCGTGCCTAAGCTTAGAAAAGGAACCTCACGGTTTGTCATACACGTTATAGCGGGCGTGTACAAGGAGAATGTCAATATCAAGAACACGATGCATAACTTGATGCTTGTCGGAGACGGCATGGGTTCTACGATCGTTACTGGTAGCGAAAATAGCGACGATGGTTCGACAACTTACGCGTCAGCAACCTTTGGTGAGTTCACTTGTCACATATAGTGTTCTTTTCATCAATCATTAAGAAATTTATCTTGCAAAACTTTTTCAAACAAAAAATCATTTTACTAAAAGCTAAAATTAGACCAAAAGATTAAATGATCACATTATAGCTCGGGCTAATCAGCCCGAGCTTTAATGTATCAGAAACAATTATGGGACTAACTTGTATGATCTATGAACCAGGGGTTTCTGGAGCCGGGTTCATCGCTAGAGACATGACGTTCGAGAACACGGCGGGACCCTCAAAGCACCAAGCCGTGGCCTTCCGGTCCGGGTCAGACATGTCAGTCGTATTCGGGTGCGCTTTCCGAGGCTACCAAGATACACTATACGTGTACTCCGGACGTCAATTTTACCGCAACTGTCAAATATACGGGACCCAAGATTTTATATTTGGTAACGCTGCTGCAGTTCTCCAAAGCTGCAACATATACGTCCACAAACCAATGGGCGGTCAAGCGAACGTGATCACGGCCCAAGCCCGAGCCGACCCAAACCAAAACACGGGCATCATAATCCACAACTCGGGCGTCTCATCCGCCTCGGATTTGAGAGGCTCGGAGGGCTCGGTCAAGACCTTTCTCGGCCGCCCGTGGATGAAGTACTCGAGGACGGTGTACATGAAGTGCACCCTTGATAGTTTGATCAACTCCGCCGGATGGCTACCATGGGATGGTGGTTTTGCCTTGAGTACATTGTACTATGGTGAGTATATGAACACCGGTGGCGGTGCCGCCACCGGCGGTCGGGTGAAGTGGCCGGGATATCATGTTATTACAAGTGCAACTGAGGCTATGAAGTTCACCGTTGGTGAATTTTTGGACGGTGGTTCATGGATTCCGGTGACCGGACTTCCGTACACCGCCGGACTGTGAATAATATGCACAAAATTTTATTAGTTTAACGTTTATATTTGTTATAGACAAAATGTTACCATAAATAATGTGGTACTTTTTGTTGATAGAATGTGACTTGTAGTAAATAAGATTGCTAATGTCGTTACATTGTTTGGTACTGTATGTAAATATCAAAACTCGATTATGTTTTTACTTTTATATATTTATGTAAATGTAAATAATACTAAGACAGACATTGTGTATTACCCGAGCGGTATTATTTAGTAATATTGTTTTTATTACTGAAGTTATGTATTACGTTATACATTGAATATTGATGAATGAAAATTACAGTTATGATTTATAAATATTCAAATAAAAAATATATGGAAATCAAAGAACGAAATTCATATTTTTAAAAATTTATAGGTTTGTTATCAATTGCATTAACAATGTGATACGTGGTAAAATTGGTCTGAGAATCTAACTAGTGGTAAAAGTTTTATTGCTTTATTAGAATAAGAACATAAAAAAGATATATTTTTTGGTTTATTATAAATTTATTTTTATCGCAATTTTAAAAGTATATCCAAGGGGATTAAATTATATTAACTACCTTGGCTTTTTTAACGACTTAACTTTTATATCTATAACTTTTAATAAAACAATGTTTCTTTTGCCACTTCTCTTTCTTTTAATTCATGTTTTTGTCACTTGTCATTTTTTTAGACATCCACAAATAAATTTTCTCTCCAAAAAAGTTTTATAGTAATTTTAATACTAATACAAATTTCTCTCTTTTATTAAAAATAAATATTATTAATTGCTATTTTTCTCTCTCTTATCTAATTTTAAACAAAATCAAACTATTTTTTAATAGATTTTATGAAGCAAATTAGAAATCACATCTTTTAATCAAAATCTAAATAACAAGAAACTAAAGTTTTATATATATGAAATTTTCTAAAACACTAAATATTTTTTAAACAAAATATTTTAAGTCGTTTTGTTTTTAAAAAAAATTATAAACAGGTGAAATATTTTAAAACAATCTTATCAAAACAACCAGAATAATTACAAACCAGATTTTTTTAAAAACAAGATTTTTATAAAAAAATATTTTTTAATAAATCTTAAAATGAATGTTTAAAAATGAAACTTTTTACATAAGAGAGTTAAAAAATAGTATAATTGTTTTATTTCTTGAACTAAAGTGTATATAACTTTAATTATATTTTACATTAAAATATTATACTTAAAGTAGCTATTTATACGTAATTAACATCATATTTTATCTTCAAACATGACTTTATAATGCATAACTTTTTATTAATAATAATTTAATATTTTATTTATTTAATTCGTGTATTACACGGAGACTAACCTAGTCTTTCAATATAACCGGCCTTTTTACAGTATTAATATCTAAGAAGAGAGAAATTTCTCATAACCGACACATATAACAATATCTTATATGTACTATGACTATCTACTAAAATCATATTTTTGCGCAAGCAAATATCAAAAATACCCTTCACACATAAAGATAAACAACTTGGCATAACTTTATAGTACTACGACTATCTACTAATATCATTAACTAAGTTTATTCAATGGCGAAGTATAGTGATATGGGGTGGGGTGGGGCGCCGCCCCCTTATTTTATTTTGTCAGTAGTGTTAAATTTTAGTCCGTTAGTGTAAATTTTTGACCCGGTAATTTAAATTTTTATATAAATATCGAGTCCCCCCTCCCCCCCCCCCCCGCCCGCCCACCTTAAAAAAAAGAGGGGGAGGGGTCACCGCCCTCCTTTTTTTTGTCGGTAGTGTTAAATTTTAGTCCGTTAGTGTAAATTTTTGGCCCGGTAATGTAAATTTTTATATACATATCGAGTTCGCCCCCCTTAAAAAAATTAATTTCGCCACCGCCCCCCTATGGAGATGTTCAAGCTCCGCCGTTAAGTTTATTTACAACTGAGATATCCCTTGTGTTATCGTCTTAGTTTGTGTTTAACATAGTTCTCTCCCTATTTAAATTATATATGTGTGTATGACAATATAAGTATATGACTATAAAATGCTTATCAAGATTAAGAATATTGGCATTTGTTAGAAAGAATTATTATGTCTAAATATAACGATTCTAAACAATGACCATGTCTAGAATAATTTAGATGCAATGAGCTTAAAATTGTGAATCTAAAATTATAAGTTTTGTCTTCCTAATTATACAAATACATATATACTCGTCTAACATACGCATGTCACATCATGTAGCTAGCTTCGTATGTTTCATACGAAAAAAAAGAAAAGGGACTCTAAGATCTAATTCCTTCTTAGTAAGAAAAAGTTTCACAAAAGTTTTATTTGAATTTTAAATAAAATATATATCTTCTTTTATTTCAGGGATAATTTTTAAGCTTAAAAAGGTGTCAAAGAAACAAGAAAGACATTTAATTTCATAACCCAATAATACACTTTCTGACCCATTTATGTTGACAGATTATCAAATTTCATGGCTTGATTATCCACCATATTTCATATGAAAGAAAGCTACAGAATACCAAAGTAGGGTTCATGCATTATATCGACACATTAAGTGTGATGAACTTTATTATAATTATAATTATATAACTAAATAATATACAAGATCATAACCTTGTTACTAAACAAGCACCAATAAATTGTCTCTTTTTAAATTTTGTTTGTCATGGGACTTTAACCTTTAATGTAATGATGAGGGAAGTCGCTAAACCATTTGATATATTGATTATTAGATTATCAAATACTTCGATTGTTCCAACTCAGAAAAATATAATTACTAAATCAAGATATTATCAATCATAATTTAATATCATGGACCATCGATTTAAGTGTACATGATCATAATTCATTAACATTTATCTTTTAATAAAACAATGAAATGAATTATTATTTATTTTTTGAAGAGAAAGTGTCACTTCTACCGTAATTAGTCTTTTATATTATTTTTTGAAGAGAAAATGTCACTTCTATCGTAATTAGTCTTTTATATTATTTTTTGAAGAGAAAATTGTCACTTCTATCGTAATTAGTCTTTTATAAAATGACTAAGACATCTATGGTTTAGTTTAAAAGCATTAATAATTGTTTCTCATACAAATAACATATTATTTAGAATAATATAGCAAGTTCGAATATTATGAGACAACATTTTAATATTTTATTGAAATTGTCATCCCAATTATGGCTTTTGAGTCTTATATAACATAACTAGTGTTCCGTGGATAAGTTTCTTTCTTTTGAAACTGATACTTTTGTATCATATAATAAATAGTATTTGTCATTAACAAAAAAATTAAATAGAAACATCAATAAAAATCAGGACAACGCATTTAATTAAATAAGGAATAAGAACTCTATAGAAGTTGGAAAACGTAAAAGGAAAATAAAGCAGAAGAAAATTTTATTTAAAAAATAACAAGAAAAAAGAGAAAGTAAGGTTAAAAGAAGAAAGGCACTTGCGAGGCTGGAACCCGCGTCCCCTAATAGAATAAACCAACTTACAATTTCGCTAAAGTGCAGGGGCTGTTTGATTCGCAGAATGATTTGCAAAGGAATTGGAATTGAAAATGGAATTGGAATTGAATTCTTGTTAAAATTAATAATGTGTTTGGTTGGTCAATTTTGAGTGAAATTGAAATTTTAATTTTGAACATTTCATTGGATTGTTAAATATTCCATGGGTAAGTGAAAATAATTTGAATTCCAATGAACAAGGGAAAAATTTTCAATTTCATCTGTTGACCAATCAAACAAGATTTTGAATGAAATTTTTTTCAATTTCAATTTCAATTCCTGAGAATTCTGTGAATCAAACGGGCCTTATAGTTTTCATCTCCCATGTTACCTATCTAACATACATGAAAATTGTCTAAATAAAAAAGAGCATGAAATTACACACGTGGCGCAACCCCATTAGACCATATGGTTACTGTTCAAGGTGGTCGGTGCACACTTTTAATGTTAAAACTATTTAGCGACTTAACAATTAACATATAAATAAACTATTTATAGTTTTTGAATTAATCGAGCTTGAGTTCTTTTGTCTTTCCATTGTAGTATCACATGTATTGTTGTCATTGATATATAAGTATTATACACTACAATATAAGTAACAAGTATAAGCCTATGATACAAAAGATGAGACGATAAATCTTAGCTCAAATAAAGAACTATTGCGTTTGAAGAAACTCAATTAAAACGTTTTGATGGTCTACTAACATATTTTTAGTAACTTGCTAGACAATACTAATAACACGGTAAATCCAGATTAAGGAAAACTAATATGTTAGCTTCCACCAATTATAAGTACTAACAAAACAATTAACGAAATCCTAAAACTAACTATGGTTAACTTAGCCCAATTGGTTGAGGTGAGTAACCCTAAAACTTTTATTACAATAGAAAGATGTATTGGGTTTAAGTTTAACATGTAATAAAAAAAATATGGTTTAAATATTGGATCAGAATGGTTTCTCTCACCTATGGTGAGGTTCAACCTGAGGGTGGTATGGGCCATGGGATTATGTACTCGAGTAAAGAAAATGATCGGGTTGGCCAATGACGAATCACTGATCCTGTTAACCGTTTAAAAAAAGTGTGGTCAAGTGGTCAGCGGAGAGGTAATGATTATTGCGCTAATGAGCATAGAAGATTACACTTTACAGGTTGGAAGTATCCCTTTCGATAGGAACTTGATAAATAAATGATTAGTATGTATCATACAAGTCATGTAACATCTCAAATAGTACAAAAATAAATGTTGCTTTGGCTCAAAAAGAAATATGCTTTCCGTCCTTAATGACTACATATTAGGAGATACCTATTGATCACTTATGGAAATAAACTAAAAGAGAGTTAGTAAAAATAGTAAACCCTCAATAAAAGTTTACTTTATTGTTTTTATCTATTCTTTTTGCGATAAGTTTTACGAGCGAAGAATATAAGATAGAAATAATAAGTGACACATACAAAAACATGTTATCAGATACAATGCTTCAACAAACACATTTACATTCATGTTTTTTTTGGTTTTTGCATCAATTTATATCCTTGTAATATCTAAAACACTAATCCTTCCATCTGCTAACTAAACGACCATTGAAAATTTGTTATATTAACCTACTTTAGTGTAATTGAATTTGAATAGTAGATGAAAGGGATTCTAAGTAAGTTATAGTACAAGCTAGTAAATGTTGATAAATTCAACTAACTTCATATCCCAGATATATGGCTAAGTCTATATACGTCATAAGATAATAACCATTGCACATACCTTCACACAAATGTTCAGATCAGATGTAACTTTTATATAACAGTTATAATATAAATACAAATTTCATAAAATGACTGATCATCTAGCGATGGTTTGGTGTTTATGATGTAAGGTACCTTAAGATTTCATTAAAATAAAATGATGTATTAAGTTCAAGTCTCACCTGTAATAATAAATAGGGTTTCAGGTTGGATCACAGGGGTTTCTCTCACCTATGGTGAGATTCAACCTGAGGGTGGTATGGGATTACGTATTAGAGTAATGAAAATGATCGGGTGTGCCAGTGACGAATCAGTGATCCAGTTAGCCGTTCAAAATGAAGTATGGTCAAGTGGTCAGCAGAGAGGTAATGATTATTGCGCTAATGATCATAGAAGTTTACACTTTACAGGTTGGCAGTATCCCTTTCGATGGGAACTTGATAAATAAATGATTACTATGTATCATACAAGTCATGTAACATCTCAAATAGTATGTCAATAAATGTTGCTTTGGCTGAAAAGAAAATACGCTTTCCGTCCTTAATGACTACTTATTAGGAGATACCTATTAATCACTTATGAAAATAGACTAAAAGAGAGTTAGTAAAAACAATAAACCCTCGATAAAATTATACTTTAGTCATGTTTGTCAAACCAACTTTTTGATTAACTTTTGACTTATTAACTTTTGAAAAGTTAATAAGTTAACAAGTATGTTTGGCAAAATTTTAAAAAGTTGATTTTAAAGGGTTTAATAAGTTACTTTTAAGTAGTTAGTAAGATTAATTTTTGAAAAATAACTTTTCAAAAATTATTTTTTTATAAATTAAGTAATCCCAAACATGGGCTTTATTGATTTTGTCTATTCTTTTTGCGTTAAGTTTCACGAGCGAAAAATTAAAATCGACACACTTAGTGACGCATGCAAAAACATGTTATCAGATAAAACTAGTCTTAAGCCCCTGCGTTGCAGCAGGGGTGTAAACCATATCAAGTAGCACAAATGACACCACCGTTAGTGATCACTAACATCCAAAAAGTTCGTAGTAAAAAAAATAAAAATAAAAACAAACGAAAAGTAGGTGTAAAAATGTTAACAGCGTAGGCAAAACGTGAATCATATAAAACAATAAGTAAGCCGATCTAGAACCAGCATGTTGCGACGGGATCGTTCAACGGGGAAAATATAAAGGTAAAAACATTGAACCACACATGTACGTTGTGGTGATTTAACTCGCAAATTTTAAACCGAACATAAAAACAAAAAAATTATAAAATATGAAAAATAAAAGAGACCAAAATTGAAAGTATACAAATATGGGACCAAATTGTAAAAGTATAAAAGTATTGGATTAAGATAAGATAAAAAGTTAAGGATTAGAAAAAGAGACAAAGATGAGTACAACTTATTATGCATATTGTACAACTCTTTAAGCTTAACAAAGTTAGTAATTAGTAATATATAAATACTTCGACAAACACATTCACATTCATGTTGTTTCGGTCCTGCATCAGTCTTTATCCTTTTAATATCTAAAACAGTAATCATTTCACCTGCTAACTAAACGATCATCGAGATTTGTTATACAAGCTAGGAAATGTTGAGCACATATTTGTTTTGTATAAATTTAACTAACTTCATATCCATGATATATAGCTAAGTCTATATACGTCATAAGATAATAACCATAACACATACCTTCACACAAATGTTTAGATCAAATGTAACTTTTATATAGCAGTTATAATATAAATACAATTTCCTTAAATGATTGATCATGTAGCAATAGTTTGGTGTTTATGATGTCTAAATGCGTGATTTTTCAAGACTATTACTGTAGAATAAGTTTACTTTTTGTGTGTTTTGTTTTACATGTGTTTGGAGTTAAAGGAAACATATTTTGTAGTCAAAAAGCAATAAGATGAAATTCAAGGGCTAGAATTGTAAATAAGAAGAGATATGGAGAAGGAGAAAAAAGCAGCCAACCGTGGTATGATACGCTGGGGTGGGTGTATCACATACCGCCGGCGTATCTGTTGACGTATTTATGGACGTATTTGGTAAATTTACAAAAGCTTGGGCGAATTAATGCTAAGACCGACTTATGATACGCCTGGGTGGGTGTATGATACGCCGAGTAGTAACTAAACTCCGGATTTATGAAATTTCAAGTGTATTATTTATCTTCAATAGGTTTTCAAATTTTAAATAATTCTCGACGTTTAGAGACGCAAAAAATGTGACTTTTGGTTCTTATAAATCATCCAAACAAGATTGAAGACTCAGTATAGATCATGTGTAGCTAATTCCCATCGTTATTACTTTCGGATGAAGGAGTCTTGTTAAGTGAGATGGTTAGTTGTGTTTAGATTATGGTGTTTTGTGTTAAATCTTGGTGATTAAATGTATTAAAGGTTTTGATTGATTTAAGCAATTTATTTATTAACAAAGTTATGGCTTTATCATTAGTTTTCAGTTTCCTTGTATCGTTAGTTCATTGACAAAAGTCGATAACTTAATATACGTAAATTGGAAACATTGTGGATAAACAAATCTTAAAAGTTTGTTTTTTTGTTCCTAGGTAAACCTAAAACCATTCATCTTACATAACTTGAAACTCGAAAATAATTGCTTCCTAGGTAAAAATATTATAAATTTTCTTAAATTTGTTACTTTCATAATTGTGTTTCCAAAAATCATTCAAAGTCGTAATTTTAGTTGTCAAGTGTTTTGTATACACAATTTAGTATAAGCTTAGTTAAACACTTTCCACTAATTTTCTATGAATACGATATTACTTACTCTTATGCAAAAACTAACATTCACTTCGTATAATGAGAGCTTGTACCATTGAGGGGAGGGGTATTTCCATGATTTAAAAAGAGTTATAGAGAACTATGAATGAGATTGAAGAAAACTGATATAACGCCTATACAGACAAAAAAAATAGTGCTAAAGAGAAATAAGGGGAAAGATGACTCAAAAGTGAAAAGTAATCGAAATACAGTCTTTAAAAGGGTCGGGCCTACCGGCCCAAAAGTACCTCAACTGGTCCTAAAGATGAGGAATCCTTTGTACCATGATTGGACCTTAATAATGGTCCATAACAACTTCTAAACGTGAAAAAGGGTCATTTTGAGTATTGACCCGTTCTCATTTGGCTCCTAATAGTTGATAATAATGTGGTCATGTGGATACCATTTAGTCATGTGTTCCTTTCTTGAGCCCACATAAAGTAAATGGACGACCCAAAGTGACGTCGTATTCTCAAGAAATGAATATGAAGTTGCAATATCCACCATGTTCATCTCCAACTAATAATACTTAGATGGAGATAGAGAGACTCTCAAAGCTTCCTTAATCAATCATTATTATTGTTAAAGAACTCGTAACTTGTAACTTGCTTAATTTTAATTCAGTTTGTAAACGAGTTGTGCTCAATTAAACTAAGGTAAATTTGGCTACTTGATCGCTTGTTAGCTTGCTTATTGTTAGACTTGTTTAAATTAAGCCTAAATTTTAATGTTTATTAAGCCTAAGTTTCACATCTAAGCTCGTTGACCGGCTCATTTGACTTGTATCGAATCTGTTTATAAAGTTTGCATTTATGTAAAAAATATTATACTTTTTACTAAACTAGAAAAATAAGGGATTGGTTCGTGTTTATAATGAATCGAGCTCAAACTCAAATTTTAGCTCTTTAAGAATAAACGAGTCAAACCGAGCTGACACATTTAACTTTAAACCCAAGTTCAGTCTGAAACTAATTGACTTGACTAGTTGGTTAAGCACCCACACCTACCATATTAATGGTTATAATTCAATACAATATTTATGGCTAATTATATGGTTCAAAATAATCGACTCACACCAACCTGTCTTAGAATATTGTGGTACCATCTTTGAGAGCAGCCTCACCCATGAATCAAAGGCATGCTAAATCCCAAATAATAATAATAATAATAACGCGAATATGTTTTTTTGTTAAGAATTGACAAAACGAGCACACGAGATATCATGTAATTTAGTGTACTAGTTAAAAAGGGCGGGTGGTTGACTTGCAACTCTTTCTCTTTGAATTTTTCAAGTTTACTACAAATAATGTATTTGTCAAATATGATTTCGGAAACTACATTATTCCAGCAATAAGACAATTTTATCAATAAAATGGTTCATGTCGTTTCATATATTTAATGTTTGGAATACAATATAGACGACTTTAAGTCTGTTTTCGTTTTAAGTTTTTTCTAATTTACTCGTTTGACAAGACAGATAAAATATAACTCGAATTAAGTGTTGTTTAGGTAACCAAGATGGTCACCTCTAGACTTTAGTGTTTTGTCATGTAATATCTTTTCCTTTCCATAAAGTGTATATTTTTCCAACGTGGGTGTACGGATGTTTGTCATTAGCTTTTTTGTTAATGATAAATCTTGTTCAAGTTAGCAAAGTTAGTAACGTTGCAATGGTTGACATGAACATTTGCATCATGAAAATGTTATAGTCCGTACTTATACGCTAACCTTGCGTATATGTATGCTGACTACAGTTAGCTCTAATTTTGAATATAGGGTCCATCTTAAGCTTTACATAACTTTAGCAAAAGTAAGGCAAATAGGGATGTAAACGAATTAAACGTTCAATTAACAGTTCGTAAACTGTTCGGCAGAAAGTTCGCTTATGTTCGTCCGTTTAATAAATGAACGAACACGAACAACAAATTTCGTTTGTTTACTGTAACAAACAAAGGTCGTTCGTTCATTTGTTCGTGAACATTCGGTAAGGCACTCGTTTACATTCATTCTCTTCCGTTCTTTTTTGTTTGTTCGTCCATTAAATATTTTAAGACTTTTAATTTTAATTAATCTACAATCTTTATATTTTTGTAATTTTAATTTTTGATCAGCATAATACTTATACTTTATTATTGTTTATATTCATAAACAATCTGTAATAGGTTCATTTATTTTTGGCCGTTTACAATCATAAACACTCTGTAATATGTTTGTGCGTTCATTTATGTTTGTTCATTTATATTTATAAGCATTGTAATATGTTCGTTCTGTAATACGTCTATTCATAATCATGTATATGATTATTATGTTAAGTGTTTAACTTTAAATTGTATATGTTTGTTTTGTGTTACTGAATTGTTCGGTTAGTGTTTGTGAACCTTTCGTGAACAAATTCAATTTCTTTAATAAATGAATACGAACAAGAATTTCCGTTCAGTTAGTGTTCCTGAACCGTTTGTGAATACTGTTAATTTTTAATTAACGGACATGAACAAGGTTTCATTTGATATTGTTTAGTTCAGTTCGTTTACAACCCTAAAACAAAGAACAAAAGCTTCCACCAACTTTTTTCGCATTCCCAATCGACCACTTGAAGTAAAAAACACATGTTAAGTTTATTTATCATGAAATTTTGGATCCAACAAATCCACATGCGATGCATTTGTCATTAATGGAATACCGTCATTGTTAAGTGATATACTCCTCAATCAAGTGGTTGTGTCAAATCCTACAAAGTGCATGTGTGGTGAATTTAAGGGTGGAACACGTATATAGTAGAGAGTATGTGTTCGCTAGTAAAAAAAGTCTGATGCATTTAATTTGAAGAACAGATTACTATGAAATTTAGGTTTAGAAGAGTATTGTTGATGTTTTTGTCAAATCAATATCTAGATTTTTTAGAATAAAATCATCAGATCATGCTTTTTACAACACTAAAACCTAGAAGTTCTAGGCTGGGGAACACATCACTTACGACCATAATATCCACTTAGGATCTAGATTTCTAGCATGGTTGATGATCTTTTAAATCTATCTTGAAAATATGCAAACACAACATACTTCAAGTTCCTAACATTCAAGATTTTGATAGTTTGATGGATCCAAGTTTCTAAAGTCATGAGATACGAGTCACGGGTCATCTAATGATTTAAGATTTAGGCCCAAAATGCATAGGCCCAACTTTTTAAGTTAGGAAGCTTTTTTAATAATTAATTTATATTATACTAATTATCAACCCTTCTATGGATAAGGGTGTTGTACCTTATGCATAGGGGGTTTTTCAAAAAAAAATTGAATTTTCACTTTAGGCACAAAGTTTTTCATTTTTTATACTTTCACTTCTCAAAAGTTTGAGGTTTTTTTTGAGCTTTATGTTTAGAGTTCGAGCCCGGCTCACTAATAATCTTCAAGCTCGAGTTCATCTCGATTTGTTTTAATATTTAATTATTATATTTATATATAAAATATAATTATTTATAAGCATCTACAATAACAAATTTTATATTTATCAAAAATATATATTATTTAGTACAAATCAAGAAGTCTTTGTAATTTTGATTCAAAAATTCAAAATACAATATAAAGAGATGATCATAATTCAATTTACATCAAATTAGAAGGCAAACACGTGACAAGTTGTGCCACTAACCCTGTTTGAATAGCAAAACTAAATCTTTTAGAAACAACATCCATAGTGAAAACACTAATTCCCAAGCCCACAAGAGGGGAAACTCCTGCTAGATCCACACATACGTGTTTCCCATCTATCCAACCAAATACCAATATACCAGCTGGTCTGAGCATTGATCTTTCTTCCAACGAGTCAATTAAAAATTCCACAGGTGCTTCTTTCTTAACACAAATCCCTATAGGGATTGCAAGAAGAAATTCTTGAGCATGTGGTGCTCGTAGACACTGAAAAATATGTTTGAATAGCAAGAAGAAATTCCATTACAGCCATTGAACCAAACATGCCCGAAAGGGTTTTATAGTCAATGGAAAATGTGTTTGACTGTCGAAGGAAATTAAGGGGAATGTGAGTGAAAAGGGGAAAACAAAATTCTAACTTGTAAATGTGAAGGAACCAATTCATAGTTAATAATATCTATCATGTAACTATATAGTTAACATATTAAGTATGAATTATTATGTTGTAAAGTTACATGCTCGCAAGTCTAATAAACCCACATGTAATACACCAGTTCAAGCTTGTTGAAGTTTAACTTATCAAGTCAAATATAAGAACTCATTCTTAAAAAACTAATCTGTTATATTAAAAAAAACACATCTGTTCTAAAACCCTCATATGTTAACCATACCACCGATATTAGACAGATCACATACCTAAGTTCCGTGTAACACTTATTTTTTTTAGTTTTACAACGAATAAAGTATAAAAAAAAGATAATAATACTAATAAAAGTGGATTAGTCATGATAGCACGTTTATTGATGTGTTCAAAAAGCGCCATTAAAATTCAAGCACGTTTCTTGTTTCAACCTAGAGAACACTTGCACATGGTCTGCAAGGTGTTCGACCAAATGCCTATGAGAAACTGATTCCCATCAAACGTTAAATCCTTTGATTCCGATCATCAACACCACCAAAATCTAACGCCGACAACCGTAACAACCTCAGTTTGAACAACAAACAGCTCACTGTTCACCGATTGTGCTCATACATATTCACATTTCGTTAGGTGCAGATATAAAGGCTGTTTGTAGTTGAGATCGAGAGATGTTGAGGCGTGTGAGTTCACTGTTGAAGCGTATTTCCGTTGCTAAACCGTTTCTGCTTGATCAGGTGTGTGATTGGTTCAGTTTTTGATGATTAGAATGCTCTGTAGTGATATTAGGGTTGTTTGTGTATTTCAAGTAACAATTGGAAATGATTTATGTGGTTTATGAGTTTATTGATGTGTTTGTGTAAGGTTTATTGATGGTGTTGGGGCCAATTAGAGATGCTGAATGGAAATCTGTGCTTTGACTTGTTTATAAATCATGATATTGTGATTCGTTTAAAATCGTTATTGTTATTTGTTTTGTTTGCATTGTTGGGAGATCGAGAATTAGGTGATTAAAAACTTAGTTATAGCCTATATATGTTGCAATTGATTTGAATGGATTTCTTAACAAGGATTTGGATTAGATAATGTTTCATTGACATAATTAGTTATAGCCTCCTCAATCTTACATTGAGTGTTGCAATGACAAAGGTAGCATATGGGTTGAATTTTCTCAAATATTTTCAACAAGAGGCCCTGAATCCGGTATGTAGCTGTGTGCAGTCACATTTAAGTTTTATAGATAAATCATCAAGTTAGGACTTAGGCGTGGACGCGTGGTTTAGATCTTTGCTGAATCAAGGATTCTGCCTCTCAACTTTCGATGCCTTTCCTGATTGGCCATATATAAAAAACCGACACTTGCTGAATAATATGTTCTCATACATCAAAATGCTTCCATACATGTATATCTAAACTTAGCAGAGTCTTATCTTGCATTATTCCTGTCTGTATTTCTTTAGTGATTGATTCAGTATTCTGCTTCATTGTATAGTTTTTTTAGGCTTTTATATTTGATTGGGTGCTCTTTTTCATCACAACATTTCTTTGATTATATGTCATAGGATGAATACATGAAATGTGACAAGAAGTAACTTTGCTGATTGGATTTACAAAGCCGTGCCACTTTTTTGTCATGTAATATCTTTTCCTTTCCATAAAGTGTATATTTTTCCAACGTGGGTGTACGGATGTTTGTCATTAGCTTTTTTGTTAATGATAAATCTTGTTCAAGTTACCACAAGTTAGTAACGTTACAATGGTTGACATGAACATTTGAATCTTGAAAATGTTCTAGTCCGTACTTATACGCTAACCTTGCGTATATGTATGCTGACTACAGTTAGCTCTAATTTTGAATATAGGGTCCATCTTAAGTTTTACATATCTTTAGCA
This sequence comes from Flaveria ramosissima, assembly GCA_025215565.1. Classification (NCBI taxonomy): domain Eukaryota; kingdom Viridiplantae; phylum Streptophyta; class Magnoliopsida; order Asterales; family Asteraceae; genus Flaveria; species Flaveria ramosissima. The sequence goes on from CM046042.1 coordinate 43,018,533, forward strand.
AAAGTAAGGCAAATAGGGATGTAAAAGAACCAAACGTTCAATTAACAGTTCGTAACCTGTTCGGCGGAAAGTTCGATTATGTTCGTCCGTTTAATAAATGAACGAACACGAACAACAAATTTCGTTTGTTTACTTTAACAAACAAAGGTCGTGTTCATTTATTTGTTCGTGAATATTCGGTAAGGCACTCGTTTACATTCATTCTGGTCCGTTCTTTTTTGTTTGTTTGTTCATTAAATATTTTAAGACTTTTAATTTTAACTAATCTACAATCTTTATATTTTTGTAATTTTATTTTTTGATCAGCATAATATTTATACTTTATTATTGTTTTATATTCATAAACAATATGTAATATGTTCACTTATTTTTGGTCGTTTACAATCATAAACACACTGTAATATGTTCATTTATGTTTGTCCGTTCATTTATTTTTGCTCATTTACATTCATAAGCATTGTGTAATATGTTCGTTTTGCAAAATGTTCATTCATAATCATGTATATGATTATTATGTTAAGTGCTTAACTTTAAATTGTATATGTTTGTTTGTGTTAGTAAATTGTTCGGTTAGTGTTTGTGAACCTTTTGTGAACAAATTTAATTTTTTTAATAAATGAATATGAACAAGAATTCCGTTCAATTAGTGTTCCTGAACCGTTTGTGAATACTATCAATTTTTAATTAACGGACATGAAAAAGGTTTCATTTGATATTGTTTGGTTCATTTCGTTTACAACCCCAAAAACAAATAACAAAAGCTTCCACCAACTTTTTTCGCATTCCCAATCGACCACTTAGAAGAAGAAAACACATGTTAAGTTTATTTATCATGAAATTTTGGATCCAACATATCCACATGCGATGCATTTGTCTCCAATGGAATACCCTCATTGTTTAGTGTTATACTCCTCAATCAAATGGTTGTGGGTTCAAATCCTACAAAGTGCATGTGGGGTGAATTTAAGGGTGGAACACGTCTATAGTAGAGAGTATGTGTTCGCTAGGAAAAAAAGTCTAATGCATTTAATTTGAAGAACATATTACTATGAAATTTAGGTTTAGAAGAGTATGGTTGATGTTTTTATCAAATCAATATCTAGATTTTTTAGGATAAAATCATCAGATCTTGCTTTTTAAGACTAAAACCTATCAGTTTTAGGTTGGGGAACACATCACTTACGACCATAATATCCTCTTAAGATCTAGATTTCTAGCATGGTTGATGATTTTTTAAATCTATCTTGAAAATATGCAAAGACAACATACTTCAAGTTCTTAACATTCAAGATTTTGATAGTTTGATGGATCTAAGTTTCTAAAGTCATGAGAAATTGAGACACGAGTCATGGGTCATCTTATGATTTAAGATTTAGGCCCAAAATGTATAGGCCAAACTTTGTAAGTAGGAAGCTTTTCCAACAATTGTTACTATTGATTACTTAAACCTTCGAAGGTAACAACGGTCGGAGTGTAAAACAAGTTGGGATAGAGTTCAGGTTATTTAAGTGTAAAAAGTTTGAGGTTTTTTTCGAGCTTTATGTTTAGAGTTCGAGCCGAGCTCGCTAATAATCTTCAAGCTCGAGTTCATCTCGATTTGTTTTAATATTTAATTATTTTATTTATATATAAAATATAATTATTTATAAGCATCTACGATAACAATTGTTATATTTATCAAAAATATTTATATTATTTAGTACAAATCAAGAAGTCTTTGTAATTTTGATTCTAAAATTCAAAATACAATATAAAGAGAGAATCATAACTCAATTTACAGCAAACACATAACAAGCTCGTTTTGAATAACAAAACTAAGTCTTGCAGAAACAACATCCATAGATCTTGGAGTCATAACATTGCTATGCATGATCCATTGGAATGCAAATGGTATAAATACGTGTTAGTTGTTAAGACAAACTTTCTTGTGTTTGTTTACTTTGCATGGTACAACTTTTAATGCAGGCTAACCCATAGTGAAAATACTAGTTCCCAAGCTCACAAGGGGAAACTCTTGTTAGATCCACACATGCGTGTTTCCCTTCTATCCAACCAAATACCAAAATATCAGCTGGTCTGAACGTTGATCTTCCTTCCAACGAGTCAGTTAAAAATTCCACAGGTGCTTTTTTCTTAACACAAATTCCTACGCGCTTGAATGTGTCAAAAAGACCATCCCTTATCAAATTATGTTGGTACTTGAACCCCAAGAGCTCTTTACAATGTAATGCATGCTCTCCAAAGGAATCCAAACACAACTGGCGACAAACAGGGCATATCTCATCAACTAGGAATTAGGGAATCATGAGATGATACTTGAGGATAGTATGATTCTCCACAGGCGACATATGTTAGACTAGCCCATCTATAGGAATAGCAAGAAGAAATTCTTGAGCATGTGGTGCTCGTGGACACTGAAAAACGGCTTTTTGTCTACCGGTCATGTCAAAGTGTACTTCTATGTTTTAAATAGATTTAGTAAAAAGGCACTCGCCAATGCATGTTGAGCTTTAGGGGGTGGTGTTCTTTTTCAATGAAACCACTGAAACCAAAGCTTTGAATCGTATCACGTAGATAAGCCAAAGCACAAGCATAGTAAGAATCCATACCACATGTATCACTGCCTCGTAAGATGTGATCTTGAAGTGCCCAAGATTGGGCTCTCGAGGCTACAAAAGGATAAGATGAAGCCTTTATTGTCGAATACAACCCCAAACCCCTAAACCTAATATGCAAGAAAGCAAGTTGCCATTGGAAGCCTCCGAGAATGGACCTCTACAAACTACCAAGTCCTCGGTCGCCCCACGCAATCTTGTATTAAAAAACAATGTTGCATCCATCATGTGTACAGGTTGACACGTCCTCGAGCCAAAGAAAAGTTTGGAAATGTCCATACACGATTGAACTAAGAGAAGCTCACTTTGTAGGTCACCTAGTTTTGGAAGAAGACACATCAACTTAGTAGCATTAGTAGCTCTCTTCTTTGCCAAACCACTAATAAACTTTGCATCTCTGCTACGTTCATCCTTGTTGAACCCTAATGGTGGACCAGATATTTCCATCCCCAATTGCTAGTTGCACATATAAGAATACTACCCGTAAAGAAATAGAAGGACACCTTAACCTGACCTCGTGAAGTAATGCTGACCTATCAACCGAATTAAAAGCATTAGAGAAGTCCATTGTAAGCAATGCTATGGACCCATCAGTGTGATGATCATCACTACCCTAGTAATACTATGTAATATGGCCTCTATGCCACCCAAAACACCAACCCCAAATTGCAAAGGAATCTCCCAACACAATAGCATAAAATACAAAAGAATTGAAGGATTACCAATGAAGAATCAAAAGGTGTGTTTGGTTCATAGAATGTTTAGAAAAGAATTGAAATTGATAAGAATTAAAATAATTCCGTTTAAATTGATAAAGGTGTTTGGTTGATAATTTGTAGAATGGAATTAGGTTGTTAAGAAAACCAAAATAACAAAATTGCCCCTCATATCCCATTTTCATCAGCCCTTTCTCTAGAACAATTTTTCTTCATTTCTCTTTAGAACTGATTATGATTTCCATGACCCTATCTAACTTATTCTCACTTCTTATTGATAACCTTCTTCAGATGTCATTTCTTGAGTTTCTTATGCCACAACTTCAGTTTTTCGATTGATTGTTTGACGACGATGACCAGGTCACGTTTGAAGAAAGAGGAACCATTGATTCCATATCCTCCAATATCAATTCTATTTGGTATTTGATGAAGGTGACGATATGTTGTAGGTGTTTGTAGAGGTGTAACAATCAATGAAAGGTACTTTGGATCTTTACCCTTTCTAACTTCTCTCTGTCGTCATCAAAGCCCCGATCACGTTTGAAGAAAGAACAGATTTTGGTTGCAGGGGGTTCGTGCGTAGTTTAAAGACAAGGATGTCGACCAAACATGCCCAAAGCGTTTTATAGTCGATGGAAAATACGTTTGAATGTAAGAGGAATTTGTGAGTGAAAAGGGGAAAACAAAATTCAGCGTGAGTCAATGTAAATGAACCAATTCATAGTTAATAATATTTATTATGTAACTATATAGTTAATATTTTAAGTATGGATTATTATGTTGTAAAGTTACATGCTCGCAAGCCAAATAAAACCCATCATGTAATACACATGTTCAAGCTTGATTAAGTTTAACTTGTCATGTTAAATAAAAACTCTCATATATTATCCATACAATCGATATTGGACAGATCACATACCTACGTTTCGTGTAACACTTATTTTCTTTAGTTTTACAACGAATAAAATATAAAAAAAGATAATAATCCTACTAAAAGTGGATTAGTCATGATAGCACGTTTATTGATGTGTTGCAAAAAGCGCCATTAAAATTCAAGCACGTTTCTTGTTTCAACCTAGAGAACACTTGCACATGGTCTGCAAGGTGTTCGACCAAATGCCTATGAGAAACTGATTCGATCAAACGTTAAATCCTTTGATTCCGATCATCAACACCACCGGAATCTAACACCGACAACCGTAACAACCTCAGTTTGAACAACAAACAGCTCACTGTTCACCGATTGTGCTCATACATATTCACATTTCGTTAGGTGCAGATATAAACGCTGTTTGTAGTTGAGATCGAGAGATGTTTAGGCGTGTGAGTTCACTGTTGAAGCGTATTTCCGTTGCTAAACCGTTTCTGATTGATCAGGTGTGTGATTGGTTCAGTTTTTGATGATTAGAATGCTCTGTAGTGATATTAGGGTTGTTTGTGTATTTCAAGTAACAATTGGAAATGATTTATGTGGTTTATGAGTTTATTGATGTGTTTGTGTAAGGTTTATTGATGGTGTTGGGGCCAATTAGAGATGCTGAATGGAAATCTGTGCTTTGACTTGTTTATAACTCATGATGTCGTGATTCGTTTGAAATCGTTATTGATAGTTGTTTTGTTTGCATTGTTGGGAGATCGAGAATTAGGTGATTAAAAACTTACTTATAGCTTGCAATTGATTTGAATGGATTTCTTAACAAGGATTTGGATTAGATAATGTTTCATTGACATAATTAGTTATAGACTCCTCAATCTTACATTGAGTGTTGCAATGACAAAGGTAGCATATGGGTGGAATTTTCTCAAATATTTTCAACAAGAGCCCCTGAATCAAGTATGTAGCTGTGTGCAGTCACATTTAAGTTTTATAGATAAATCATCAAGTTAGGACTTAGGCGTGGACGCGTGGTTTAGATCTTTGCTGAATCAAGGATTCTGCCACTCAACTGTCGATGCCTCTCCTGATTGGCCATATATAAAAAAACCGACACTTGCTGAATAATATGTTCTCATACATCAAAATGCTTCCATACATTTATATCTAAACTTAGCAGAGTCTTATCTCGCATTATTCCTGTCTGTATTTCTTTAGTGATTGATTCAGTATTCTGCTTCATTGTGTAGTTTTTTTAGGCTTTTATATCTGATTGGGTGCTCTTTTTCATCACAACATTTCTTTGATTATATATCATAGAATGAATACATGAAATGTGAGAAGAAGTAACTTTGCTGATTGGATTTACAAAGCCGTGCCACTTTTAGAACATATCTTAAAATTTCAAGACAGTTTTATTTTTTAACATCTATAGTTTTGGTGTTATGTGGGAGTATATGAAAATCTATTCAATTTTCTGTACATGCAATTTCTTTATTTAATTGACCTTCTACTGGTTATCAAGAAGATAGATTATTTATATTCTGTGATCTCCTTCTTTGGATGTAGGCATATGCTGGAATCCTGTCAAAGGCGAGCTCCCCAACCATTAATTTTGTATTAGGTAAGAGACAGCACTAATCAAGAAAACTAAAAGTTGTTTTCTATAGAAAAATAGGTATAGATACGTAATATATCCTAGAAGAAGTATATATAATTCTTTTTATATTTTAGGCATACTACACATGTTAGTCCTCTTTGGTAGTTTGGTGAGCAAAATAAACGTCATATGTACTAATGTATGCACGACTGGTTAAATCCTTTGTGTGGTCTTTTAGTATAAATTGTTCCTCTAATATGATTCTCTAAGCATTCATTATGGTTAATGGTTTGTTAGCTTACCCTTGATATGTGATGCTATTAGGAGGGCCTGGTGTAGGAAAAGGCACACAATGTACACGGATTGCTGAGACTTATGGATTCACACACCTAAGCGTTGGAGATTTGCTTAGAAAAGAAATATCTTCCAACACTGAAGATGGGTAAGGATTCCCAACTTTATTTTTCTTTTGCCACTACACAAAAACTAGAGGTGGAAAAACGGGCGGGTTAGGATGGATCAAAATGGGTTTGGGTTGAATTAGTTTTATGTGTGGGTCAAAATGGGTTCGGTTTGGTTGTTTTATATGCCAATGCTGTTTAAAATAGCCATTGTTTAATGTAATAAACACAATTTAAGAAAAAGTCTAGTAGTCTACTATAAAGTAGTAATATAATTTTTTAACTAAAAGAACTTAAGATGTTGTAAGCATTGTTAAATACACCTTAGATGGCTTTTGGCCTGTTTAACCAATTCTCGCCATTTCACTTTTGGCTACTTTTGATATTTTATCAGTTTGACCCTGTTATTAAAAGAATACAACCCAAACTGACCTGTTTTCTCTTGTAAGTGGGATGAAAATTTTCCTATACTAAAAGCATCTGGTGATGTTACTTTTTGCTTTCAGTGACATGATACTCGAGACGATCGCAAAAGGAAAAATCGTTTCTTCAGAAGTGACGGTCAAATTGCTGAAACGTGCTATTGAATCTGGTGAAACTGATAGATTTTTAATTGATGGTTTCCCAAGAAGTGAGGAGAACCGTGTGGCTTATGAACAAATAGTGAGTTTCATTCTGTGTCATTACTTAAATAGTTGATTAATTAACTCTCAAGACTCCATCCAGACCACTTGGTATGCAAGTTTTGTTATGTATTTTAACACTGTATTTTTAGTTATAATGTTTAAAACACTAACTCACTAAGCATTTATAAATTAATTACATTCTTTTGACCTGTGACCCAACGTGCATATCTTGCCCATTTTGCCACCTCTAACCTCCCAAGAGATGAGTTACAGCAATACAAGTCATACAAGTCTGTTTAAGTTGTAACATCGCATTGTTTGTATATGTAGATCGGGATAGAACCAAAAGTTGTACTTTTCTTTGATTGCAATGAAGAGGAGATGATGAAACGAGTACTACATCGTAATCAGGTGTGTTTTTCACCTTAAATGATTTTGTCCGAAATCCCTCATCCTAATGTGTTTAAAAACTTGAACTCTGATAGGGGCGGGTTGATGATAACATTGATACCACAAAGGAACGCCTTCGAGTGTTTGAAGCTTATACTCTACCTGTTATTAGATACTACTCTCAGAAAGGGAAGCTTCACAAGGTTATACTTCTTACTGATCATCCACAATTATTATTATTATTTTTAGTTATTACCCTATGCTCAATGCATTTCAACATATTTAAATTATCATAGTTTAGGTTTCTTAGTATAATGGATACCAAATTTTGCAGATCAATGCCATAGGAACAGAAGATGAGATCTTTGAACGAGTGCGGCCCATTTTTGACACATAGACATCAATATACGCGCTAAAAAGTCATATTTGTTCTTTCAAACATATTTGTGATCGTCGTGTGTCCTGCTTGAGTATCGAGCAGTTTCTGAATTTGATCCATCTATATAAAACTCAAAACTTGTGTATCACATCTCTTTCTCCTATAATTTACACCTTACATCACTTTTGTACAAAAACAAAATGAAACAATCTCCTATTCTATAACATCACTCTTTACCCTTCAATGGGTCGTTTCCCATGCGGATCCGCTATTGAATCCACATTACTTGAACCTGGTTGATTATGATGAGCATTTGAAGTTGAACCCGCAAAAGCCCACGTGTTGGCGGTACCACCAGTGGCCATGGTGGTGGTGGACCTAGAAGAAACAGAATTTGTCTGACTCGAAACCCCTGTTGATGAAGTTGAACTAGATGGTCTACTTGGTCTTCTGGTTTTAATACCCTGGTACCCTGGCTTGGTTGGTTCGTTTAGTGGACCTCCCTTCTTCGATAGCATCACGACCACCTGGCGCATGGTGGGCCGTAGTTTGGGGTCAGATTGGGTGCATAGTAATCCGATTTGTGTGCATGCCGCCACCTGATTAGGGTCGGCTGATGCAGCTAGTGTTGGATCCATGATTTCTGCGCTTTTTCCCTTCTCATATAGCTTAAATGCCTGCAAAAATGTTTAAGCTACAAATCAAAATCTGATAGTACTTTGACTATTAAAGTCAAACAAACTTCACTTTAACTTATAATTTGACACAGTTAATAGAACATGTTAGCTAAATATACAATAGCAATAATAGACTTTTTAGCAGCTAACATCAATAGACTAATTTGAATGCTAGTTTCATACAAGAGTATATGATTGTGTTCATAAGTACTACATTGACTTAAAAAGTCAAAGTACCTAAACAGCTGGATTCTTACCCAATCAAGTAGATTTTGACACTCTGGATCTAGGTTGAATGTAGAGTTCTTGTGGCCGCTAATGAGCTCTAGAACCACGACACCATAACTATACACATCTGCCTTCACCGATAGATTACCATGCAACGCGTACTCTGGTGCCATATATCCACTGTTTTACCAAAAAATAAAATGCAAGAAAAATAAATAAATATATCCCTCAGAAATGTTGGTATGACATTCTATAATATCTACAGAAATCTAGTGACAATAACTTCATAATAGAACTTACAAAACAAAGAAATTTAGGTGTCAGTTTATTCAAATGAATAAAGATGTAACACTAATAATAATAAAATCAATCTTGAATTTCAAAAGCCACTAATATTATGATCAAAGTGTGTCAATCATAAGCGTCTGGTTCTCCTCTAATAGAGATCTCAGTTTGAATCCAACTATCATTGCTTTCCTATTTTAACCCCCTAAAGACAACCTGTTTAACATAAGTTGTGTTTTACCTGGTCTCATTGACTGTAGGGTAATGGTATGACCTTTTATTACATATGTATTTGAATATGTTTTGATGCACAACATTATGATGTTACCAAATGCAAGAAATTAACATTTGAATTTCGACGAAACATACTTGGTTCCAGCTACACGGGTGTTAACATGAGTTTTATCTTCAGGGTAGAGCCTGGCCATGCCAAAATCCGCAATCTTGGGTCTCCATTTACTATCCAATAAAATATTGCTAGCCTTTATATCTCTGTGAATGATACGCTCATGTGAGTCTTCGTGAAGATAAAGCAAGCCTTGTGCCACACCCTCAATTATGGAATATCTTCGTTTCCAGTCTAGTACATCTCGCTTTGCAGATTCTAAGACGACAAAATAAAATAAATTAGAAACATACTCGACTAATGATCAAATGTCTAAAACAACCTTCGATAGTAACCAACAAGACCAAGAACCCAAATCAAACCACCAACACGCGTAACAAAACAAAGGACAAGAGAACATACTGAAAAGCAGCTTATCGAGGCTCTCGTTAACCACATATTCGTACACCAAAAGCTTCTCCGGAACTGCACAATATCCCAACAAACTCACGACATTACGATGTTGTATGCACGCCAATAATCGAGCCTCATTCGTGAATTCCCTTTTCCCTTGTTTCGACGTCTCTGAAAGCTTCTTCACAGCAATCTCCCTCCCATCCTGCAGCTTCCCCTGCACATCCAAACATCCATTTCATTACAATACTCAAAGATTCATCATTCATCAATTCATCATCATAATTGCATTCAATCACATTTAAATCAAAATTTAGAAATCAAATCAATCAAAAACACCCAATTTACTACAATAAATCCCAATTTTACCAACAATTCAACTGTTTTCTGTTCTTTATCCAATCCATTCGAAATCGAATGCTTGTGTATGCAACTATGAATTCAAAGATTTACATATCGTATGTCGGATTTACGAAGAAGATGAAGAATCAAACCTTGAAAACAGGGCCAAATCCACCTTGACCAAGCTTATTTTCGAAATTATTCGTAGCAGAAACTAGAGATTGAATTGTGAAAATCTTCTGTTCTTGAGGTACAGCAACCTTATCTAAATCTTCTGATTTACCTTCTCATCACCAATTTCAAAACCCACAAATTAATCAATCAATTAACAGCAGAAACAACTAAAGTTACAAAATTTGATGGAACAATTCAATTGGGGATTCAAGATTTTTACCTATGCAGGGTTTGAAGAGCTCACGAATAAACTTTTTGAATTCAGTCATTCTGATGACCAACAAGAAACAAAACCCATAAATTTGAAGATCAAAAATGGAAGATTTTTGGTGGAATCGTGTAATTGATTTGATATTTAGAGACGTGTTCTTGGTTTCATGCGCACTATATGGGTAGTTGACTTCAACAATTTCCAGCGCATTTAGAGTGTTAAAAGATTTGACAATTTAAAAATCAAACAACATGATTTGATTGGTGATATTAACTGTCGTATTACTTATTCATGGATCGTTACATTCTATTTTAATGACCAGCATATTTTATGGGTCCTAATAAATAGATACCCACTCATATAAATCGACACCCCCTATACGCCGCGTATGGGTCCATACGCGACGTATAGGGTCGAATACACTGAAAACGAGGAAAATTCAGGGGGCTGTCAGAGAGCTATACGCCCCATATAGCCCTATACGACACATATAGGCCTATACGACGCGTATAGCAAATTTCGACACTGATTACGAGGAAAAATTCAGGGGGCTGTCAGAGGGGTTATACGCCCCATATAGGGCTATACGACCCCCCTATACGACGCATATGGGTCTATACGACCTGTATAGAAATTTTGGGGTATTGATTTAAAATATTAGGGTGTCTATTTAACCCATCCCTTTTATAATTGCGGTGAAATTGAAGCTTGGTGAAATTTTTTTTAACGGCAACGAATACTTTTTAAGCCTGGATATCCAGGTAAATCAATTGGTGAAAGTCCACTCATGTCCGTGAACACATACAACGTTGACGACCCGACCTGCCCACCATACATGGAAACCCACCACCCCAAGGTTTAAGGTGGTAAAACTCATATCTCACTTAAAGCATATTACACCAAGTGAGACTCGAATTCATGATCTTTACTTTAGAAAGTCATAGGGTGTCTTTTCCGAAATCAATTGATACAGAGCTCATTGATTGTAGTTTAGGTTAAATATAAATATGGTGTAGTTTAAATATAATGTAGGTTTAAATTTTTATAACTATCGGAATAGATGTAATTCAAGATAAAAGAGTTGTTAGAAAAAACTTATTTATATTATTCACTAGGTTAGAGTCCATGTATTATATGGGTGGAATAAATAAAACATATCAAAATCATTAGTTTTATAAAAACTTTATTTTCTAGATGTATTAGCCATTGGTGAAATAAAAATATAATGAATATTTAAAAGTTATAACAAATAATGAGATTAAAAATTATTACTCTATATTTAAAGATAAAATATGTCTATGATCATATAAGTTAGTATGTATGAATAAATTATTAAAATAAAAATATTTATATTTTAAATATTTAATAGTTTAGTTTACTTATTTAAAATAATTAGCGTTTAATATGAAAGAGACAATAAACATAAATATAAATATATTTGTTTTAACATATTTTAGTAAAAAAGAAAAGTCAAATTGATTGTTTTTATAATTTTTATATTTATTATAAGAGAGAAACGGGAAAATGATTTTTTGATATGCTAAAATGATGACACGTGTCTCAAAAAATCTTACTTTATTATATGTTATAGATTTATAAACTTCATTAATATCATTATTAGCTCTAAATTCTTAATTATAACTGGTGACATTTATATTTGGATATCCAAAAAACTAGACTAAAGACCCGTGTAATACACGGGTTCAATCATTAAAAATTGATTTGGATTAAAAATATTCATAAATGATAATACTATTGTTAATACTTTTGTATATCGATTTTTATGTTTAACTTTATTAAACTTATCTATATCTGATATTATTAGCTTTTATTTGTCAATGCTTATAAGTTTTAGTAGTGTATAATATAAAATGAAATAAAATTATAAATAAGAATTTTATGTAATAAATAAATTATATTGAACATGAGAACATTCATAAACATCCAAAAACTACTTTGTATATAAAATTTGATGTTCTGTTTGTAATTTTACCATCATTGTCTAATATTAATAATTATAATTCATGTCTACTTGTAACTCGAGATAATACATCATAGAGCTTGAATCGGTGCCAGAGACCAAACATGCAATAGTTACACAAAGGTTTGGACTATCTTTATAATTTTTAAACCTTAGGGGCCAAACATGCAATTTGATTAAACCATAGGGACCATTTATGCAATTTTCTCTTTTTGATGAACAAAAACATAAATTTGTTTCATGCTTACATCAATTAAAACTAAATCAAAGTTTTATGCTTTTACAAACAAAACACAAATCTATAAAAAAAACAAAAATACTAAAATTTATCTTGAAATCAAAATCCAAATCCTTGAATCGTATGTACCACTACTATTGTTGCAATCGAGATTTGTATATATGAGCATTTAATTGAAACTTTATAAAAGATCTGTTGTGATTTAGAACTTGGGGTGTGAATGATATAATATAGATCAATGAAGACGCAAAATGATCAGTGAGTTGAACTTGAAACATAACATGATTTGGGGTAAATTGAAACCATGTAATGCTTATAATTAATAATGATATGAAATGGTTCATATTTCCATTTTAAAATCGATATCATGATTTGGGAAATCAAAACCCTAAATTGATTATTGAGACCATTGATTTAAGTATCTAAAATCGTGACAGAATAGAAGACGCATATGGGGTTTCTTCTCATTTGCATAGGAAGAGTGAATTAAGAAACCTTTAATTGATTGTTTCAATAAGCAAGAATCCAACATGTTTCAAGTCACAAATTTAGTGTAATACAGTCTGTAAAAACTCATTATATTAAATTTTTGGTAAGGATAGAGTCACCTTGTTCTTGGGTGGAAAAACTGTCAACTACAACTTGTAATTTATTTCAGGGTTTTCTTTTGAAACCATCACAATGCCCTTTTTAATGAGTTTTTTTCAATATAGTGTTGGTAGAAAATAATTTAACAAAATGAGTGTTTTAAAAATTATTTACCAAATTGAGAGTAAATTTTTTTTATTTATAATATGATTGGTAAAATTATTTCTGTTTTACATAATGCTATTTAAGTAAAGTTAAAAATATAAGGTTTCAATAAAATAAAAACTAATTTAGCATCTGTCATGATTTTATAAAAAATGTTTTATAGTTCTTTTTATAAAGATTTTCTTAAAACCTTTTCAATAATGTTTAGCATTTGTTATCAGTATTTTTTAACGTCTCTTTATAAAATACGTGTTCTTATATAGAAAAGATCATTTTTAGAAATTAAATGGTTTATGTAACTTTTTTAAAATAACAAAATATATTATATAACTCTTTTAAACATAAATTTATATATAGTAATAATCATATTTATAAGTATATACATAAAGGATAAAACAAACATCATATACATACAATGCTAGTTCATCTTGCAAGCCGGCTCATTCTCGACATATGAAGCTTGGGCTCAAAACCATTTATTAAATGAGTCGTAAAATGAGTTCGAGCTTGTTTAAGCACATCTAATTTAGAGTTTATAACGAGTCGGTCCCGAGTGTCTCACGATTCGGTGTGACTTATTTTTTCCTGAATTGTTGTTAGGAGTCCATTAGCAACATACATGCCCTCGGTAATTGAGGATTACATTTATAGTTTGAAAAATATAAAAATAAACCATTAACTTTTTTTTTATTTCATCATGATATTTATATTAAACATTTTAAAAGAATGTATTTTTTATTAAAAATAGTTTTTCTTATTATATCTTTTAAGCTACTTAAATTTTTTTTTCAAAAAATATATATTTTTAAAAAGATAAAAAAGAAATGTGCCTACTTTTGTGTGAAATTAAAACAAAATTATAGTGAAAAAATTCAATTTTTCTACATAAAATGACGATTTTAAATTAAGTCTTAGTTAATTAAAAAACAAAAATAAGTTTTAGAAATATTTTCTGTTTTTTAATTATGACATATGAACCAAATGATTTTACACTTTTATTAACCTTTGTGCTTGACTCTTTTTAAATAATATTATTTTAGAGTAAAATAAATTTCACCAATAGTATTATAGTGAGAAAAAGAAACATTCCCTTCAACATCTATTTTGGTAAATAAATTATATATACACACTATTTAAAAAAAACTCCCCTTGTAATTATAGCAATAGTTGATTTTATTCAAATGAACTATGACTAAGATTAAAAATGGATACATTTTTAAGCGGGAAATCAAATAAATGGAGTCTAAGAAAATGACACGTGACACTAAAGATATTGTTTTATTAATAAGTATAGATTTTGATAGTTAATTTCAAAATCCAAATTTGTATATTAAATTGCACATATCTGAAACCTTTTAATAAAAAGCAAATTAAAGCACTTGAATCTTATTCTTTCAATTAAATAATATCTTTTTATATTTTTATCATTATTTTTCTTTCTCTTCTTCTTAAAACCACTTTTAAAAATATTTAAAAAAATTATAAGGGTTGAATAATTAATGTTCAAATTAAATATTAATATATTTTCTCCCGTCCACTCAAAATTATTTTTATATTTCATATAAAGATTTCATTGACAAACTTTTAAGAAGCTAAATATGAATGCTATTAGCGGTTTAGTACAAACATAAATTACATATTAATTTATTCTCCGTTCCCAGGAAGACTCACAGTTTGTTAATCATAGCATAAAATCACTTTAATAGCAAAACCTTGCAGCGGAATAAAATAAACATTCACTTAAAACTTGTAGTTCATATTGTAACCATATATTTGTCTTTCAAATAGAATGAAAACATAGCACTTTTTCTTAAATTAAAATAAAAGATTTCATAAACAGGGATGTCATCCGTTGCCTTCCAAGTAGCTCCCAACCTGGTGTCATCCTCAGCATCATCATTTACCTGCCAACTATTATGCATAAAAGTCAGCTTTGTTGAGCGAGTTCTAATTTTAATTAATATAAGAAAATATCAATTTTATCCTTCTTATAATGACCACGCATAGATCATAATACATAACATTTCTTGCGTCTTAATAAGCATGTTCATTATCTTTCATTCTTTCATTATCTTTCACTTCATTATAAACGAGATTGCACACAGCAAGAGCCCCCTGTTGATCGACAACGAATGTCGATCCCTGTCGGTACACATAAACGTGGTAGCTAACCCCCGACAGTTGATCCACACTGCAAGGCACATAGCCCGCTCATGAATACAGATCCATCATCATACATCAGACTCACATAAGTGAAGTCCATCATAGTGCTTGCAAGACTTATCATCATCATACGGTCCCGGGTAACATTTGTTAAGTTCCACTTCTCATTAGCGTTATCTTTCACTTTAATATATAATACTTAACTTATTAAGTACACAACATACAAGGTACAATTCATCATAAAGACATACCCGACCCTCCATAGGACAGCAGGGGTTCGGGGGCGGCAGCCCCTAGTGGGGTCTAAGGGTCAACGCCCCTGGCTGGGGCCGGGCTGGTCATTTTAAAAGACCAAGATCTTAAAATCTCTTAAGATCTTGGTCATTTAAAAACGTATTTTTAGTATGCATAATAGTCCCAAAACATGGAAAGACTAGTAAATAAGGGGATCTAGAACTCACCTGGATACAGTGAGTAGTTTCTAGCCTAAGCTTCCTAAGCTAGGATCACAATACACGGTCTGCATAAGTTAACACTCAAATGGGTTAATTTCTGTCAAGATTCGCTGCCAATTAAGCAGATTCGCTGCCGTTTTCACTGTTAGTTTCGCTGACAGTTTCGTTGCTAGTTTCGCTGCCAGCTACGCATGGCAGTTTCGCCCAACTATCGTTGGAATGCCATGGCAGCGAAAACTCACAGTTTCGCAGCTTGAGCACACAATTTCGTTGTATGCACAGACAGTTGCGCATGACGCATAAAAATTACGAACCAGTCCGTTTTTAACCCAAAATCGCAACTTTTTACGTTTAGATCCTTAGTTTATCATCCATGAAGCTATATCTAATCTTTTTACATGATTTCATGCTTAAAAATATGACCTTTATGCGATTCTTTGCAACTTTTCAAAACCCAAAACCCTAGAATTCGGGTTTGATCTACAGAGGGGTTTAGAGGCTGATTCTTACCTGGATTTCTCGCTCCTTTCTTGTGGTTTGATGCTCTAACACTCAGATCTTCAATCCCTTAACCTTTGAAGCTCCAATTCTTGAGTTTTCTTCACTTTTTCTCTCTACTCTCACTCTCTAGATTTTGGTGGCTAGGGTTGCAAATGAAGGATGATGATGGCTGATTAAGTGGGTTAAAGGGCTGATTATGGGCCTTTAATAACTTAGGCTCTGCCTATAAGGCTAATTTAGCCCATGATCCAAATTCCTTCCTTTATTTCTATTAAATACCCATTAATTAAGCCCATTCTCACTAACCTAACCTAACCAAACCAAAGGTAATTATTTGATAAAAAAACTCTTATGTGGGCCCACTAACCTAACCAAACCAAAGCCAACCCATCTTCAAACTCCCCTCCGGTTCCGGTCAAATCACAGATGCCGGCCACATCTCAAAAACCGGCGAGACACCCATCGCCGACCACACTTCTTCATCCCCACCCGTCACTCAACCACCACATCCAGACCCCCTCCTCAACCCACCTCGAGTCGCCCCTCTCAGCCGGATACATGATGAAGTGAGGTGGATGGCTGGGCGATTTTAAACGAACATCACTTAATCGAACAATTTCAGACGAGGAAGAGGTGGAGGTCAGCCGAATTTAGGCCATCATCGCCATATCCATCACCATCTTGTTTCCTCCGTCGTCATCAGTTTCTTGCGAGGGTTGGAGTCTAGAACGAGAGGCAAAGGGGGAAGGAATTTGACCGCTGTGGTGGTACCGTGGTGTGTTGCAAACGACGAAGAACAAAAGACAATAGTGTTATGGTGCGATGGTGGAAACCGTTTTCCAGCAAAGAGGTGGCGGTGGTCATTTGTGGGACGGGGATGATGAAGTGGGGTGGGGGTGGGGGTTGGGTAGAGAACTAGATGGTGGGGCCATATATTATTAAAATATTTGAAAGGGTAATTTGGTCATTTCACATGTATTTAACAACCAAAATTAACGGACATCCATCTCAAGGACCATTTTTGTTATTGTGCAAAGTATTGGACTTAGCTTGTAATTTCTAAAAGTTAAGGATCAAAAGTGAAATCTGAACATACCACAGGGACCACCCGTGTAATTAGATATACACCAACATAAAATGTGAATAATTTATTTTAGAATTTGTTTCTAATGTGCATTTTTCCGTTCTTTAATGGCGGCTTATTATATAGCTAAGTTGTAAATTGCAAGGTAAAATAATTTAATATACTTAAAACTGCGTAGATTTCTTTTCTATCAATTCATAATCATCTTGATTATATTAAAATTTAAATTGAGATAAATATTTCTGTAAAATCCTTGTCAATTGACTTTAATTCAGACTATTCACAGACGATCTTTTTATCTTTTTAAGAGTAACTAAGTGACACGTATCACATTTTTTTTATCAAAATTTTTCCTGTTTTTCTCTTCTATTTACATATATACGTAAAACAACTTATTTTATAATATGTGTAGTAATGTTATTTACATCATATATATTTACAAATGTAAGTGTAACTTACCGCTAGCGTAAACTTTTTAACGCTTATGAATTTACACATATAAATAAAAGAACTTATTTTTATATATGTGTAATAATATTATTACAAAAAAATAACGATTTTTATTGATTTTGAAAAGTTAACACGGTTATCGCAATTAATAGAGAGTTAACATTTGATTCTCATCCCATGATTTCATACTTAGTTTTTATACATTTAGGTGCTACGGAATATAGCAAATCTTATTAATTTTAAGGAGTTCATCAATCTTATTAAAATTATCTATTAGTTTACTTATTACATATTCCATTTTATGATATAGTTTTTATATCCCAAGTACATTATTCTATTTGAAGATTGTTTTAAGCTGTTGGAAGTTCTTCGAGTTAAAAAAAAGTGAGTCTAGGCCTGTGTGCCTAAAAAATTGAATTGAGAAGGTAAACTCTCATTTACCAGTTCTTAACGATCGTTTATAAAAAAATAACGACCTGAAAAAAAATGTTGTATGAAGCAAATGATATGTTAAAGACAAGAATCTTTTTTTATTGGCTGCTGCCTCATTGAGAATATAGATATTGAAAGTTGTTATGTTTTGATTACTCTTATATGATATGTTTTTTTTAATATTTTATATTTCCTACTGTCTCAATGAGAACATAGGTATCGCAAATTGTGGCTGCTGTCAATTATATTGTTATTTTATTTAAAATGTTGTCAGTAACCTCACAGAATATTGTGGGCAGAAGTAATGAATATTTAATTTTGTTTATTACAACAAACTCACATTATTGAATATTCGAACTTCAAAGGGAACACAAGGACAATAATGACGTGGATATTATCGAAAATCGTTACGTAAAATCAACATGAGAGATCACGACTTGACTGCAATGTTTTCAGAACCGGATCGGACGTTGAAGCGGACGTCTTGCTGGTCTGGGGGTCGGACCGATTGGACCGGATTTAACTATATTTATATATATAATTAAATATTAGTAATTTATATATGATTTATATATATATTTTATAGTTATATAAAACATAACTATATTTGTATATCCAACACACTAATTTATGGTTCAACACTCCGTTTTTACCCACTAAAATAAAAAAAAAACCCAAAAACCGGTCAGGTTTCCCGGTCCGACCACCGATTCGACCACCTAAAACCAAATCATAACAACTAGACCGGCTGGAGGGCCAATCCCTGGTCGGACCGGCCGGTCCGATCCGGTCGCAAAAACATTGCTTGACTGTCCCTCGAGACCTTTTCATTTTCTCTTATATTTTGACTTTTTCTTACAACGGCATGTTATTACTTTATTTTTCATATTTTTTTACCAGCCAACGGAACGATTTTATTACTTCTAAAAACACACCACAAGGTTCCCATGCATACCACCATCATTATCTTCTTCATCTTTTAACTTTGAGCAGATTTGTTAAAAGCTTCCATTATATCCCCTATTCCAGTTAATATACATCACAAGTAATTTACATAACATGTCAGAGACAAGTGTCATACTTTTTACCATATTAAAGGTATGACCTTATTAATATCATCGTTCTAATTCATTTCATAGTAGATAAAATTAAAGCATTGAATGGAAAAACCAATTGGTGTGAGATGATTTTTTTTTTATTTTTAATCTGGCTAATCTATGTTTTTCTCATTTGTGACTGCACCTCCAACCCCCTCAGAAGAAAACTCGCAACTAGGAAAGACTCTCGCTCAACCTAGAACAATTTTGTTTTGTGAGAGACTCGAACTCACGACCTCTCATTTAACAAGCTATAGGCTTTTGTGCTTATTCACGTGTGAAAAGTTGCATTTTCTTCATTATTTTATGTGATAATAAAAGGTAGATTAGCTCACATTAAATGGATTATAAGGTAATATTTACCATCTTATAAATTAGGGGCGTCTTTATTGTGTGTAAAGGTGTGTGACCTGAACGAGGACTATATTACAGAGGGGGGCATTGTTTTGAACCGGTGTTTATAATCTTTTAAAGAAAAATAATTACTTTAGTTAAACTATGAATCAAAATTTAATAGTTCAAAGATAACACCCATATAGAAAAGGTATTTTGTTTGTATCAAGATATGTAAGCGAGTTCTACACTCTACTTGAATGGGCTAAAGTCTAAAGACTAAAGTTCTTTGTTGTGAACTAAAATTTCCATAAAAGTTTAGGGGAAAAAAACAATGGATAGCCCAAAAGACCTAAAGCCCAATATTTATATTCATTTAGAAACTAACCCAATAAGCCCAACTTGAGTAGGTGCAATTATACAGAATTACAAATTACAAATGAGAGAAGACCAAATATACTCACAAAACAACTTGCACACACTTTATTAAATAATATTTTTTAATAAATGTGAAATCTATATCATAAGCTATGAGTGCATAAAACAAATAAATACAATAAATGATTACACACAAAATATTTAACTCTAAACAACATATCATTTACTTACAAATTACACTTGAAGTGATCAAGAACAGGGTCCCTTCCCTTTCTTATACTCCAAAACAAATTAAAAAAACTAAAAAAAAAGACAGAAAAACAAATCCTACACCTAACTTCCTAAAACAAACAAACACATGAATTCACCAACCACCTTTTTCCCTCAAAAAGTAGAGATGAATTTACACCAACCCACAAGAAAAAATATGGGCTATTAAAATAAAATAATAAATTCCTCAAAACAAGATGATTAACCTCATAAAATAAGGAAAGTGTGGTAGCTTAGCCTTCCAAATATGAGCCCTTCATAAGCAAAGCCCCCTCACTGTTCACCTATATTATTATGTATACATGTGTGTGAAATAACTTAATAGCATATGTTACATATATTATTCTAATTATCATTATAAAAATATAAAAAATAAATATGAAGAAATAAAGAAGTTTACTACCTTTACCGTAGGGAGCCTTAAAGACGATCATACAAGAGTCCCATCGGTGAAACTTTTTTCTCGAAGATCTACGTTTTTAAGATCCCGTAGATGTTGCAAGATTTCTTGAAGAAGCTCCATTCCTTTGTCGCCTTTCTTTAACGATCCAATGCAGTGTTTTAAGAACTCTCTATCGGCCTCGAGGGCTTGTAACCTTACATATAGTTGATCGACTTCCTCTTCAATGTCGATTCTCTTCTTTTGCAACTCAAATCTCGTGATCGCGCTATTTTCCACCTTGTCGGGATGGAATCCGTTTCCATGCCCGTTTGATGTGATCACACCGTCGTCACTCTCGGTCTCGAGTGCATCGAAAAGAGGAAGAAGTCGCTTTCCCGTTGAACCAATAGGCCCCCTATCTTGATATCGTGTGATACCGTTGACTTCTTGACCATCATAACCATAGCTCCCATTTAAGTGTTTTCCATTCTCTTCAAAGTAATCATCTATTTGCTTTAAGTCAGCAAAATGTCTATCTTCTTCATCACTCAAAGTGAAAAGCTTCTCCTCTAAAACCTTTAGTTGTTCGAGAATCGACATCCTTTCGTCCTCGAAGTCCACAAACGACGCGTCTAGAGTCATTATCGTGTCAGCGGGGCTATTCTGATTCTGACTTTCTTGATTCCCATTAGGGATTCCATCTTCTTTTGGCTCGTGACCTAGATCGACCCACATTCCATCCCCATCCTCGGAATGGCTACACGAAGCCGAACAAGTGCCACTTTTCACACTACTCGTCGAAAACCTCATCCTCTCCTTCGCCTCGTAATCCAACACTTTCTTTCGATACGATTCCAATTCCTTATCTTTCTTCACCATGAGTTCATTCAAAAGCTGCAAAGCTTCTTGATCGTATTCCGATTGTTCTTCCATCATTCGTTGATAGTGCAACGCCTCCATTTGCATTGCAGCCTTCTCTTCTTGAAGACGGTTGATCATCGCCATTGTCTCGCTTGCAGCAACCGCAGACGCACTTCTCTCTTCTTCTAACTCAGTATACAACGCCTGTAACGCCTTCCTCTCGGCTCTCAAAGCCGATTTAAGCTTTTCGGTTGTGTCAATCGGATCCCCACCGTCCATTTCACTTCCATCAAAAGACTCATCTGCCATTGAATCCTTTCTTTCAATCATCAACAATGTATCCTCTTGTTCATTCAAGTTCTTCAATTCCTCTACTTTTTCGTCTTCTCGAGCTTCTTGAAAGCCTATTACAAGCAAAACAAAACGAAAACGATTATTTCATTTTCTTGAAATTTAACACTGATAAACAAGAAACAGAACATTTGGAGCAAATTAAAAGATTACCAGATTCAAGATTAAAATCCAAATCATGAGAACTTGATGAAGGTTCTTCATGTGATAAAGAATACAAATTGAAATTATCTTGAGCTTTCATCTCATCACATGAATCCAACACCGGAATCTCTGTTCCAATCGAAACCTCTGTTTCTTCATGATCTGCATAATTAAGATTAAACGAATAAAAACGAAATTAGAAGATTAAAACTTAACAGTTCATACCTGAATCACTCCCCTCTGTTTCTTGTTCTTCTTTGATATCAGAAAGAGTTTGAATTGCTTCAGAAATTGCAGGTTGTTCATCACCATAATCGCGTAAATTTGCATGAAAAACTAGAGAATTTGCAGTTTCTTCAAACTCCATTGAATCTAACTCTGCAAATTTCAACGATTCATCTGTTTTAGCTTCAACCTGAAGAACAGATTCTGCTTCTTGCTTCCCCTGTAACAATTCCTCTGTTACTGTTTCATTTTTCGATTCTGAAACATCCTGTGCTTTCTGAAAATCCCCAAATTCTTGATCTTCATCAACCTGTAAATCATCTTGCAGTTGTTCACATGTTGGGTCGATTGATTCAATTGGGACCAACTGATTCCCACTGTAATCTAAACAGAACTCAAGATCCTGTGATGGTGGTTCAAATTGAATCAAATCCTTTGTAATCGATTCAGTTTGCGGTTCTTCTGTTTCTTTCACATGAAATTGAAGTTCATGTTCATGTTCATGTATATGTTCATGTTCTTCCCCAAAATCACCAGTCACCAACTCCGATCCGATTAGGTCAACAATCGAATTTTGATTCTTGTGAAACCCTAGAAAATCCCACGAAGGATTAATCACAAAATAAGAAGAATCATCAAACCTTTTCCTCTTAAAATCAACCCCACAGCACGAACATTTCAACCCCACTTCATCTTCTTCATCTTTCTGAACAAAATCAACCTCTTTCACCTTCGAAAACGCAAAAAAACTCGATTTTTCACGAACCCCACATGAGCAATCCTCACACATGTCATGGGATTCTGCTAACTTTTGATGTTTTGAACAAAACCCCAATTGGGAAACCTCTTTAGAATGACGATCACATAAATGATCTCTGTGTGAGGTCTTGTTTTCGGGTTCGAAGAAACGATCGAGACGAACACACCATGAACAGGGGGGTTTTAGGCCGAAGAATTGAGCGAATTTGATGATGAAATATGAGAAGATTGAGTTGAGAAGAAGGAGAATTATGAGTATCCATTCAAGAATGGCATATACAAGAACAAGTGTGATCTTGTTTGTGTTTTTGTGCACCATTGATGCAAATTTGTTTGCAGCCATGGTTGTTGATGCTCTGTTTTGCTGTGTGCTTTTACACACACAAAAACAGAGAGAGAGAGAGAGAGAGAGAGAGAGAGAGAGAGAGAGAGAGAGAGAGAGAGAGAGGTTTTAAGCAAGCTTTATCAATGGAAAATAGCATAGATTATTGTTAATATTTTTATTTTGATTAGTATTGATAATAATGATTACTAAATAGGCTAAAAAATCAATGGCAAATGCTGGATTGTTCTTTATATCTTTAATCATTTAATCTTTTGATGAATGATTTTTTTACCGAAAGAGATGAGAGGTTTTGCTTTTTTTGAAGGTCTGGATTTCAAATCTTAGTTTTAACGAGTATTTACTAATTTGTTACCAACTACTAACTTGTCGTTAAAAAAGATTAATTCTTTTAATGGAAAAGTTGTATTTAATCAAATTAAAGAAATAACATATTTAAATAGAGATTCTGCTAATAAAATAATGTGTTTGTTAATCAAAAGGTTGTGAATTAAATCTTGTACAATTTACATGTGGTGATTTAAGATTATAAAGTAAAGTAGATTGTATCCGTTTGCGGGTAAAAAATTATTCAAAACGGGTGATGAAGAAATATGCATGTGATTGGTAATTTTTTAATACTCTATTAGTGTGGTCACGTTTTTAACAAAAGCAAAGATGTATGTTTCGTACTAATAACTACATGAATAATTATGTAAATTTAAAGGGTTTGCGAAATGTAATAGTTTAAAAAGATATATATATATAATTTGGGCTGGGGTAAACATACCCCTGCATATGATTTTATTTAACGTACTTCCGGTTTTTAGACGTGTGAAAAATAGTTTACGGGAGTTTACAAGGCTGTATACATACGTAAACGAGAGCAAGTGAGGGATACGTGTACATTTTATGACCAAAACATCTATACGTGACTATGTGAGATCTAATGCAAACATATAGCTTAAAATCAATCAAATAAATAGGTCCAACTTTAACACATGACCAATTATCTATACCCTAAAAACAAAAGTAATCTCTCAACACTATTTGTTTCTAATGGACATTAATTTTCATTATTTAATTAAGACAAACAAGGATTCATTGCTAAACTAATAATTATCATCAGTATTCAGTAACTATTTTGTCGTCTATAAATGAATTTAAAACTTAAGTTTCTTTTTAGAAGGTTTACCAATTTGTGAGATGAATACACGATTTTCCTACTAAAATGCCTCCACTTGAGCATTTAACATTATTTAGTATTAGAAATGAAATTTAAATAATTAACATTTTGTTAAAGACCTAAAGATTAAATTGCTATAAGTTGTAATCGAATTTCTTGAACGACAAATTACCATAATCTTATGCATTCATATTTATTTTAGGTTTTCCGGTGTAATATATTTCTATTGAAATGAAATTGTGTCGATAGTGCATATACTAATTTATTATTATTACTTTTTGTAACGGCGATGGTGCATATATAATACTATAAAAAAGAAAATAAGCTAACTAGCTAGAGTAAACTACTTAACCCTAAAAACCTAATGTGTTACCTACATTAGAATATATCGTATTTCATAATTTTTGTTGTTGTATGTAGTGGTTCTTAAAACTTTCATTTTGATATTTCACGTTAATTTAATGTATTACGTATCTTGTATGATTATATGACCTATGACTAATTTAACATTTTAGAAGTTATAGTAACATGTTTTGAGGTAAATAGTTGATAATACGTTTCCAATAACGAGGGAGAACATTTGAGCAACCGCCAACCAGTAAAATTGTTGTTTTGTGACTTTAATGTAATGACTTTAAGCTTTGGAAAACATCCTCTTGCACAACGTACAAGGTAAAGACCGCGTACATCAGATCATATCCAGCTTCTTACCGGACCCTGCACAGAACGAGAGCTAAATCAAACACATTTCTCGAAAACAAGAATTGGGTGGATTTTTCTTGTGCCTTCGTTGGTCTCCCTATGAGGCTATGATTGACAATTGATGATTCCTAATGAGCATAACCTGGATCCAAGTGGTTATAAATAACTAGATGTTATAAGTAAGCTTTACGAGTATTATAACTTTAGCATTATGATTGACAAGAGTCTATTCATACATTAAATTGGTTGTCATCAGATTTTTCGAAACTGAATTTGATTTCAAATTATAATATGAATGACTAATTTGTATTTGGTTCAGATGATTCTAAATACAATAATAGATTAAATAATGTATATATAAAATAAATAAAAATATATGTATTTCTTTAGAAAAAGTTACATACAACATTCGAATCTGATTATTCAGTTGAATCGGTTTGAAAATCACAAACTCAAATTCGATTTAAAAAATCAATTCAGATGCTAAGACTAATCAAAGCCAAGCTCGGATTAACCATTCAATCTGGTTCAATTTGGATTTTGTGTCATTTTCGAGTAGAAAATACCCCTATACTAGAAGAAGTAAATATGGGTACTTGAGTTATTTGAAAAACATTTTGGTGAGCAAATAGATAGATTAATTAGTCATGTCATTTGTTATTAAAATTCTGATTTGTAGACTTCAAATGGCCTACAAGAATGACTGGTATGTATGTCCCTTAAGTTTAAAATTTTGCTAGAAAATAAAATAATCCAACTACATGTAAATGTATATTGTAGTTTTTTCATTCCTAAATGTAATCCTTTTCCTTCTCTAATCATCTAAAAAAGATATTGTCACAACTTTATGTAAAGAAAAATAAAACAAAGGTACTTATTTCCCCTTAACACATTTTAGTTGGATTGATCTTGATCTTGGGTTAATAAAGTAGGGATATGTTAAACCCCAACTAAGGGTTATGATTTGCAATCTTTTTGTTGATGGGCATCAAATGGAGGGACCAACACACAACACAAAATAAGGAGGTGGACCACATATAAAGCAAATTTGGGTACCACCATGGATGGCATATGTTGGACCTAATCATACATGTCCATGTTTTCCTTTTCATATGTTAATTTGGTCAATAATCACCATGGTGTGTAATAATACTTTTTCTTCATTTTATATTTTAAACTTACCTTCCTACCCTTTTATATTTTTAATAAAATTATTATTTATTGTACCTGCCTCCAAGATTTACATTTTAATCATAGAAAACTATAAAACTCGAGTGTGGCGAGAAAAATTGAAAAATGATAATGGATAATTCAAGTCGGTTTTAAGTCAGTTTGAGATGACAAGATTCTCAATGATAATGGATAATTTCGAACAACTTGATAGGAGTACATAAATTTATTTAAGTTTTAAGTGAAAAGCATTTGCACATGATTATGATACCTAAATGCGAATTTGAACATGCTCCTTTTGACATGATTAAATAGTTCACACTTCACACATGAACGAAAATATGAAAAGTATCTTTGTAAGAAATATGAATGTAATACTAAATGTATACTTACCCCTCCTTTAACATTTTTGTGGCTCTGTCTTGTTTAGTGCTTCAAGTTTATATTTTTGTTATTCTTTCTATATTCTGTAATTTCTTCCTTTTACATTATTTTTATTTTCTTTAATTCAGTTAACGGTTATTACGTATTTTTTAATCCAAATTTGTTTATTTAATTATGAGAAAATGCCATAAAATAAGCAAAAGGTCTTAAGTTATTTTTATATAACCCGTATGATATGTGGGCATAAAAAATATTTACATATTTTTATTTAAAAGTATGAAGCAAAAAAGACTGTGAGATCCAAGAGCCTCCCCAAATTATTCAAAAAGTACTATTACAGTCTATGTGATCCCCTTTATTTTTGCTTTTTCTTTAATTTTTATTCCAACTTTATTTTGTTTAATCTGTTTAGAAAGAAAGAAATTCAATATACATTTGGTAAAGTTTATCATAGCTATATATTGTATATATGTAGGAGCGGTTTTTAAGAACCACTTTTCTAAATGAGAACCAAATCAAGGCTAGTCAGATATAGAAGATAAAAGAAATCAAAATAATGAAAGTTTTTGTAACTAAAAGAAACATGTAGAAATTATATAAAAAGTCTCATAGTGATGGCCATCGTAAATAAATATAACTTAATATTTTAGTGTTTGTAATCATACTTGTATTACGAGTCCTTTCTTCTCTCTCTCTCTTTCCCCATCACAGTTTTTCACCCGCACCACCCTTGCCCGCAAATCCCTTCCTTTCCTCTCTACTCCGTGTCTCCTATTTTTTTTTCTTCGCATCAAACGGACACCCACAAAGTCCTTTCACATCGGAGCGTTGGAGATCGTCCAATATAAGAGAAAACCAAGAGAGAGAATGAGAATGTATAGAGCGGAGAGAAATAAAACAGTTTTACATTTGATTGAATTAACTACCTACATTAAAAGAATTTGAGGATCAAATAGATTTAGTTAAGCATACATTTGTATGTTTTTTAAAACGAACTCGTCCAAATGCTTTGAACATATGTTTTTGGAAATGTTAAAATGCAAAGTTATATTTTCGTATAAAGTGTACAAAATAATTACGCATTTAAAATGTTATGGGTGGAATTATAACGCACGTGTTAGAATTAATTATGTAGAGATGAAATTATCACGCAAATGTAAAATTACGCGCGGAAGTGTAATCCTTTCATGCAAGTCCCTCATGCGTGATAATTTCACGCAAATGTAATATTTCTTGCGTGATTACTACTTATCCACTATCAGACTTTGTACACTTCGCATGCAAAAGAAACTGTGTTCTAAACTTTATCTACATGTTTATGTATATAAAAGAACATTAAAAAAATATGTTTGTATATAAAAGAATGTTAAAAAAATATGTTTATGTATATTATATAATGTTAAGAATTATGTTTATGTGTATAAAAATAATGCTAAAAAAACTATGTTCCTGTATTTCCAACCCCACACATTCTTGCTTTTGAATAGACAACTTCAACAATGACACCCTACCATCCACTAAAGTTCAAAATAATAATCTAAAATTTATAAATCATCATCGAGTAATCTTATTGGCTTCTAGTTTAAGGTTAAACTACTTGATTTTAAACTAATTAAATGATTACAACAAAATCAAGAATCAAACTAGCTATATAAGAAAGTGTTACAATTAAAGTCTAAATGCAAGAATAGTATTTTTCAAATAAATTTTGGAATAGAAACACTAACTACAAAAATTATCACAACAAAAATGCTCTAAATAAATCTATTATCGTTCATGTCATCACATGATGAAAGTATATTGTTTAGAATTTAATAATTTAAGATATATGTAGCCATAAAAGTTAAATGAATTAATCATCGGAAGCTCTTACATTTGTAAGACTTTGTATGATCATATGATCGTTACTCACAAGTAGGAGTGTAAATGAAATTAGCTGAGTTTGAGTACGGATAAATAAATTTAAACAAAATTTCAGGTCATTAAAATAAGTAAGGCGCCTTGGGGCTTGGGTCATTCAGTTCTACAATAATCCAAACTAGAATTGTACAATGATTTTTACATATTTTTATTTTTAAAACCATAAATTACATATTTTCTCGAGTTAAAAATTCAATTACATATTTATCCTTCCTAAAACATATATATTACCATATTTATATAGAAGACTCAAACTTGAGATAATATGTAATTGATAGTTTTAAGAATTGAAGTGTGTAAAAATACTTTAGTGAAAATACGAGTAAAATAATCATTCAATAAAATGGGTAAATATGTCATATGTATGATTTAGAAAACCAACATACTTTTAATTTTTTTCACAAAAGTTTCTATATAATTTTATGCACGTAAAATACCAACATACTTTCTGTTTTGTCTTATAAAAGTCTCTCAATAATTTTTGCACATAAAAAACCAACATTATTTTGTTTTTTCACATAAAAACCTCTCAATAATTATTTACACTAAAAAACTGATGAGAGTTTTTTACGAGACAAAACATAAAGTATGTTGGTCTTTTACGTATGAAAAATTGTACAAGGACTTTTGTGAAAAAAAACTAAAAGTATGTGATTGATTTTATAACTTGTGTAAATATTTAATTAATGATTTTAAAAAGAAGAAATATGTAAATACCCCTTATAGATAAAGTTAGAGCTCAAGCTCGATTAGCTAGCCCTATCCAGAGAGATCATTAAGTTAGTTTAATTTGGCTTTCATGTAAAGAACATGAAACATTTTGACATAGGCAAGTTATGTGATTTACTCTAAAAAACTTCAAATAAATCATAGAAGTTTTCCAACAAAAATTTGCTACTGCCAAGAAAGAACACCATACATCATAGTGTTTTGCAGATTCCTCTTTTCATATATATATAAAACCAAAAGTTGGACAACAATATCAGCATCCCAATATTCAGTTCAGGAAACTGGTCCAAATGAAGGACACATAAAGCTGAAATATGCTCTTTTCTACTATTATTTTCTATCATACTTTCCAACTAAAAGATAAAAGTAAAAAACCATAAAAACCTCCCACAGATCAGACCATTAAGGCAAAGATTAAAATGTTTACAAGCCAAATCACATGACCATATTATCAACCATGAGTCAATGATTACAACTACAAACGACTCGCAGAAAACTTATGACTAACAAGAATATCATATCGTGTCTGTTTCTTGATCGAATGCAAAACCACAACAAATGTCTCATCCATCTTCAGATATATACCAACAAATTTCAATTTTCCTTCAGCCATAGAGCGTGAGAGGGCCCGTGTATCTCCACAACAGTATCATAACAAGGTTGTTCCAAAAGGATTAGTGGTTTGGGGATGAGTGTTATTATTAGTGACTGGAAACGCGCCAAACCCTGAATCAATAAACGGGTTTGGTGGGGCCATCATCAGATTCTGTGGGGGCTGTGGAGGTCCATAGGAGACCGCAGGTTGGTATGGGCCGAAGGGGTTAGCCTGATATGGTGGTGGCATTTGAGTTTGAACTGGTGGAGCTGACATAGCAAACGGGTCAGCTACTTCAAATGGGTTAGGTGCTGGTGACCCGTACACGGGCTGCTGGGCTGCTCTATATGCTCCTTCATCATACAAACTGTTGAGTGTCAGTGAGTCCAATCCACCAGCCTGTATTAACAAAATAGAAACAAAATTTACTAAACTTAGGACCCTAGCCTGTTTTGACCCGTTACCCAACACACCCAATCAAGAATAGTTAGATCAACGTGACGACAGATTTGAGCGTTACCAGTTGCCTCTCCTGAACAGCTGAGATATTAGTGCTAGGAGTGGAGACCAAAGCAAGTTCCCAGCCAGTTGGATCAAAATCTTTAGCTTGAAAACCCGATCCAGAAGATGTAGTATCTTAAACAGCAAGACATTGTTTTAGTATTCATCAAATGTCTGAAGTATCCTCGAACAAAATCAAAACTTGAAAAATTACCAGATGGGACAATGGCAAGAGCTAGGGCGTTGCTTTCCTCAATAGCTGATCCATTAGGTGCATCGAAATTTAAACCCTAAACAAACGAAATATTTGAGAAAAAGGGCTTGTATATAATGAAAAAACAGAATCAAATACATTACCAATAAATCATCAGGGTCTTTGCTGTTAAAAGTTGGTGGGGGTGGGGGTTGTGGTTGTGTAGGCTCGGGTACATCATTAGAAGCTATTACATCATCTGTGGGCAGTGGTTTTGGTTGATCAACAGGTGAACCTGTATCTTCTTCCTGAGGTGAGTTATCTTCTTCTGGTTTATAAGTCAACATAAGTCTTTCTGGAAATTCCTGAACAAAAATCATCAAGGATTTTACTAAGTATATAAAGTGAACGACATGGAAGCGTATATTTTATCGTCAATTGAGGTTTAGATGAGTCAAAAAGTCAACACTCACTAATGGCTGTGCGGGACCAGCGACCAACCGTGGGGCCTCTCTTATGTACTCTTCCATTGTTGCAAGAAAAGATTGCGGAGGCTGGAAAAAGAATAATGGTGTTTAAGAAAATCTATAAATACGATGCCAGATTGTTGTAATTATCATTATGCCCCTTTTGAAACTTTAGTCACCATCTCAAAAAAGGGGCAAGAGAGTAAGAATCATACCTCTCTCAAAACAGGAAACTGGAAATTTCTAGCAAGCTCCAATCTTTTGCAAACATCATAGAAGTCAGAAAGGTTACCAGCCTGCATAATAAAAGTTAGTAACTTCCATAATAATCTAAATTTTGAATAAGAGACTTGTGACCATTTTAACCACTAAGCCACATTTCCGAATCGACCCATTAATAATTTAATGAGCCGGAATTTCTACTTCTACTTCAGACCTACTATGTATACTTCAAGTTACCTGCTGACCGGCTCTTTTGTATATATCCAGGGCTTTGATAGCTTCATGTCTTGGCATCTCAAAAAACTGGATACAGAAAAGGCTTAAAGATAATATAAAATAGATAAAAGCTAAGGTTTTGAAGAAATAGTAATACTTTACCTTATCAATAAGATTGATAATTCCATCATTTACAGCACAATAGATTTTGAAACTCTCTTTAAGAACCAAAGCCAGGGCATACTGTATCAAATAATTGCCAACAGCTGCACCCTCAGGCTGCACAAAACAGAAAAAAGACGACTTTAATTGATCAAAAAGAAATTAAAAAGTAATACCCCATGAAAATTGATATAGAAGTCACTTGCCCTGCATCCCACAAGGCGATAAAGTAGCTGCTGCAAAGAAGGCAGTTGTTCCAGTAGTTCTTCACTTTCTAGATCTCGTGTTCTGCTATAGCCCTGCAATTACAAGTAATAATGACATTAATTACCTGATATATGTCACTTATTACAAAGCAAGAACATAAATGAGAATAGTAGAAATTTTATTGTAAATGGAGCGAACTCCTTGATCGCCTATGTGACAGTCAGAATTCAGTCTGAAGTCTGAAATTTTTCATAACAGACCGTGTTATCTTTTATCAATGCACAAAAAAAACAAAATAAGTATATGAGCACTGATCTCATGTTAAATACAACCACCTCTCTAATAATCATTAGAAATCAGAATTCCACCTTATGCTATATAAAACTTGGTCATGTTTATTGGTGTACTATATGTTAAAAAACAAGTCTGTAAGACTGAGCCCTCAACATTAGATAGATAATCAGATAGGTTGTTGTCGATAACTTGATACATTTACGGCTTTAAGCAAAGAACAAAAACAATGTCCCTAAAACATTGATCCACTCCTTTTGTAGTAAGATATCAATACAGATGCTAGACAAGTAATATCAATTTATTCAAATTCAACTACTGAGCCAATAAGGAAATTACATACATGGCCTAATAGTAAAATCACTACAAATAGATCAGTTTAATACTACTAAAGCATTCAAGTTCAACATTTCAACCAAGCAAGTAGAACAATTTTTTCTTCAACAAAAATACAACTAAAGTCTTAAATCTGCCAAAATTTTTACATACTTCAGCTTAAAAATTCTACACTGATACGAGTATATAACGTCTTTTTAACTACTTTTGAGCTTTTCAAAACTTTCAAGCCTTCTGTTTCTACTGCACTATAAAGGGGATACACTACAATTACTTTAAATTACTTCATCAAGTATATGATCATTATTCTGTTTATAGTGCTACGTTGCAAGTAATTTGATTTATACATTTATTGTTTAATACTAATCATAAATAAAATGCAGGTTCATCCAAGTGCATACCTTATTTTCTTGACCTTGAGCTGGTCTTGGGATACGCTCAGCTTCAATATCATATTTCAAAACTCTAAAGCACTCGAGTCGTTCTTCTAAAAAGAGTCCATACGTACGCACCCAAGCAGAACAATCCCAAGCTGGCAGAAGATATAATAGAAATAGGTAAGTACTCAAAAGCATTGTAAAAATCTGACTACAAGTTCAAAACATATTACAAAAGACGAGATAGACATAACAAACTATCACTGATGCAGTGATGTCATTAATTAGAAAAAGTTAGACTAGGGATTAGACTACAACCAACAGGACTTGAATCATCCTTGAAATTAGCTAACTGGAGAACACGCCCTCTTTGTTGGAAATTTAGAAGTTCTTCCCTGAAAGTAGGATCACCCTCCCTTAGTGTCCTATGAATAACTATCAGTGTCTTTAATGCTACCTGAATTGAAACCAAAATGTTAGTAAACATATAACAAACAATATTTATCCAAAACTAAGTGAACAAATAACACTCATCTCATCATTTGATTCTTCTAAAACCAAATGACAATTCTGAATCAAAATAAGGATAAGATGACCATCTTGATGCACTTGTCAAGAACATAGCAATTCAGATGAAGTGACAAAATTCAATAACTACAAATAATTTCTAACCGTTTTGAATACCGCTAAGATTCTTGAGAGAGACGATTTATATATGCTCTTGATTGAAAGTTTTAAGTAAGTTCCACAAAGTTCAGACTAAAAATGATGCACTTATACTTCGCGCCTTTAGAAAAGCGATGAGCCTTGCGTCTAGGCCCAAGGCCCACCCTTTGCGCCTTGATTCATTTATTACTAAAAATACTTGCCCGTCATTTTAAGGTGAAACCGAAACAAAAGTTAATAATATGAGATTTCATCAGTGATCAAACCCTAACTTCACATCTATCAACACCAACAAACAAAACTTCAAAACAACAATAAACAGTACCGTCCAATTACGGGTCTTGGCCAATCTCCTTGCCAAAGCATGCAAGCAATACTGCACATCCGCTCGAGGCCGAATCGCAGACGTATACCCCAAAATCTCTACACAACAACCCACACATTCAAAATTTCCCCCAAATTAACAATCAATCAATCAATTGAAACAGCATAAGACGAAATCACTCACTTCTGATATGCCTCTCTTTAGGCGGGCACTCAACATGATTAGTAGCCTTGACAATCGCAACATCAACATCCTAACAATCACAGAACAAAACCCAAACCCTAAAGATCGAATCACAAACAGATAGAGCGATAGAGCAAGAGATGATGAAATTGGCGAAAAGGGGTTGGAGAAAAGGGGGAAAAGACCTTGAAATCGCTGTTGACGTGGGCTAATCCGACTGTGGTTTGATCTTTGAGAGCCCCGTAGGCTTTGCGCCATGTTTGCATCGTACCCATGAGTGTGTGAGTGTGAGTGTGTGTGTTGTGGGTGTGATTGGAGGTTGATCGGACGGTGAGACCGATAGATCGGAGAGAATCTCGATCGATTACAGGGGTGAAGGGATCCCAAAGTGCTACAGCGAAGCCGTTAGTTTTGTTGTGATTGGTGATTTTCTTGATTTGTGTTTGTGTATACTATTTGTGACGGATGGGGTCAACTTGGCGGCCACCGTCACCACAAGATGGTCCGTTCGTTTGTTTGAGGTGTTATTTGTTCGGTTATGAAAAACGTACCTGATGTTTGACTTATCGAATGTATACGGTGTGCACGGTGCTTGATTTATCAGGCGTATACGATGCTTGATTTATCTCCGGTTTTGTTTAGAGTTTGGGGTGGGTTGAGTCGTTGGTGATATAAAGATAGTGTAAAAAAGATATTCTTGCAGGGTCGGCTCTAAGAATCCCTAAAAAAATTGGCCTTTGGGCGAATGAAAAAGCGAGCCCCTATAATATAAAATCAATAACTCGTATGTGAAAAGTTTATAATACGATAATAACAATTGTACCAATAAGCAAAAATATTGTAGTAGAATAATTTAATTTACTTACTTAAGCGAATCGTGAGGCTCTCCTAACGTTTTATAAATAGGTTTAGCTTTGATAAATGGTAGTTGACATTAAAATGTTAATGGCCCTAAATTTCAATAAGTCAAAATAATTAAATTGTCATTGGGTTTGTTAATAAGTTTGTTAATGGTTTTATACTTTTTTAATATACATACATACATATATTACATAATAAAGTTTACAATTTTAAGGCCCCCGAAGAGATCGAGCCCCGGGCGGTCGCCCATCCCGCCTCCTTCCGGGCCGCCTATGTATTCTTGCTATGTAGTTAAGGTCGAAGTCTTGTGATTAATAGAAGTGTAAGATTTAAAATTAGATTTAGTGTGTGTGTTGAGTTTAACTAGAGGGTTTCAAGAAATGCTGAATTATTTTAGATCGATGGTAAAAAAAAATTGTAGAAATTGTAACTCTTATAAACATTTATGAGTTCAAATTATCGTTTAAAATAAATACAATAGCTAATGATGTCGAGCAACTTCAGTCAATAATATTCGTGAATGGAACACTTGAAAAGGATTAGAATGACAATTCCCTGGGATTTGGGAATACCAAATAATAATATACATATATCTACAATGTATATTAATATTCACGGAGTGAAAAAAGGATTTTGTTCATAAAGAAAAATGTTATTGGATTTTAATAATTTAAATTTTTATTTATTGGCGGAGATTAATTTCAACTCTTGAAATATTTACAGACACTGCTAACTTTGAACTTATTTTCCTCCAATGATCCCTTACTAACTGAGAGTTAACCCTCATTAGTTTTTTGATGAAATGAGGTTAACTTTGAGTCATTTTTCAACTTCATCACAGCCTAGTCTCAATTAGGTCTGTTTTCCATTGTCTATGTCTAACCTCCATCATCACCTGAAATCTACCTCCAACGAGTTCGGTGGCTAAAATCAGGAGGTGGAGATTGACGGGTTTTTGGGTGCGGAAGTTTCAAATTGACGGACCTGATGATAGATTTAAACTTTGTTTAGTGTTTTTGCCACAAAAAACAGTCCGCATCATTAAAAAACTAACAAGGTTAACTCTTAGTTATTAAAGGATCGTTGGAAGAAAATAAACTCAAAGTTAAGAGTATCTGTAAACATTTACTGAGTTGGGATTAATCACGACCAATAAATAAAACTTGGGATTATTAAAATTATAATAACCCTAAAAAAAACAGTCATCTCCAAAGTTTTAAGATAGACTCAGTTATCAATACTTATTATTCACTTTGATTTTGTTCTTTAATATGTAATTATGTCAATAGATTATAGACTTTCAGTGAGATGGATATTTTTGATATATAGGTGTTAAGTCCAATTATAGATTGAAAATAATATATAAGGGTGTGTTTGGGATCACATATTTTAAAATGTTTGTGGCTTTTAGTGTTTTAAAATGGCATAACACATTTTAAAAGTGTTCGATTGTAGCCATGTATTAGCTTATATGTTTAATATATGCGTTTATTTTACGTTTTAGGGCTAATGCTTATTTCAAACACTTTTTAAGCGTATAGGTGGTCCTAAATATCAAAAATACATGAATGTAAATATTTTCTTGAATAATTTGTTAGTTCGTAGGTTTTGTTTCTATTATTTATAGACCTTACCAAAAGATTATATATGATAAGATGGGTCGCTCATGTCATCTAGGCCTATGTTTATGCTACAAAGAGGGCGTAGAACCAAAGCGGGAGATTCACTATCGATGATGAAGTAAGGTTATAAGGTTAATATAAGATGTTACAAAAAAGTCATATGTATATGATAGTTACATTTTTTTAAAACTTCATAAAGCAGAAGATGCACGTCGTACAACCAAAGTGGTTTAGACGCTGAGGCCGTCAAGCCAAGATAGTAAAACAAAGAGAGGTTTGACTCAAGGTATCCTCTTCTTCATTAAGTGTTATCCCTCATATAGGGTAGAGATTAAGTAAAAGAGCATTCATAGCTATCATAAGTCTAACCACAAGGTGAGAGTCTAAATGGAAGGCTACATCATTGGGTCCACAAATCTAATATGATGTGGTCTTAACTATACTAAGTTGGACTTATATTAGTTGTTTGTTTCAAATATTATTTCTGGTTGTCTTGCTTCGTCACTTGTGTGGCTGGTTTTTATAGATGATGAGATTATATATGACATTTGTTTTGGGTATTATATAGCTAAAGATAATCACAGTAATTCAACTCATATAATTCAACAGTAGATATATTTACTATAATTTGTGATTCATGTTTGTTTGCATATTTAGTTTGATGGAAGATGATACTTGTGAAATAGTTTCGATGATAATTTTCATAGGTTACCTTTAGAAGCATATTGCTCGTTGAGGTGGTTGGACCCGAGTGATGTTCAAAAGGCCATTTTGTTGAACATTTGCACCAAGCCTGAGACATGTTCCTCGCGTTCCTTACTAGAAATCTATTGCTTGATAAGGCGGATCGACCAAGATGATGTCATGTTTATGAAACCTCTTTGAGAAAGAGGTCACCTTGGACCTAAAATGGTTTGACACAAGGTGTTGTTTAGGAATCCGTTTTGTCCCATCATTCAATAACTTCTCTAAAGGTTCAAGTTATTGAGAGTTCTGACTCGGTGTACAACATCTCTCGATTTGACGTAAGAATTATTTTTATATTATTTGTCTGTAGCACAATAATAATATCCTATAGGGTTGAATGGTTGATATTTGAGATATATCAAACTAACGAAATGCAATTCTATTGGTTGACACATACTATGCTAGCCCCTAAAAACTATTTACGACTAAGAAACTCAAACATATGATACACGATATATTGTTAGAAATTATTTAATTATATAGCCTTGTGACTATTAGATAAGTTAAATTAATTATCGTGTTTTAATAACTGACTAATGACTTTCATAGATAAGTTAATGCAATTTTCAGTTTATTGATAATTGCACTTTAGTCTCTCCATGAAAATATTTTATGGAAATATTTTGATGGACAATATAAATAGTTGGGCTTATGATTCTATTTTTTTAATGTTCAATTAATCAATCATATACATTCGTAATGTTTCTATCATCCGACACAGAAACAAAGTAAGAAGAACATTATAAAGAAGAGACTCCATCATTATTTGATCGAAGATTAAAGAGAATTATAGTAATTATCAAAAACATGATTGTATTATAAGTTTTACTTTCTTAAATGTTTATGGTGAAATTAATCAACATATATAACATAACTAGTATAACATAACTCATCACAAATATGCAAAATAAGTCGTATATTAAACAGGTTTGATTGGTGTGTTCTGAACACATGTTATTTTTGTATGTTTTACCTTTTCCTCTTTATGAAACACACCATGAGATGCACCACGTGTGGATAAAAAAATATACACACAATATATAATAATGATATTACCAGTTAGTTTATTAAATTATCACATCATCTAAAACAGGTGGTGATTGGGATTCGTTGAAACCATAAAAAAATATAATATATCCAATTAAAAATGTTATTTAAGTTTTTATATTAACTTCTCTTGTATAGGTTCCTAATCTAAATAATGCTTTATGTGACAATTTAATTTCTTAAACTAATTGGGTAATATATCACGCCAAAACTTGTAACATAAAATAAAAAACACCCATAAAAGTTTGTAGTTTAAAAGAAGCTGTTTTTATATGTATTTTTTATTTTTTTGTTATAAATTTATAATTTAACATATTAATAATAAAATAAAGTTACAACTCTATGTTAAATAGGTTGTTTTCATGCCAACCCATAAAAACTTATTTCCGTGTCCAGTTTCATGTGTTTGACGTGATTTTCAATTAAATGTCATGTTTTGGTACAAATCAAGTTTATGAGTCCACGTTAAGTTTGACCTGCAAACACAGGGGGAACAACCTTTTGGTGATTTTAGTGTCATGAGTCGTGACATTATTTCAAATGCAAGGACCCCCTTGGCATGGGTACCGGTCATCGAGCGGTCTCTATGGCAAATGAAAATTCAGTTTCATACCTGAATAGCTATGCTAACTATGCTATTAACAACTGAATTTTGCGATTAGTTGCTAGCAATTAGCAACAATTGAGCTTTCAACAAGAACTAGGCGATAAGCAACAATTGAATGATAATCATGTCTAGTTAGTAGCACAAAAACTTCTATGTCAAGTTACCATTTTGTTTATGACATTATACATAACCAACGTACTTGTACTAATGCAGTATGTACAACTAACCCGTTCAAATCGGCTTGAATCTTGTTCATGAAGATAAGTTGTTGGTTCACATGATTAAATCATCAAGAAATGGAGATAAAAATGGTAGCTTTATGACCCCAGAAGCCACAAGAAATGACAAGATCCACACAGGAAGTATCCACAAAAAGACCACCTTCAGAATATTTTTCCCTGAAAATGAGCAAAACAATGTGTTCTGATTCAACCTTCAGAAGATTAAATGGGTCGTGTTCGAGTGTTCATGGTTAAATCCGACCCAAGCCCAAAAATATGTCATACACAAGAACCTGAATACACCATATGTATTCACGGGTTGACACAAACTATAAAACGAGATATTCTTTTCTTTCTTATAGTAGATTTTGTCATAGAATACTCAAGCAGTTTTAAACAATGACATAAAACGCATCTTTTCGAAAATTTATAGAACCTGTCACGCTGATCCAAATGCAACTCGTTTAACTGAAAGTGTTCATGGGTTTGACCCGAAACAGACCCAAACGACCACATTTAGACTAAAATGCAAACCCGTGGTTTTCATGTGAGCTTCTGGTAGTGTTAGAAATTCACACAGTTTGTGAATGAAGTTGCAATTAAACATGAAAATTCTATAAATTTAACTAAAGATGTCCTCCAATTTAAAGAAACTAATATGGAAACATTTAGCAGTGCAAACATGTATGCACTTGATACAGAAAACATGAATGATTGATTTACCAGTTGCACGAGATGAACCTTCAGTTTGATCAATAATCCATTCACCAGTTTCGCGAAGCTTCTTCTCCACATCTCCCTCCGTTCTCCCGATTGAATTCGACAGAATTTGATCAAACAACGTCTTCTCCTGCTCAGACTCCCTAATAGTTGAATTTCACAACAAAATACACTAATTCAAAAACTCTAAATCCATAACCTACGTCTTAAAAACCCAACAAAAACCATACAAATCCAAAACAATCAAACAATTTCGCACGATTTCACTTCTCAAAACACAATTACTTCACACTGAAGGGCTCTAGAGGCTCATAACTTGTTAACGATTAAGAGCTAACGTTAAGTCTGAATGGTTAAGAGTTAACATTTTAATTGTTACCTCTGTAATCGATTGCGTATTGTTTGTGAATCACGTGTTAGAGGATGTTTGGTAGTCTATTAGTGGTCATTAATAAGTTACCTCTTAATAGTTGCGTTAACTCAGTTAAGAGGTAACCATCTCTTAAGCATTTGGACATTAAGAATCTATGAACTATTAAGAAGTAACCTGTTAACGACCACTGAAACACTGCTTAACATCCTCTATCTCGTGATTCACAAACAATACGCAATCAGTTACAGAAGGTAACCACTATTAATGGTTCAGATTACCTCTTAACCATTAAGATTACATCCACTAACTTGTGATTCACAAACAATACGCAATCGATTACAGTTACTTGTGAGTTGTTGATGATTAGATGATGAAACTTGCCTGTTGAGGTCACGGTCTTTGAAGATACCAGCACCGATAGCTCGTTCGATTTCAGCAACCGATGGTTTCTTCTCCTTTTGCTGTTTTCCGGTGGGGATGGGCGGCGGTTGCGGTGGCGGAGTGGTGTTGCTCCGGCGAACTTGGGGTTTGGTGTCGGGATTACTGCGGTCTGAAAGAGATGATAGAATTGGAGGTCTGATAATGGAGATGTGAGTTAACGCTAACATCTCTGTTTCCCCTTTGTTCTGCAACAACAAGGTGAAGACTGAAGAACATAACGGTAACGGAAGTGGTGAAGATATTATTTATTATTAAAGTTATCTTGAGAAAAGTACTAGTAGGTCCAATTGTTTAAGCTAATGACCGATTAGTCCTTGTTTTTATTTATAGCAGTTTTAACTTTTACAGGGTGTCGTAAACTCATGTAAACAAGATGGATGGTTTAAATTGTATAGTTTGGTTTTAAAAGGTTGTGATGGTTTTATGGTTCGGTCAACCGCCTAGAATTTAAAAACTTATGTTTTTCTATGAAAGAATAGAAGCTAATGATTTTAAAAAATAGTTTTGACTCAAACCGTCAAACCACTAAAACCAAATCATTCATTTGATTTAACGACCATATCCGGTTTTGATTGTTTATTTTAGAAAGTGTAATTAACTGTTCGACCGAAAGTTAAGTTTTAGCCTAGATGTGTTTAGGTTGAAACAACGAATAAACACATTTAGCTAAATGAACGTACGTTTGGCTAAAATAATGGATTCACAAAGGGACCAACGTTTCATAGATTATTTAATGGCTAAAATATGTGGATACATGACTCGTGTCCCGTTCCTCTTGTTTTACATAACATTTAGATTTGTGATTTATCTGACGCGCTTTAACATGTGAACACGACCTGTTTAAATTTCTCTAGCCATACGAGCTTTTAATAATAAGTAAAGACCATCAATTACTCAATATGGTACTATATTAACTGTGGGAAAGAATTCTCTATGCTAATCAAGTTCACACATGAAAACTTGTTCTCCATTTCCCTACAAAAAACTAGTATGACATCAACAATCAAACATCTTTCCCATGAGAACACTTTGAACTAACAATGTTTCAAGTAGGCAATGTTCTGAGCAAATGAAGAGCTCTGACCCACTGCGGCCTCTCCGAAAGCACAATCCGCCTGAGTGTCGGCACCGCCCCTGCCGCCACGATAGCCGGGTGGTTCTCGACATCCATACTCAGATTATACAGTATAGCCAAACCGGCTTCCACCACTCTATCATTACCTTCTTCAATCAGCTTCACCAACGGAAAAATCCCGCCTTGAGCCGCGACAGCCCGGGTAGAATCCACAACCCCTTCAGAGATTATCCTGTTGAGTTCTAAAACCGCGGTTTCACGGTCTTCGGGTGAGTAAGAATCTTTGATCTGTTCTATGAGTCTCGGGATTGTCTCGTAGAGCATAACCTCTGTATTAATCGGGTTTTCTGACCCGAGTTCAGTAGGGCCCGATAGAGAGCTGAGTTTAACCAGACATGCAGCGACCCAATCTTTATATTGAAGCGGGATTCTTGAGGTGAGGATATTACGGAGGGTGTCGGTGAGTCGAGATGAGTTGATGGTTTTTTGGAAATGTTCGGAGTCAAGCAGGCGTGTGAGTAGCCGCGATGCTGCAGAAACAGCAAGGCCAGCTTCTTCAACTTCTAAAGTTTGTAGTTCAACTTCCTGAAATTCGAGTTCGGCTTCTATGTCTTCTTTGCCTAAAAAAGGTTGAAACTTTCAGTACATTTTAGTATTATAATTAGCAAGTGAAACTCAGGGGGCATACCATTGAAGAACTTATGTCTGAAAATAGAATCTAAAGCCGATTCGATATCAAGTGAGATGATTTTCTCTCTGCAACTCTCGAATGCTGTCAAGAACTCAAGTATGGAAGCTGCTTTTGTTTGCAAAACCGGAGGAGAAGCTTTCAAGATTTCAATTAGACGAGACAGAAATGTGGAATCCGACACGTCCCCCTCTTGAACAGTTTGCGAGCTGTTATAGTTAATTGATTATACAAGTCTCAGTAATACAAACACAACCATTACATGCTAATAGCAAATAATTGACTTTTGAGGTCAAGAAACAAACCTGAAAGTCAAATTTGAGTTTGAAGTTCTTGCTTCATTCCATCCCTTTTTAGATCCGTTGACTGGTGCATCATAAAACTGGTGTAACCCACAGCAAAAGTAAGCTCAAGAAACTAACAAGCAGTAAACAAGGAAATCCCAACATTTATAATGGATCAAAAGATGCTGACCTTTGATTTCATTTCTTTGCTGGGATCTAAAATCCGACCGAGGATATTCAGGATCTGCATGTCTCATAGTATAAGGAATACCACTAGAACACAAAAAATGCATATCATGGTAAGATACAATATTTTTTATACCATATGAGTTGAACTTCCAGAAGCATCCGAGTTTTTCAGTGATCTTATTAAAGGATTTAAAACACCCTCAGCTTCAATTTTTTGGCAAACATCATTGCTGCATTCATACAAAATAACACACTCATTTAATAATAGATACAGAGATTGATCCCATAAAACTAATTAATGCTATTTCAAGTGGCAATAATAGTTAATAAGTTCCAGTCCGTAAATCCAAACACCCCTTCAGTGAAACCATTTTGAGTTTCTAAACATTCAAAAAGAGCTCAGAAATCAAACTATGCCCATCAGTTTTGACCAAAAAACAAAGTTTGATCAGAAAGAAAGAGATCCCACCTGACTGAAAGCCTTTCTAAAGCACGAATGACACCTAATCTGACAGGTTCACTGTTATGATCAATAAGCCGAACAAGATTCTTCACAGCGCCAGCTTCCTTAAATGAAGTCCTCATATGCTCACTAACAGAAGCATCTGCAATAGCCTCTGCAGCTTTTGCAATAGCCAATGCATCTTCTAATTCAAGAATCAAAACCAAACGAGCTACACCATCAACCCATGGCAAAATTGTGAATTTCTGATTTCCCG
This sequence comes from Flaveria ramosissima, assembly GCA_025215565.1. Taxonomy (NCBI): domain Eukaryota; kingdom Viridiplantae; phylum Streptophyta; class Magnoliopsida; order Asterales; family Asteraceae; genus Flaveria; species Flaveria ramosissima. Next base: position 43,062,395 of record CM046042.1, read on the forward strand.
TTTTATTATTACTCTCGTCTTCTAATTCTATGGCTCCAATACGTGCAAGAAATTGTTGTTGTGTTCTACCAACTATTGCATTCTTTTTTGCTTCTTCTAACTTTGTGTTTTTATCATCTTCAACGTGTAACCCTAGAAGTAATTCTGATGCACCAAACCTTGATGGACCCTTTAAAGGCTGTTTTACATCTAGCTCAGAGCCATCAGGTAAAGAAGGCCATGCATGTAAAGATGGTTTGAATGATTTGTAGGCGGCTGCACCTACTAAAGGAACTACAACTAAGCCTTCTTCTATTAAAAGGATTTTGTAATAGTCATCTTTTGCAAGCTCCAATAGTGCACTTTGTGCTTCTTTTCTAATGATTTTAGATGCTTCACTGTCGCTCCTTAGAAATTTCGCCTGTATTGGAAAACTGAAAATTCAAAAAACTAACAAGAAAGAAGAAAAACCCATGTGCATTTCTTAATTAAGGAGACAGAGTGGAATGATATAAGTAAAGGACAAGCTTATGAATTGAGTCATTAGATACCATTATCATGTTTGATTGGATTGATTATTAAATTTTATTGTTGGTAAATGTTAATATACATGTGAATTGAGTTGTTATCAAGTAAGACTACAAAACGATATATAGTGAGTTTTCATTCCATTCCAGGATGGAATGAGAACAAATATTATAGGATAAACAGTCTTACCAGTGACGGGATAACACCTGCTTCAACCATTAGTTTGTGATTAGTATCACTTAATGCCAAATTAGCCAAAACCCCACCAGCAGCCTCCTTAACTTTCATATCTTCATCATCCAAAAATTTAATGAGTAAAAGCAGGAGATCAGAGTTCGCAATTTGAAGCCGAAATCTCTCATCAACAGACAAGTTGGATAGCACACATAAACTTTGTTCCTTTACCTAAAGAATGTCAAGTTAAGGTAACCGAACTCAAGTTCAATCTCAAGTTAAGAAAACCATGGTTAAGGAGACCGATTCAAACCTCAGAAGTCAATGAAGGTTGTGTAAGGAGACTAGTGATTTCTTCTATAGCACCACTTTCTGCTACCAAATCTCTGTAAATGTTAACTGATGATATCATTCTTAAAAGACCTGCAGCTGCTTCACACGCAACACTAGATTCTGATTTTAATAGATTTACAGTAAGGAAAACAGAGCCACGGGATTTCATGATTTCATCAATACACTTTTTTCCACCCAAAGAGTATTTCCATAATGCATCAACTGCTTGTTCTCTATCTAGAGGATCGTTGTCTAGCCCTAGCATCCTAATAAACAAGCCAACATAGCCTTCACCGGAGGTAGGTGACCTACTCGCCTCAAAATCCTGTCAATTAAGAGCACATAATTTTTTGTTAAACTGCAGGCACAGCGTAAAAACTTCTAAGAATAATCTACTAACCAAATTAAACTAATTCAAAAACACACACGTTCGCCACCTGATACAAGTAACTTCATGCTTTAATTCTCGTCTTGAGCATGAACTTTTTTTCCACTTTACTTACAGCTATCCATGGTATCTTTTTTGTACTGATCTCGTTGATTATTCAAGTATGTTATCAACTAATTACATTATTTAATGTCCTTATTAACTAATACTGACATAATCTCTGTAAACATGACAATTTGAATGGTAACTTCATATTTCTGTAAAATGTAAAATGTTATTTAATTGTAACTCAACGATTGACATGCTCATCTCAGTATCAAATAATCAAGGTTGAAATACAAATTCTATTATATGAGCCACTTTATACTTAAGATTTTGCCCCAAACCATTTCATGTCATTGTTTATTGTCAACCCTTAATGTAATATGAACTTGCAGTTTATTTCAAATCCCTGCTTATCTTAAAATAGTTAAAATCTTGGTTATAGCTTCATCTACCAGAGAAGCAAACAAGAAACTACACTTACAAAATATTAATAACTTTTATCACATGTACAGCTTCTTGAAATGAGTGTGGCAATTTCACAAACACCTTGTGTGCAATACTTAACACCAACTTACCAATCAAATTATTTGCAAACTGTAACATACAACTTTAAAAACATTATGAACAATGCAAATACAACAAGATAAAACCCAAATCAAACTAAAGCAAATCAATCAACTTACAGAAACTTCATCAGAAACCTTTTGCGAGGATGTAGCATCATCAAATGCGCCACCGCTGTCGCTACTGTTGCTGACCCTCGTGACAACCGAACGTGTAGAGCGTAATTTCGAGTTCACCGAACTGAAAGAAGACAAAGGATGAGGCTTTTGAATTCTTCTTGTTCTTGGGGTCTTAAAGATCATCAAAGAAGATGATTCGAAATGCGATTGAAGTGGGGATGATTGATGGGTGTTTTGTGAGATGGAGAAAGTGAATTTGAAATGGGGAGGAGATGTTACAGACATCATGATCGTCACTACCAGTGAGGTTCAAGCAAGATTATCGAAGGGTTTGGGGATTTGAAGGTATTTTGTGGGTTTATTTGGTAATGGCAGTTGAAGGTTCGAGATAACGTGTAGTTTAGCCCTTGAAGATTTACGTGGTTTCCTTAGAATACCCCCAAAGAATCAGAGTTTAGAGTTACCTAGGATTAAGCCTCCCGCGTTACGGCATGAAGCGTGAACTATTATTGTTAGCGATCACTAACACCGAAAAAACTTGTATTAAAAAGAAAATAATTATGAAAAAAATAAACTGAATGAAAGAAAACATAAAAAGATTAAACCACGGACGTGAAACGTAAAACATTAAAGACAATAACTAAATCGATCTAGAACCTGCACGTTATGACAGGTACATTAAACGGTAAGAATAGACGGAAAAACCTTGAACCACACACGCACATCGCGACGTGTTAACCGTAAAATTTAGACCAAAACGTAAACGAAAATTTTGTAAAAGAGAAAAGCATGTGAGACTAAAGTTGAAAGTGAAAATTGTAACGGTTAAATTATAAAATATGTAAAAGTATTAAAGTTAAAAGTAAAAAATTAAAAATAAAAAAATCAAAAATAGATATAACCCACTAAAGCTAAAATACAACCCATGAAGCACAAAAGTTTGGTAATTATTAACATGTATAATTACACAAATGATAATGTGGTTGACCAAATAACAAGTTTGAGTACTAAATAAAAACAATAATAGATTTGAGTTTTAACTTTAAGTAAAAACAGTAACATATTTGAGTTTTAACTTTAAATTTTGTAGTGAATTCAAGTCAAAATTATCTTTTGTTACTTTTCTATTAAATTAGGTGAAAATTTGGTACTGAAAATTTGAAAATTATTATCTTCAATAACTTTTCTGTTAAATTATGATGAACAAAATATCACTCTTTTTTTTATCTTTGGTAATAAAAGCATATTGTCATGTGTCTAATTTATGGTTAAAACAAAGGATCGTACGCTCTTAATAGTAACATAAATATTGTTTTCAAACTCAATAATCATAGGATACAATTCCATAAGTACAAAGTACAAACCCAAAGGATATCTATTCATGAAATACACTTATAGCATGTTTACCTTTTGAAATTTATATAATACTAATATCAACTTTGGTGTGTATTATAAGTTGTACCATATGTTTTATTGGGTTGTACCCATTCTTTTTGTCTTTTATTGTTACTTTTTAACTTTTTATTTTAACACATTACTTTTACATATTTACAATTTAACTCAACATTTTTTTACTTTTAACTTTGGTCTTATATATTTTTCATATGTTGCATTCTTTTTCATTTTAAGTTTCGTTTTACGTATGGTTCAACGTTTTTACACTTATTTTTTCTCATTTAACGGCCCCTTTATAACACATTGGTCCTAGATTGACTTATTTATTGTTTTATATGTTTTACATTTCGTATACGTGGTGAAACGTTTTTACATCTACTTTTCGTTCGTTTTTATGTTTTACATTTCGTATACGTGGTGAAACGTTTTTACATCTACTTTTCGTTCGTTTTTTTTTTGTTTTTTATGTCTTTTTAAATACGAGCTTTTTAGGTGTTGGTGATCATTGACGATGGTGTGTCATTGATGCTAATTGACACGGTTTTACGCCCCCGCTGCAACGCGAGGGGTATAATCCTAGTTATAATATAAATATAAAGTAATTGTCTAAATTTCTCGACCTCATTCATTACTTTTTGTCAACTGTTTTATTTGATTTAAAAAATTGCAATATTTATGAGCAGTGGATATCCAAGTAATAGGGATAACAAGAGTGCATATATTATCAGAAACAAACAACATAAATGGTCACAAACAAAATGAGCTCCTCCTTAAGCTTCAACATCCCAAAGGCTTTGCCTTCTCTTCCTCAATCCAAATTCCACCCTCTCTCCACCCCATTCTATAAAAAACAATCACATATCTCCAATTCACACAAAATTTCCAAACCCGTAATCGTTAATCAGAAGAAGAACGATGCAGGGTTCAGTTTACCCAAACCGAGCTTGGCAATACAAGTGGGAGCACTTTTGAGTACTGTAAGTTCATGTTTTTAATCATCTTTTCTTGAACCAATGAACTTGTTTGAAGTGGTTGACATGAGCCACAGGTTGTTAGCGAACCGGCTTTGGCGGTGACCGGAGTAAACAATGAAGAGGATTTTGTGTGGGTGTTGATACAGTTAGCCATATGTGCCTTCCTATATTTTCTAGTGGCACCAGTAAGTGAAAGAAAATTGTTTTTTTTAATAAGTTTTAGAAGATATTGTGTTTTTCTTGTGGATAAGTGGTTTGATTGGTTGATATGAATTTGCAGCCATTCATCATGAACTGGTTGAGGATAAGATGGTATAAGAGAAATCTTTTGGAGATGTATATACAGTTTATGTTTGTCTTCATGTTCTTCCCAGGGTTAGTACAAATCATCCCCTTGAATTCATTTTTTATTATAGATGTAAACAAGTCAAATTAGAGATGAACTTCACTCGTTTAACTTAAAAAGAGCTCAAGCTAGACTTGTTTCAAGCTCTATGTTTGAAGCTCTATGTCATGCTCTAATTAGTTCGAACTCGTTTATTAAATTAGATCCAATGTAGGCTCAGGCTCACACTCTTAAACTCAACTCAATTCGAGTTTTTGTGAGACGATCGCGAGCAGCTCATGAATAGTTTGGTTCGTTTACGTCTAGTCTTTCAATCAAAATGTGACAATGCTAACAAGCAAATATATTTTGTAATGTGCAGTGTGTTGCTTTGGGCTCCATTTATGAACTTCAGAAAATTTCCAAGAGACCCAGACATGAAGTACCCTTGGTCTGTTCCTCAAGACCCTTCAAAAATTCGCAACTCATACCGAAAATTCCCTTGGGCTACCATTGATGATTATGAAGTCTAAACACATTACATGTTTTCTTGTGTTCACAAAACCATGCTTGATTGAGCTTGGCATGATTTAAAGATTGTAATTATTTACTGAAAACTAAATCTGATTATGTTTGATCTCTAGCGGGTCAAACAGGTCACGTCATGTTATAATAACACTACTAAAACTTTTGAGCAGTGTTTAAGGCTAACCCAACCCGACATGCGCCAAGATCAAACTTCATGAAACTTGAAAGATAAACCCGAAAGTTAAGGATAACATCCATCTCAACCCGAAAACAAACACAAATGAAAAACAACAAAACCGCTTAAAACCCAGTATGATCAGCATCTACTTTAAGTTGAAACTTTGTCTAAAAGAGGGGAAAAGTACTTCATTCTCTTTCGTTTGACCTTTTGAGCTTGTGTGTGCTGGTCGGTCAACTAACTCGATGTTAGAGGTGCGAACCAACTGTTTTTTCAAACGGATTGCGGGAAGTTGATCATCTCGGATAACTTGGCCAGATCCAACGACTCCAAGGCGGTTGGAGGAATAAAAGCGATCCCTAGACCAATCGCAATGACAACCAAGGCCATACCTTTGACACATCCCCACCCATGTGATAATCTTCCTAGTAACACTTTACAGTACTTATCTGCCTCTTTGTAGAGTGACTGCTCACCAGCAGATACTTTTCCGTCCGTCAAGGCTTTCTCATTCTGTAGACGCGAGTTGAAAAAGAAAAAAATAGATTATTATTGTAATAACATATGTTTTGTGACCGTATTTGACATAATCATTATTTATACTTTTATCTTCTACATAAGCAAATAAAAATGTTTGCAGACTAGCACTGCCATGTTTCGACTTGTTAACTCAACCCACCCATTTTGAAACCTTAACTTGATGGAAAGAGTGTTCAAAAACTGTTGAAACAACCAAACCGCCCAAACAAAGCACTTCGGCCGGTCTGGCCGATAAAAGGATTTGATTCATGATTCGGTCAGTTTATGGGTTCAGTTCGCTATGAATGCGGAACCAACAGTTTAAGTTTTATTATTTATATATTTCTTTCATTTTTGGAACATGTAGGCATGTAGTTGTGTATATGTATTAAAATCATGAACCATATTAAATAATTATATTTTGTAATACAAGTTAAAGAAAAATAAAAGATAAAAATCAGTTCAACCCTCTAGACCACCAAACTGGTTAACTGGCCGGTTTGGCTTGTCGTTATCCGAAATCATAGTTACCGGTTCAGCCTAGAATTTTCGTTAAAAAAAGGTTGGACTGACTGTGAACACCCCTAGTGCAGATAATCATAGACCGAAAATAGCATAGCATGAGAAAGTAAGGGTGCATATTAACATACCAGGCTCTTGAAATGCCTGAGAGTTTCACTGAGAGTATCAAGAGAAGACTGTTTTACAGATACTTCCTTCCATTGCTCAGCTAGCCTTCTCAAAATCACCACACTTGCTTCTAGATTATTCACATAGACCTTTTCCTGCACAAATATATTTATAAATACATGATATAACAGATTAAAAAAGCGATCCAAAATTTAAAATGTATAAATGGAAAATAGAACTCACCCATTGCTTATAACAATCAGGATTTTGAGATAAGCACCAAATAAAAATACCCGCTGCTTCGTTTGATAGCTCAGGGATTCCTGCCAAAGAAAGCAACATCAAGGAAATTGAGTGTTTAAGAAACTTCTAGAAGTTAAAGGTTTTTAACAAATTTGAAAAGCTTACCTTCTCCAGAAGCTTTTAATGAAATGGTCATGATTTGTTGAGAAACCTGTTTCATCGCTTTGCTTCCAGGGGAACCAGCAAGAGCAACCTCCTTAAGTATAGGATATACAGCTTCAAACCTTTCTGTTGCCTGCATCATAACATAATCAGACACTTAAGTACACTTCACAAACGGGTCAATCTGGGTTATGATTTATCTTCTGAATATATAAAAAAGGAAGCAGATCATATGGATTTTTTTTAAAAATATATATAACAAGTGTTATGGGTCAATCCAACTTGACCAATCTTGCACCCATTGCCTAAACAGCCAGCCGGCCCATAGATTCTCACCTTAACTCGAGCTGAAGATGAAGGGAAGGTGACTCTCAATAGCAGGTCAAGTGCTGATGGTGGCATTAACCGCTCTCCCTTCCGCACAGCAGCATTTACTAAAATAGTCCTAGCCTTTGGAGCAGAGAGAATTCTGAAAAAAAAAAACCAAAAAAAAAAGATATCACATGTTTGCACAGCTAAGATTGAGTCAAAAAAACAAGAAGGTTGATATAAACCTTTCAACTAACTGCAAAATTAGATCCCTGGTTTGAGGATTAGAGCCAGATTTGCCAGCGACGACGGGTAATATTAAATGAGACCATGAGTACAAACCAACGGCCAGATCTCCATGTGATGCCTATATATAGTAAATTTAGTGTGAGCGTATAAATATATAATGCTTCTTTTTGTGAAGGAAAAACAATTACTGATTGATGGAATCACCTGTGCTACCATCCAAACAATAATTGGAAGCTTATCCTGTCCTTGATACTTTGAAGTATCCCTTATAGTTGGCAATACACTAATTAATGCGTCTGGTTTCCTTCGCAATACCATTGCTAGTGCTACAAAAATACCAACCTGAAAAGCAATTCTGTTTTAATCACATTTGTCGTGTCATATACTCGAACCAGGTGCAATTCTATATCAAAATTTGTACACGTATTTATATTGTTTACATGGGTTTAGTAGCATACATCATCATTGGTTTTACATGGGTAGGTTTTGTGGGATGTATTCCATGAGTTCATGTGTTGGTAGTTGCATTTCATACTGTCTTTCTACTGTTTGAGATATGAAAATATGGACTTATAAAAAGGATAGTGTGTCTAGAAGAAAATGTTGGGAGATCCCACAATCTTACCTGAGATTTTGAGGATGGTTTTTGGGCAACTTTCTTGGATCCCTTTACACTGCCTTGTTGGCTTGCAAAATCAACTAGAATGCTGTCTAGGGACCATAAAACAAAAGATCCAAGGGATTCCAAAGATCTGTTATTGATCCAGTCAACTGATGTCTTGTAAACAGCTTCAGGGATATGAGACACTGGATTCTACAAAAGGTACCCATAAAAATTAATTATGAGCCAATAACAGTATATTCTTACTTTCTTAGCAAGTTAGAAGAATGAGATACAATCATTCCAGTTAGCTAAATTATAAAGACAAAATCCAGATGAACATGTAATTTTTGTACAGATTTAAGATGCAAGGAATATAATTAGCTTCTTACTAATAGAAAACTATAAGACGTCTAACAAGAAAACAATTATATAACTACAAATAATATTAAACATGTGAATCTCGCATCTCTTTGAGTTCTAGCAATTTTCTTGGGACAAAAATCCAGAGCCAAGTGGGAGCTATTTTGCAAGAATTACAGATACTAGGTGATACGACTCTGTAAACTGAAGAAAAATGCATCTAGATATGCTCATAAGCTATGTTAAATTACATTTATTGGAAAAAAAATTAACATTACCAGAATTCTGACACACAGGCAACGACATGAAATTGCAACTATTATCAAAAAGTATACTTTTAAGTCTCCCTGTTTAAAATTTCAACATTTCTTGAATTTTGGGAGTTCCAATAATTGATAGCTTGTGCACATGGACCAAATCACAGATCATAAGCAAGTCAACATATTGAATAAGTAAGCTGCCCAATACCTTTGCTTAAAACAAAATGTAACCTCATTTCCAGTTGGCATGTAAACAAGAAAAGTAAAATGTACCATACTTCCAATTAGATTGATGAAACAATAGAAAATAAAAACCAGATTTATCCTATACTACCACAAAGACAAGGACAACATCACTTGTAAGCATATTACTGAAACAATAATACAAATTAAGCCTATTCAGCCTCATCATAACTTGATCTGCAGTTCAACCATAAATCATCCATATCAGTAACTGTAACAATCTCCCCATTATCTCTTTATGTTATTGCAGCTCTTTCTTGTATCCAAGGGGAGATCTTTATTAACACACTCACCCCATCATATTAAAAACAAAATGCAGCAGTTCCTTATTTTGATTAATTTTATGCATCTATCAGTAGAGGTTTGTGAACTTCAACACAAAAGACACCAGTTTTAATCTTACAACTAATTCATAATACAATACCATGCAAACTAAACATTAAGTAACAAGGTAATGAACTAACGGCACTACAATTTCACAGTGCAAGTTTTGATTGATTGTCTAAAACATGAAGAGTCTCAAAGTCAAAAGAACTTACATCTGCAACCTTCGCAACAGCAGATTCTCTCAATAACTTCACCCAGGGGAACTGCGAAGCACTGACATTAGAAAATGCTCGTCCAAAGTAATCAGCAAACCTCATCAGCTGTATATCCTGTTGTGTCTCATATGAAGCCTGCATGCATAAACAAATCCACATAATTAGCATTTCTTCCCAAAATGCATCAAAAAATTAACTAATCTAAACATGATCTATAACCTAAAGCTGAAAAAATCTCCTAATTTTTCTTTCAACTATACATGCTAATAGTGTTATAAACGAAGCCCTACATATGATGTACAACCACAATTCAAGATCAATTTCTCAAATCATCAAATCCGTTTATACAGAATATCGAAATCCAACTCTAACCCAACAAACTCACAAAACTCGATAAAAATCCAATCAGATCGATCAAATTCCGAAGCTAAATCCAAACAATTCACTCACCGTCACATCGGACAGAAAACTATCCAAATCAGCCGCATCGATCTTCGCCGCCTCTTCCTGAACAGTAACCTTAGGTTTCTTCACCTTCTTCGGCTTCGTCTTCTTCTCCTCAGCACCACCATTACCGACCACACCATTAGCAACAACCTCCTCATCGCTATCGTCATAATCAGAGTAACTATTCTTCTTCACCGATCTCGCCGGAGGCGCAGGATCATACATCGCCGAATTCGCTAACCTCTCCGCCTCAATAAGCCTCCGCCGCTCCTCCGACTTCTTCTCAATCGCCGTGAACACACTATCACCGCCGGAGATCGAAGATCCGTTAGCAACCACCTTCGCCGGCGCCTGTTTCGCCGGATTCTTCCTCTGCTTCTTCGCGTACGTCACCTTCTGCCATCCGTGATTGTTGTTGATCTCTTCAACAATGGCGTTTGATTCAAAATCCATTGATCTGATGAGAGTTTTGATGAGAGATTTGGTGAATGTGAGAATGAGATCGGGGTTTTGACGGGAAAAACGATGGAGATGCGATGGGGTGTTGAGTTTTGTGGTCGAATTGGAGACTTTTATAAGCACATTTGAGTTGACTGTGGGTGAGGGGTGCTCGTGCAATGACGAGTTGTACTTTGTGGAGTGGGAGTTGTACTTTGGATGTAGGTTTTGGTTGGTAAGTTGATGTCTTCAACAAAGTGTTTTGGGAGTTGATGTTGGCTGTACGCAATTAAGTATGTTCATGTGTGACAAACGTCCCATGTGATCATTGAGTGTTATCTAACATATCATGTTAAATGTTATTTTACACGAAAAGGGGACTATGGAGTGTTTTAATGTGTTGAATTTGATGTGAATTATAAGCGCGATGTGATTGGTAACTAATTGGCAACGGGTTTTTATTTTATTGGAACATATTTTAGTTCGTGTTGGTTTATTCTTTACCAACTTGAAACCCGTCTCAGGATTCCTTCACTCGATGAACCACCATGACCACTACACTTTGTTTGTCATTTCCACCTCCGTATTTCACCCTAACTCGTCTTTGAAACATGTTGCCCTTTTGTTTTACTTCTTTAACGGGTGGCACTTTTAGACTTTGAAGCAACAGTAATGTTATTGTCAGGTGATCTGGAAATTATAGGCTTGAGTTGTAAAACACTTTCTTACAAAAAATGTCAGGTGATCTAAAAATTATAAACTTGAGTTGTAAAACACTTTCTTACAAAAAATGCAGGTAATGGAGTGTAATTACACCCTCAGACCCACACAAACGAGAGCTTCGTGGATCGGGTTTGCTCCTGCAATTGTGTCCTTTCTCTTTGCATCTTTGTCATTTTAAAACCATCATAGTTGTTCCCTTCATGCATTCTTCGATAATTGTTGTTATATCTTTAGATGAATTTTGCTACTTATTTGTGATGATGATTATGTTTTCATATAAGTTTTTACTTTATATAGATGATTGTTACGTCGAGGATTGTGTGTGCGGTAATGTGCCAATGTGTTTCGGTAATGATTATGAGGCTATATTCGTATTGGAGTTAGATTTAGGGAGAACAGAGAGTATGAGGTTTGATTTGATTCAAGGTTCTTCGATGTGGGGGCATGACTGATTAAAGCAATGGTATGACCAACTATGGTCACTAATGGTATGAGTTTGTGATGACCGAATGTGTGAGAAAATAGTAACAATATCATTTGGTACAATTAAGTATCAAATGTCATCAATATACATGTATATTTGACACCCTCATTCTCATGAGTCGAGGCTCGACTCAATTTGACTCAAGATCCGTTTTTCTCAACTCGCCCAGGACCCAAAATACTTTAAGAACTCTCGGGAATGACCCTTTAGTCTATGGCGGCATAACGGTAGCGCATGTCGGGAGAAGTAGGAGGTAATTAAAAGTCACGGGATGATTGATGGTGGTGCAAGAATAAAAGTTGGGATAAGAAGAGCACGACAAAATTAATGCCTTGTGTTGAAGAAAGTTTGATTAGATCCACTGATTTCAATGTTGTGGTTCTTCCATTTGTGTGATTGATGAACACGTGTAATAAAAGATAGCAAACTATCCAAATAAACAATATGCTCCATGAAGTGATTTGTTTGTATGTTGTGAAATAGGGAAACAATGTACAAAAATGATTACGTGAGTAAATCGATTGTGTAAATAACTTATTACTCTAATAAAAAGATATATTGGAATGATACGTGTTAACACCACAATCATATTCATCAAAATTTTCTCATCTTTTTATCCTATTAAATAATTACCTTAATTACTAATAATATTATTTAACACTTTTTTAAATTTAATAAATTAAGAAAAATATCTATTTTCATGTTATTTCTAAATAAATAAATTTCTTATAAAATAATAAATTTTTCTAAAGTATAAAACTTTTTTAAAAATACGAAATATCTTAAAAGTAGTATTTTTAAAAAATCAATTTTTAAAAGCAAAAATAATTAAATTTGGGAGTTATAAAAAAATTTTAAAAATGACTTTTTTATACGGTTTGTTTTAAAACAAAATGTTGATATAACTGTTTTATTACTTATATTTTTTTCTCATATATAATTTAAGTCATATCATATTTTAGAATATCAGTTTATAATTAATTAATTTTATTATATTAATATTTAATTTATTCAACCCTTGTAACACACGGGTTACTAAAGCTAGTACATAAATACAAGCATACAAGATGTATATCAAATAAAGAGAAAATATACAATTAAAAATAGCTAGATATAAAATACTCAAAATAATTCAAATATAAATAAAGTGGCCGCTATATATGTGGTCGTATTAGGGAAGTGGAGTGGAGGTGAGAAGTGGCAACGCGGTATCGTACCAGAACAGTGCCTTCCACCTAGGGTGTAAACGAGTCGAGGCGAGCCAAACGATTTCGAGCTCGGCTTGTTTGTAGTTTTATTTCTAAACCTTGAGCTTGGCTCGTCATAATATCCTCGAGCTTGGCTCGAGCTAGGCTCCTTTGTTGTTAAATTAAGGTTTTTATTCTTTTTATAATTACTTTTATATTTATTTATAATCATTCCTTTTATATATAACATAATATAATTATTTAATTTTTTATTATAATAGTACATATAATAATATAAGTTATGTAAATATATATTTATAATATTTAATATGTAAATAAAACAACTACATAAACAAAAAAGCTCGATTAGGCTCGCAAGTCGGCTCGAGTTTGATATCTGAAGATCGGGCTCGAGCTCGTTTAGTAAACGAGCCATAATCTGAGCTCATGCTCGGGCTTGAGCTCATTTAAGCTCGGCTAAATTTGAGCTTTTTTCGAACCAATCCCGAGTAGATTGCGAGTCGGCTTGACTCGTTTACATCACAATATGAACAATATAGTGCAACATCCTCATGTCTATTGGCATGCCTAGGAGAGGAAAAAAAAAGAGAAGCGATGAGATGAGCTGATGATGTAACTTAAACCGAGTGATTTTCTAGTGTGACAATCCATCCTAATTGCTTTTGTGTTCAATGGTGTATTATTGTTTAAATAAGTTAACATTTTGAGAATCTTATCTAACAAACAATAGTATCGTAACTGTCTCTTGAAAACCTTAATGGAAAACATAAGTGATGAACAAAATAGCTCGAACACCTACTAGTTTGAGTTTCTTTCATTCCGTTTTAGATAATGAGTTTGTGCTTAGCTCGTTTTGTTATTCAGCATGATATTTAATTCTTTATTTATATGTATTGTTCTTTTAGATAATTATAATTATATGCACCTATATAACAAATTGCATATAATAAACTTTTTCAGCTATAAATATTAATTTTTATCAAGCGTATATTCTATAATTTTTTCATTTTAAGTATACTGATATGACAAATAATAATTTTTTTTTCTAAACTTTGCTCTACATTTGTAGACCTATATCTCTCACTATAGTTACGTTCTCTATAAGACACTCGTAAGATTTACCATCATACCATTCTCCTTATGTCCTATTGTAATATTAAGATATTACATGCATCTTTTTTTTGGCTTGTGTATATAACAAATAGCCGAGTCAATCACATGAATGGCCGTTTTTTGTCTGGATCACTAACAAATTCGATATAAACTTTGAAAAGTAACAGACGAGAGCTCTCCACTTTTAATTTTGTAACAAGAATAACCATTATCACTAACTTCTATTAATAATAACATACCTTTAAACAGATCTAGCGGTGGTTGCGACTTGCTACGATGGTTGCTGGTTGAGAAGGGCTAGCGCTGGTAGGTGGAAAGTGCGATTATAGACAGGGCAGGCGGTGATGATGAAGATGAGGGGCATAGGATGAGTTGGGTTGGTAGGGTTGATGATGTCAACGATGGGGGATTAGATTAGGTGTTAGTATTGTTATGATTTTGTTTTTAGTTTAATTTGAATATTTTATATACGTAATACCCATATAAACGGTAATTAGATAAATGATTTTTATTCGAAAACTAATAAATGCGTAATTTTAAAATTAGTCCCAGGTGAAGTTACTTAAATGCGTTTACCTCAGTAAAAAAATCAACGAAGTTAGCTTAATAGCCATCGGTGATATATAATTGTAGGAGATAACTCTTATTTATATTTTTCAAAGTTAGTATTTAAATTCGTTAATTGACTCAAATCATTAGAAAATTACATTTTGATCATCTCAAGTTTAGCTATATCTACACTTTATACCATATCTATTTGTTTTCGGGACAATCACAAATGTGTTGTTCCCTTATAAATTGTAAAATTCAATGTTTTATTCAATATCGAATATTCCGTCGCGACATGACTATTTTTTATCAACGTTCCAACTTTAATTTTTTAAACGGTTTCCTTTTTTAATATAAATTTAATTTCAAATATTATAAGTGGCCTCGTCGCAGCGCACAAGTTTGCGAGGTTTGGTTATTAAATCTAAATTTTCACATGATCTGTACCTTTAACATGCTTGTTTGGGGAAACATTTCTATATTAATATTTTCACTGTTTTACGTCTCTGTCACAACACGAGGTACTACTTAATTCTAAAAAAACATTCTTTATTTCTTCGTGTTAGTGTCTTATTCATAACCTAAAGGTTGTTATTTATTCTTTTTAACCTTTTTAACATTAAATTCCATATAAGTGCTTGTAAGAACCTAATGAATATTAAAAATTTTGCTTTGTTTTATCTTAAAGTATTCATAACTCATTCTTCATCTCTATCTATATAATTTAACTAAAAGACATATTTTCTTAAATTTAATTTATTTCTAAAAAACTTTTCACATTTAATTCTCCATCTAAATATCATTATATTACTCACAAACACTTATTTTATTATTTTTTTACACACTCACAACAATTTTGTAAAGGGTGAATAATAAACGTTTAAATATAAATATTTATTATTGTTAATTCTTGGATAGACTATGGTAAACAAATGCTTTAAGTTTAAGTTTTTGAGATAGTGATGGATATAAAGATAGAATTAAGTATTTTGAACATTTCGTCCTTTATTTGGCTTCATTACCATACCACTAAATGGTAAACTAATACTTTAAGTTTAAGTTTTAGATATAGTGATGAATATAAAGATAGGATTAAGTATTTTGAACATTTCATCCTCTATTTGGCTTCATTACCATACCACTAAACCACAATCATGAGTTATTACATTTTAACGAGTAAATTGCATACATATTCTTGTGGTTTGATCAAATTATAAATTTGTTTTTCAGACATTAAAAATTACAGAGTTAGTTCAAACTTTTATATAGTTATTACAAGGTTGGTTCATATATTTTAGACAAAATTACAGAAAACATCCTTTAGGTTTATAGAAAATTGCATCATCCTTTATCTTCAAATAGTACTATAATCATCCTTGTGTATATCTTTTATAACACATTTCGTTCTTTAAACTAACTACTTCAAGTTGTTTTTGTTAAAGGACTATTTATGTAATTGAACATAAAGAACGTTTTCTGCAACTCTTTTATCTTTTAATTAATTTATGCATTTTTACAATTATACATATACATATGATTTTTATATATAACATAACATATATTATTTAATTATTTTCATCAACATTTTACATATAAATATAAATTATGTAAATAGTATTATTATTTTTTATAGTTACGCCCTTAGCCCTATATACTTTACCTTTTAATATTTTTTACAAGGTAATTTTATATAATTATATATTATTACCTTAAACTTATTTTTTTAATCTAAGAAATAATAGTGATTAACATAGAGGGTCACATATGGTTAGTTTTTTAATTAAATTTTAACTAAATTTCATGAACCGTTCATCCTGTGTTTTTTTAACTAAAAATATATTATAGTTTTTAGGTAAAACGAAAAAATAAAACCAAACAGAAAATAGACGTAAAAACATTAAACTACGCATGTGAAACGTAAAACATTAAAAACAATAACTAAGTCGATCTAGGACCTGCGTGTTTTGACGTGGCTGATAAACTGAAAAAATAGGCATAAAACGTGAAATCAGACACACACGTTGCGGTTTGTTAACTCTGAAGTGTAAAACGAAAAGTTTATAGAAAATGAAATGTATAAGGAACAAAAGTTGAAAGTGAAAAATTATAAGGGTACAATTGTAAACGATGTAAAAGTATTAGGGTTAAAAGTTAAAAAAAATTATAGATAAAAAAACCAAAAGTGGATACAATCACTGAAGGTAAGATACAAATCATGATACATAATGTATTTGATAATTAGTAATATATATAATATTTTTTAAATTAATAAAAATTTGTTTTTTGTCTAAATTTTATATTTAACATCATAATATTAATACAAATTTAATAATATAATTTCAAATTAGTTAATAAATAATTATTAAATAATTATAATTTATATTATTAAAAGTTATGATAAAATTTGTTAATTTGTATAATATATGTTACTTGTATATCTTTATTAAAATAAAGTAATTCAAAAAATTATATGCATAACAAATTTTGAAATTATGTATATTTATATATATACTAATTAGCAAGTTTTTTATGCATTATAAGTTGTACTTTATGTTTCATGGGTCGTACCCAATTTGTTTTTATTTTTTAATCTTTAACTTTATTATCCTAACCTAATACGTTTATATCTTTTACAATTTAGGCTCAATAAATTTGTACTTTCAACTTTGTTGCCCTATACTTTTCATATTTTATAAAATTTTCGTTTTACGTCTCGGTCTAAATTTTACGAGTTAACATGCCGTAACGTGCGCGTGTGGTTTAACGTTTTTTCATCTACTTTCCATTCGATTTAATATTTTTCTGTTTTTATGGTTTTCTTGGTGTTGGTGGTCAATGACGGTGGTGTGCCATTAGTGTTACTTGACATAGTTTTACGCCTCCCGTCGCAACACGGGAGGCTTAATACTAGTAAAAGCTAATTACGAAAAATGTCATTTAAATTAGGTTTAAAGTTTCAAAAATAGTCATTTAAGTGGTAGAAAGACTAAAATACCCTTGAATTAACGAAAAAAATTAACGCCCGTTAGTCTAAAGGACCTAATATGTTATCAAAAGTATACATAAAGGATGATTAGAGTACTTTTTGAAGATAAATGATAATACCTGTAATTTTCTATAAACTTAAAAGGACGTTTTCTGTAATTTTCTCTATATTTTAAAAATTATAAAGTTAGTCCAAATTTTTATACGCACGTTGCAATTTTATCCTTAAAATTAAATTTAAAAGTTATTTCAATCTTTATGAAATGTTTATAATTTAAAATGAATCTAATGTGAGGATTTAACATGCAACGAGTACACAAAATTTTGAATTAGTTTTATAATTTTTAAATTTTAGAGATCGAATATATAATCCGTTAAATCACATGAATCATTCATGTAATTTTCTACTTTTTAACCTTTCTCTGAACGTAAGCTGCAAATGACATCTTTACCCTCGCTTCCTCCTTCTGCCCCCCCCCCCCCCCCCACCCCTCAATCAACCCTTCCTCCATACCTCGGTAACCGCCGACCACCGCCACCGCCACCGCCACCGCCACCGCCACCGCCACCGCCACCGCCACCGCCACCGCCACCGCCGTCTGCACCCTCTATCATCACCTCCGCCACCTGCACCGTCGATAATCACCTCCGTCTGCTGTGTTTCCGCTACACACATCTATATCGCCGTCTGCACAGTTGATCAGGTAAGCGGTTTTTGACTTTTCTGGTGAATTTAGCCTTTTTTTCATAATTAGGTTGTAACATTAAATGAAGTGGAGTAATGAACCTTTATATCATGATGAATCAATGGCGTTTATTATTATTTCAGGTCGTGTTATTGAAGTAGATTGATTGATTGAAGTTTTTAATTTCCACAGCTAATGTTTGAAAATTTGATCAACCACTTTTGTAATTATCTTCAATTGTGAATGTACAATGTGTGTTAATTTAGTTTATGATAGTCAATTAGGGTTCTTCTATGGTTCGATTAAATGTTTGATGAATGGAAGTACTTGTTTCTCTATATTTGGATTTCAGATCACATTGAAAATGTATTACTAAATCCTAATATATGGGCTATGATCTCAACTAATTCTTAAAATTTATTGCAATGGTAGCACATGTGACTAAAATCATATTTGACTTTGACTATCTTAACATCTCTGAACGAGGAAATTGATGTGCAAGTTGGACCGAAGAAAAGCAAACTGGGTAGAAGTCAACCCCTGCAAGTTGAAGTGTAATCACTTTGAAGGTGCTTTGTGCATTGATGTAACAAGTGATTAACAACAAAGTAAGTAGTTCAAAGTTGTCATACCAAAGCGTATGTGAGCAACAAGGTGATAATCGTAGCTCATGCATACGAGACATGGTCTAATGCACCTCAGAACAACATGAACTAGAGCCCGAAATACAGCCTCAATGCTAGATCGTGCAACAATATGTTGTTTCTTGAAAGTTTAACCAATGAGGTTAAAGCCAAGGAAAACATAATAATCGGTAGTCGAGTGACGATCATCATGACAACATGTCCGGTCAACATCACCATATTTGTGTAGAGCTAGTACTCTTGAGATACCTAAGGATTCCTTTGACTGGGAAATCTTGCTGACAACATAGACAATCTCATGGTGCGTCAAAACCAATTATAGTACAACCCATAGGCTATCTCACGACATCAAAACCAAATACTGCAAGGCTCCAGCAACTCGTCTGATCTGCTCTTATTGCCACATCAATTATGTTGGAGCCCTTTGGCCTTGGGGTTTGAAGTCTATATTCACCGTTGCTAGCAACCCTAGTTCCGACTCTTGAATTAACAACTAACCTATTTTTACTCTAATTAGTGACTCTAAGATTTTTGTGCCCTTTACCGTTGGCATTAGTCTTTGGCTAGTATGATTTTATTTAGAAAGCCAAAATTTTGGCTACCTTATCAAGTTTACAACTTTGCTGCTGTTAACCTTAACAGTATCTTAACTCTTAGAGGTTTCATGGATAATGCTTGAAATATTGTCAGTTGTTTCCTTCAATACTTCTTGTTCCTTGCGAGTCAAAATCTGTTTAATTGATATGTACCACTTATTATGTGTAAATTAATTTTGAACCAGTTGTATTTCATATGATATTATGAATGTTATTTTCTTTTGAACCACCAGTTTTTTTGTTCTAAACTTGGTGTTGTTTTTCCATATTAATATCTTCTAACTAGTTACTTGATTTTGGCAAGAACATATATTTTTTCTTAAATATTTTGGCATCTGTGTTTTAAAAAATGCGCCTAGGTGCAGCAAGACGACAAGCTGGTTGCTAGGTGAGTGCAAACAATGGTTGTTCAGGTGTTGATGCTTTTTTGCAATTCACAACGAGGGGCACTTTTGCGCTTTTCTGCACATCGTGCTCGGTTTCTAGTGGGATGTGTTTTTTGCGCTTCTAAATATCAATGTATGGGTTTAATGTCTGTAGAGATTTTACAAATGCTGAATTTGCCAAAAACCTAGAACCAACTATGGTGATCTTCTGTTCTTAGTCTCTTTGTTGGTATTTAGCTTTTGTTTTTCTAGGGTAGCAGAGTAAGAATAATGGCATGTTATATGGCTATGAAAAATACAGTTGGGTATGAACAAGGTTATAGAGATAAGAAATGTAGATAAATTCTTTTTATGGCTGTATGTAGAGATAAAAAAGATAGATTATACTTTTTATAGTTGTACATAGAGTTAAGAAAGGTAGGCCATGTTTTTAATATTACTGAAGTGTGTTTGTTTGTTTTTGTTTTCTTATTAATTTTTTTATGTTAGTTGTGTTGTTGAAGTGGCTAGGGTCAAGGGAGAAGGTTAATAAAGGCCGTCCGGGGGGAGGGGGGGGGTAGTTTAAAATGTAGGTAAATTTGATTTTCACCCCCGGCATCCTCTATAAGAATGTTCAAGGTCCGCCACTGGCTAGGATATATTTGAATTGTAACTAGGTATGTCACGTACCTCATGCGTACGTCTTCGCCTCTCTCCTACTTTGTTAAATTTACAAGTAAAAACTTGGTGATACACAATTAACCAAGATGAAGTACATCGAACACAAACTAATTGTGTATCTAATTGAAATGAACTTGAACGAATACAATCGCAGTGAACTCTTTGGTTGAGCATTCGCCCACGTTATCCGATCTAAGCACATCTTTAAGACGAGGCCGGTAACCTTCTCAACATCTAGTTGAAACAACTTGAACTTGTCAAGAACTTCTTCCTTCTCTTTCATAAGGTACACCCAAACAAAGCATGAGAAATTGTCTATAAATGTAATCAAGTACTTCATTTCCTTGATTGAAGCTTGTTTAACTGGACCCACATCAGTGTGAATAAGTTCTAAGGGTGGAGGGGGCACTCATGCCATGAACTCCCATTACACTGAAATCCACCAAACATAATGTGTCATGTCAAACCATACCACACTACACCACACACCCACATTTGGAGGGGGCACTCATGCTACACCATGCCCACACCCACACAACGGTCGGATTTTTGGTGTGTTCCACGACGAGAACATGCCGCATGAAGATGCCATGCAGCGTAGTTTCTAGGGTGGCGATGGTGGTGCCATGCCACGGGGTACACCGCAAGGCAGGGCGTGTGTGCCCCTACCACCCTAATGATGCTTTAGACTTGTAGTTTTAGGCATGAAACGATTGTTGGGGGAGATTTTACAAACTGAAACTCATAAGTACCTTTATGCACCTGTAATGGTGGTAGACCTGCTGCAAGCCTCTTAGTCATCATCATGCTCAATTTGTTGTAAGCCACATGCCTTAACCTAGAGTGCCACAAATCAGCATTTTGAGTGCCTCTTGTCTTCTCAACATATACTGACACGGGTGTTAGTACATACACCGTATTACGTCTATTTTCACCAGAAAACCTTTGCTTGTGTCATGTACTTGTCATATGCTTTGACATCTTCTGGGCCGGAAACAACATACTTGCCTTTAAAGGTGATATAGATTCTTTTTCATACCCGACACATGGCATACGTCCTTGACAGTAAGTTCTTGTTGGTCGTTACCAGATGTTAAAGTAACATCACCTACATTTGCGGTACGATGCATTGAATTGTCTGCTATAACCACAACTTGGTTGCCATTGTATTGAACGAGATTAGTTAGACGATCTTTCACTCTGGTCATATGATTGGAGCATCCGGAATCGATGATCTATCTATCAAGTTTGTGTTTTTGACCGAGTATTCGTTGTTGGGTTTAATCTTGACTACCAGGTCCCTCTTACTTGATTGGAAACTAATTTTGTTATGGAGTTTTTGATTCAATCGAGTTATACAAGAAAATATCAAAAGTGATAATATTTGAGAAGGAAACCACACTTCATTTAATAAACATGGAGGGTTATAAATAGCCTTACACATACCACGTGGGAATATGGAACCCACTAAAATTACACAACTACATAAAGAAATGGTACACCCACTCTTCCACTTTTTCAAGGGATACATCCAATAATTTCGGTCAAAGCATACCAAGTCTACGAAATAACTTATTCAATTAGAAATACTACTAAATAAAACCAAATAATAAAACTAAAGTCAAGATTAAACTAAACATTCACCCCCTTAATCTTGACTCGTTTTTTCGTCAAAGCAGAGTCGGTTCTTCCTCTTGGATCAAGTTGGCTTTTTTTGTCTTTGTTGTTCCACTTTGTGCATTCATAGCTAAAGCGCCCAAAAGCTCCACAATCATAATACCGAATTCCACTCCTATCACCTTGACTCGATCCTCTTCCTCGACCTCTTTAACCTCCACCATAGCTTCTTCCATGATCTATTCCTCGACCGTATTACATATCGCCACTATCGTCATCACCATTCTTTTGCTCACTAGGCATCAAGATTTGCTCTTGTTCTCCCTCCTTCTCACCATGGCTTTTGAGTCTTTCTTCATTAGCCTTAAGCCTTCCAACCACTTCATCAAAGAGCATCGTATCCAACTCGAAACATTGTTCAATTGAAGTCACAATTTGGAGAAACGACCTTGGCATTGCATCAAGTATCCTTAGATTCGATGTCTTACCAAGTTCTGACTTTAACCGCAACCAACTATCTTTTTGGACTATTAAAGTTAAGTCCATTTTGGATGCACATGGCCTATTTGAGATAATGAAACCAAGGACTCCTGGGGAAGAACCAGATGCTAAGAAGTCAAAAACAAGCTCTAGCCTTCTTGTTTCAAGCAATACCGAAAGTGATGGTGTTGCAAATGTCGAGTCACACGAACCCGAAGAAAATGTGGGATGGCTTAAAAATATGATACTTGGGACTTGGGTGTAGATCGGGTGAGGACGGGTTGAGTTGCAACTGTTAAGTATCTTACGCAGCGGAAATAAACACAATAGCACGCACGCACACGAAAGCAATAAGAACACGAGAATTATAGTGGTTCGGTCAAGATGACCTACGTCCACTCTCTGCAACTAGGTATTTTTATTAAGCTCAAGGGACAAGATTACAATACAATGACATGCTCTCTATATAAAGATAATTAGGGTTTCAAGAAGCTTCAATGGGCCAGACCCATAACTAAATCTGTTGCTAAGAGAGTTCATTTTGCAAACATGAAGTCTGGAGTAGAGTTTGTAGCTGAATGGGGTCATAAGTCTAAACCAGTCAGAGGATTTTGTGACAGTGGGAGCATGGGGCATGTTCCGGGTACAGTCAAGAAGAATCGTTGGGTTTTGAAGACTACGACTGGAAAAATTATCTCATGGTGATTGTTTGCTGAATTTGGAGAGTGTTAGTGGTTCTCGGTGAGTCTCTGAATCTGGTGGATTATGTAAACCAGTTGAGATAGAGGATGGGTCGTTGGTGGAATTTTCCACGACTGAGTTGGAGCTCGGGGGAGCTTCAACAGGCCCTTTCCAGTAATTGATGAAAAGGGGCCACTGTAACTAGGGGATTTGGATTGAAATCATAGCGTGTTCTTTGGAATTAGAGGCTTGGAGGATTTTTGTTATTTGAAGATTACTGATAATACTGGATGACATGGTTGCTTTGTGAAGGCCTTTGGGCTTTTGTTGGAGTTATGGGTCTGGCACATTGAAGCTTCTTGAAACCCTAATTATCTTTATATATAGAGCATGTTATTGTATTGTAATCTTGTCCCTTGACTAGTTGCAGAGAGTGGATGTAGATCATCTTGATCGAACTACTATAATTCTCGTGTTCTTATTGCTTTCGTGTGCGTGCGTGCGTGCAATTGTGTTTATTTTTGCTGCGTAAGATACTTAACAGTTGCAACTCAACCTGTCCTCACCCCGATCTACACCCAAGTCCCAAGTATCATATTTTTAAGCCATCCCCCATTTTCTTCGGGTTCGTGTGACTCGACATTTGCAACACCATCATTTTCGGTATTGCTTGAAACAAGAAGGCTCGAGCTTGTTTTTGACTTCTTAGCATCTGGTTCTTCCCCAGGAGTCCTTGGTTCCATTATCTCAAATAGGCCATGTGCTTTAAAATGGATTTAACTTTAATAGTCCAAAAAGATAGTTGGTTGTGGTTAAAGTTGGAACTTGGTAAGACATCGAACCTAAGGATACTTGATGCAATGCCAAGGTTGTTTCTCCAAATTGTGGCTTCAATTGAACAGTGTTTCGAGTTGGATACGATGCTTTTTGATGAAGTGGTTGGAAGGCTTAAGGCTTATGAAGAAAGACTCAAAAGCCATGGTGAGAAGGAGGGAGAACAAGGGCAACTCTTGATGGCTAGTGAGCAAAAGAATGGTGATGGCGATAGGCAATACGGTCGAGGAAGAGTCGTGGAAGAAGCTATGGTAGTGGTGAAATAGGTCGAGGAAGAGTGGGATTTGGTGCTATGATCGGGAGCTTTTGGGCACTTTAGCTATGAATGCACAAAGTGGAACAACAAAGACAAAAAAGCCAACTTGATCCAAGAGTAAGATCTGACTCTGCTTTGATGGAGAAACAAATCAAGATTAAGGGGGTTGAATGTTGGGTTTAATAATGACTTTAGTTTTATTATTTGGTTTTTATTAGTATTTTTATTTGAATAAGTTATTAGGTAGACTTGGTATGCTTTGACCGAAATTCTTGGATGTATCCGTTGAAGTGGAAGAGTGGGTGTACTATTTCTTTAGGTAGTTGAGTAATTTTAATGGGTTTCATATTCCCACGTGGTATGTGTTAGGCTAATTATAGCCCTCTATGTTTATTTAATGAAGTTTATGTATTGCTTTTCTTTTCAAAAATTAGTTTTCATGTTTTATTGTATAACTCGATTCAAGCACAAACTCCAGAACAAAGTTTCTAGTCTAGTAAGAAGGACCTGGTACCAACATCCGTTGTAGTTGCTATGGTTGTAACCCCTTCCACTTGTACCATGAGAGTCTGGTATCCAATACCGGTTCTTTAGGGGTAGTAGTTGTCTAGTTGCAACTTTTCCCTTCTAAAACTTGTTGCAACTTTTCCCTCCTAAAACTTGTTGCAACTTGCACTGCTTAGCTATGTGCCCTTTCTTTTCACAATTATAACATTTGAAAGGATCTTCCTTCCATGATGTTGTAATGGCTTTCGTTCTGTACTTGTTTCTCCTTTAACATTGTGGCACCACATTTGTCCCCATCTTGTTTGCCTGGATCTTTTATATTTTCTGTTGGAGTGGTGAGATGCACTTGCTTAGTACTTACTCAGCTTGCTAGTAAATTTATAAACTTCAGGGAACGTTGTGTAGGCCAACCCTGAACAGCCGCTACAAAGTTGTCGAATTTCGTCTTCAATCCATGTATGATGATGCACTTCATCCTAGCATCACCTATCTGCGTCTATGGGTCAAGATCACCAATCTCCTGAAACATAATTGTGAAAGTATTGTGAGATGGAAGGTCCTTTTGAGAGATTGACAGTAGCTCATTTTCAACTTCACATCATTCTTTTTGGGCAACAGTTTTTGCGAGGGGTCCCACGCCTCCTTAGGACTGGACGGATCCTTGATGTGTTCACGTATTTCGTTCTCCACTATCGTCTTCAATAAAAACATCGCCTTCCCAGCCTTAACTTTCCATTTCCAAAGCACTCCATCTTAATTCTATCTAGCAGGTTGAACGGTCATTGCCATGAACAACTTCCCACAAGTGTTGGTCCTGCAAACACGAAGAGATGCAGGTTGACCAGGTCTAGTAATTTTGGTTATTCATTTTTTTCACATCACCGACTAACTGTTGGTCCCACATCTTGGAATGGAGGCCCTGATACCACTTGTGACTTGGTGATACACAATCAACCAAAATGAAGAACAATGAACACCAACTAATTATGTATCTAATTGAAATGAACTTGAAGGAATACAATTAGAAAAAACCAGTAACAAGCATAAGCAAAGGATAACTACCCACTACTACCACTAAACATTAAGCCACTGCTTAGAAATAACCATGCAGGGAACTAAACAAAACATGGAAACATGTACCACATAAGCAACCACAGAGACTGCCCATGCACACGTTATACTAAATTACACTTCTGTATAATTATGTATTGTATTAGAATTTTCAATTATCTTTGAAGTTGTTTAGGTTGTCTGTACAATCACAATGCCACGCAAGCCAACAAAAAGAGGCCATATACGGAAGGTCCAGCCTGCTTTCTCCCGTTTGGCCCGTTCTATAGTTCTAATTAGCCCTGCCCGCAAGTTCAAACAGAAGAATAACTACCCTACACTACACAGGAAAGCCACCCCGAACTCTACAGGCATGAGCCTCCCAAATAATATTATTTGCAATTATATTTTGATTACTATTAATCCATAATCTTGTTCTTTCTTTTAGGTAGCAGTAAAGAAAAACATGATACTACGAAACCAACATGGGAAGAATCACATTCTTCTTCTGAAGATGAGGATTTTGAGGTAACTATTTGGTCACCCTAATGAAGTTGAAATCTTTATATATGTACTATTAATATCATATTTATTTTGTTTTTCTGTGATTTTTGAAGGGAGTTGTTCAAGCAGATTTTGCCTTTTTTGACCCAAAGCCTGATGATTTCCATGGAGTGAAGGTCCTGTCGCAGACCTACCTTGATAATAAGGAATGGGATTTAAGCAGCTTTGTAGGCTTAATCTTGCAACAAACTACTGTGGGAACTGTAATTAAGATAGAAGAAGGTGAAGATAATGGAGTTAATGGCTTTATTTCTGCTCTTAACATGCACAGATATAAGGTGAATACTTATGTCCAGTATCCAAAAATCATAAAATTTTGTAAATTGCATATACCACTGAAGTTTTTTTCTTATAATTCAGGATTGTAAATGTATGACGGAAGTGAAAGGGTTTTTATTCAAAGTGTGCAAAGATAAAAAAAAAAAAACTAAAGATAAGTTGAGATCATATTTTGGAGAGCAATAGGTGGATGTTTGTGTTTTGATCTCACAACGTGTCGTGAATCTACCACCTCAGCTTTTACCACCTTAGTATGATGGTCTTTTCAATGAAATCTCCTGGGCTACTGAAGATGAGGTTAGAAAAGAAAATCATTTTTAAGGAATTAATAGAACTGTTAGAAAAATGTGAAGGGTGTAAAATTCTTGTAAATTTGTTTAAAATAATTGTTAGGTAATCCGCTTTACTACAACCGGAATGAAACTGATTATTTGACCCATAAATGATAGGATAATCAGAATTCAGAAGCAGAATTTGTTTTTCCGAACATTGAAAACTTATACTGCAATGATTACCGGAGCAAAATTTGTTTATTCAAACGTTAAAAACTTTATATTAGATATGTCAAGAAAAGAGAGAAACAAATTCATTTATTCTTGAATAGTTTCTATTAATCATCTTTTCATTTTTATTAAAGTGAACTGATTATTTGACCATATTTTGGAAACTCATGTATTCTTACTTTTGTTCTCGAAAGCCTACAGAGGAGCTAAGGAAGTCTTTCCGCTTCAAATATTATTTAATCATCAGCAAAATCTATAAGGTAACTTTAACTATAACTAACCTCTCTTTTGTTCAACATCTGGACTATAGTCAACATTTTCTTATTCATTGTTGACTTTTAGCATAAGAATGAAGACCCGAAAAAGAAGGGTAGTAGCTCAATTGAAGAAGCTATAATTTACTTGACACCAGAAGATGAAATATTTCACAATGGACCCATCTACTTCTCTTGATTTTCAAAAAGTGCACTAGTCTTTAACTTGAGATTATAACTGTTTGCCAACTGGTTCAGCTCAGTGCATGGTCCTACTGCTTTCCCTTACACACTCAGCAGGTCACCACCAATGAGGCAAGTCTTGATTTTAATTCATCATATTTATAATGCATATACACCCCAAAACAATTTCTATTTCAAAAATTATAATATTGAAATAATATAATTTTTGTTATCACATTTGCAACATTGCTTGCATAGGATGCTGTTATCATCACATTTGATGGCATAATACCTTGCCTTGCAGCTAAAAGACTATCGGTCAGCGGGTTTACTCATGGTTGTTGACGCAACACACATCTCAGATTTCAGACAACAGTTGCACTCGCTAATTGAAGAATCACAATACGCCGTTACGAGGTTTGAGTTCTTTAAACGTTTTGAACACCATATGTCACAGAATATAGTCAAATATGCATTCTGAGTTGTCATTAAAGGTGATGACCTAGTTATGGATGCATTTCACACCAAATGTGGTGTGAAGAACTCGGGTTGGGTGAGGTGGGGTGCACACCCAGCTGGTTCTATGGTCCACTAGGGGTGGTTTTGGAGGCTGAGTGGGTTGGGGACCTCATGTGGTCTCACCCCCTAAAAGATTCTGCTAAATAATCTTTGCTTCAATAATTGGTACATTTCTTCATTGGGGTGTAATTGCAGTTGGGGAACATGAGGATAAAGCATACAACTAATAAAGATATCTTTGTCTAAAATTTAAACAAACAGTTATCTAAATTTGTAATAAAGATAAATGGTGAGCAGTGACTTGGGGAGTCGGGCGGGCCGGGTTACAATCATATAATAAATTTGTAATTTTGAAGTCGTTCGTATGTTTTCTATGATCATAAAGATGATGTCCCAACTCCCGTGGGGACATTTCGATTGTGGTGTACGTTTTTTTAACCCAAAAGATTATGAGTTTAAATTCTGCAGTGTAGTTGTGATGATTTTAGATGTAGAGTAAGTGTAAAACAGAGTGTGTGAGTTCATCACGGGTAAAAGAAGTTATAAAAAATGATATGGATGCTTATGTAGTTGCCTTTTTTTACATCTTTTAAAATAAACCAGAATCATATAAAAAGAATTTTACAAAAATATGTCTTGAAGTTAAAACCCTAATTAATTTTTTACGACTCATACCTATGATTACATATTTTTCAGAAGATCAAGTCCCCAAAAGAAAATATCAAGAAAACATCCTAAAAGAGAACAAATTTTTTAAAAATTTAAAAAATAAAAAGTGACTTTAGCTGTTATTTATCATCGTGAGATTCTATATATGTTATTTGGTAGGATATGAATAATTTTAGGTTAAAAAAGAAAATGAGCTTATGAACCTGTCGTCTTTTTTATTGTTGTCATTTTTCTTTTCATTAGAACAAAGATTATTTAACAATATTGATTAATATGCATCAGTATAGTATTGATTACACATCGATATTAAATTCTTTTTTCTATATTTATTTTTTGATTAAAATTCACGTTGAAGGTGTAAACAAGTTGAATTGAGCTAAACCCTAAACTTTAAATAGAAGTGTATAAATACAGGCACATTTATAACACGATTAGGCTCTAGTAGACATGTACAAACAAGTTTTTTTCCCAAACCAGTTTGGTTTTTTAACCGGACCGGTATAATTATTTTGTGAGTTTTTTTTTCAAACCGGTTTGGTTTCTAAACCAGATTTTCTAACTGAATACTCGAACCCCTCAAATTGGTTTGGACCGGTTTTAAAAAACCGACTTTTTTCCGGCTTAACTGGTTTTTTATTCGAACTTGTTTTGGGTGTCGGGCTACCAAACCGGTTTCAAATCGGGCTGGAAACGGTTTGGTTAAAACCATTTTTTTTAAACCGGAGTGTTTTTTTTGGCTGGTTTTTCTCACATATGGGGTTTTTTTGCCCACAACTAGGCTTGAGCTTGATATGTGAAGCTCGAGCTCGTTTATGTTCGGTTTGGTTCAATTGTTTAGTGATCTAATCCCAAGTGGCTTATGAGTCGGCTTGACTCGTTCACACGTCTAATTAACATATGGATTGGCTTATAAAAGCAACTTACTTTATTGTTTACGATATCCTAAACATGTAAACCGGTTGGAATAACACAATCCAACTAGTTTTCACACAAAGAATATATGATACAATAATTGCTATTTAATTCATAAGAAATTAAAAAAATTTAAAGACAATAAAATGAGTGGAAATTGTTGTTGATATGTTTGAATTATACTTTTTTTGATATATGTTTTGTTTTTTTCTTCTTCAGGTGAAACCGCTGAAAAGCTAGGGCCAATCTATGTATTGCATTATTGCATTTAGAGCGAAAGGCACTCGTTAAAGGGGTTGTCCAATCGAGAATGAGTTGATGTATATGATCCAATGATATGTATAGAAATCCGATCAAATAAGAAATTGGTTTTACATGATTATACGAAGTGAATCTTAATCTTGATCAAGTTAAATCGATGGTAAATGAGGTGGATGACAATTTTGTAAATTATGTTTTGAGTGGTAATTTTGTAATTAACTTGGCAGGAAACAAAACAAGTTTTAGTGTTATTGCACAATTTTTTATTATGTAAATAACTTATATATATTTTATTATTTTTAAAAGAAAATTGTATTTTTTTTAGTTTAAGTATAGGATTGCTGTGTATTAGAAAACAATGTTTCCTAAAGGCGTTGTACGTGCGCATTAATGGACGTAATTATATACAAAGTTAAAAATTATTATATGATACGTAATTGTAAACATGTGAGGTGTAATTATATCATGACTAGGTTAGTATCCCGTGTATTACACGGGTTAAATAAATAAAATATTAAATAGTTATTAATTAAAATTAATAAATTATAAAACGCTCTTTTGATATATGATATGATTGATATTACGTACGAGTGATAAAACGACGATATCATTTTCTAAACTTTTGTTTATTTTTTTTGTTTTTCTCAAAAAAGTTGGTTTTAAACAAATTGTTTCAAAACAAACCGTTTTTTTAAAAAGTGTCAGTTTTAATAATTTCTTTATTATAACTTTAAAATTTAATTAATTTTGTTTCGTATTTTTTTAAAAGTCACAGGTTTTAAAATATATTGTGTGTTTTAAAAGTTTGATCTTTATTTTGAAAAAGTTTCTTATTTTATAAAAAAATATTTTTTACAAATTGCATTTGTAGAAAGATTTTTTTTAATTTAATAAAAAATATTTTTAATATGAAAGGATTTAAATAATATCATTTGTAGTTAATGTGATATTTATTAGGAGAGAAAAACGGAAAAATAAAATTTAAGGACTCTAGAATTGTGACAAGTGGCATACAAAAACTTCTTTTATTAGTATAGATAGATTTTGTATGCTTCATGCCATTGCACTAGAACTTTTCGCCATATATACACACGTGTATGCAATCAAAGTCAGGTGTTGAAGAGTTATTATACCGTCACACGAGGCAATATTGTTGCACCGTTGTGGTCGTTGCATTAACAGTGAACACCGTACCTTCCATTTTCCTTTATTTTTAGGACGTGAGAGAGCGAAATTGTGTTGAACTTCCACTGTACTATTTGGTTTGTTGCAGCGTAGCGATGAAGATGGCAGTGTTGTCACGCATCGTCGCACACCATGTCATCCTCCTCTTTGTTGTGCGACGTTGATGCCACTACTGATGGCCTGTGCACTAGTAGGAAAGCCATGCATGCGATTTATGATTTTGACATATCACATATAATAAAATACTTATAAAAACTACTATAGGGGTATATTATATAAATATATTATCATCATCTTCTTGTTAGAAGGATGGATTAGAGTATTACACGCAATTATATATGTAAATATAATATTATTACTTGATGTAAATATGCTAAATATCTTACTAATCATTCCCCTAATTGATATTTGATAGAAAAATGTAATGTTTTCATCAAGTGTTGCATAAATGGATATAGTCGTCTCGTCATGTCTTGCTTCTTCATCATCTTCGATATATAAACTAATTTTTCTTTGTACATGTATATCCTGTCCGTTTTATAGTAGTAACCAAACTCGAAATTAGCATCCTCAACCTATCACCAAACCTACACTAAACATACTTTTCAACATATTACCAAATCAAGATTAAGTGTGATCTTTAAACTAGTACCAAACTTAGATTAATCAAACATACACTTAAACATATAAACACACATTACCTACATTCATGCTAGAGGCTTTCAACATCAACACATGACTTTTGTAATTTGCATGGTTTTCCTCTTCTCATTCGTTCACTTTGATTGAGTCGGGGTGATCCATCACACTCGCAATAAGTGAGGGTTTTTTTTAGATGGATGAATGATGAGGTATATAAATTTTCATTGTGCTTGAAAAGTTAGGTCGTTGAAGTGTCACCATAGTTCACTCAACCGTTGTATCTATTGATTGTAGGAGTCATTTAGAATCATAATAATGGTATTTAAATTTTTGACGGATTTTTATTTATATTTTTTTTATGGACAACAATTTTTTTACTTCTAAACATCATCCAGTTAGTTTGCATTTTTAATAATTTAAACCGAAATCATTTTTTAAAGATGTTACCAATACATCATTAGACCATGGGTAGTTTTTTTTTTTAATTCTGAATGACGATGTATTTTTAAAAACCTTCTAGCAAGTAAGCTAGAAAAAAAAAGAACAAAGGGGCATTTTTCTATTTATCTAATGACCATCATAATCTGTAGTGTTTTTAAATAATTAACAAATTATGACTTTTGATCTTGGTAGATTGTTCAATGTTTTAAACTACCAAAAATTATTATGAACTTTAAAACAAGACAAATTTATAAATATTCCTTATAAACATAACTATATAAGTTTAGATTAATTTCCTTAAATCATGTTTTGATAGAGTGTATATTATGTGTTAAATTTGTGTATTCATATTTGATGTATGACGCTTGCTATAACATTATAAATATTTAAAAGGTGGTAATTTTTTTAACAAAATCATGTTTCTGTTATCAACGAGTATGACTTAATTATTTACTTCACACTTACAAAAACAAAAATCAATTCCTGGCCTACTTGCATTCCTCATGTTTCTCGGACATTGCACATTTATGATAACGGATATCTCCCATGTCGTGAAGGGCCCCTAATACTTAAAATTGACTTATGAGAGTCAAATAGACCTTCATACGAAGTTCCTTTTTTTAAAAGATACACGCATGCTTTGTAAATTACTTTTTTCTATATGTTTCTCAATTAGGAGGTAGATCCTAACACGTTTATTGCTGTCAAATTGCATGAGCTAGCCGTGACATAACTAGTGGCAAAAAGGAGAGAGGTAATATGTGTCGACTAAATGCGCCTAGATAAATAACATATGTTACATGATTATACATGAAAGATATACCACACATATAATCAACCATTAATAACACCCAATTAAAATATAATAATTGTACATGTATATAAACAAACATGTATGCTATAAACATACCGTCTAATCAACGGTTGCAAATTTTATTAAGATATTATCTTAAACTAAACACGTTGTTAGAATCTATCAACACGGATTAATCGGCATATTATTTTATTTATAGTTTACTGAGTTTAATTAATCTCGTTATATTAATAATCAATAATAAACATTAATCTACATCAATATTCAGAAAACTGTCGTGCTCACGATCGGCCAAATGATTCTCTGAGTCCACAAATTAAATTGAAATATTATAACTTTTGTGATGGTGATGAATTTGTCAACAATTGATTCACTAATTCAATAAATTTCCATAAAGGCTTAATTAAAGTGGGAAGTTATGTCAATCATAGGATCCTAAGCCGGCATTTATTTGTAAATAGATATTTTAATGATTCATACATAAAATTCGTGAAGTACTAAGATTTAATATTGTGTTATTTTTTGTCACCATGTTATTTCTATTTCAAGGTCTCTTTTTATTTTTATTTTTAAAACCTCAACTCACACACAAATCTATTCATACTTCTAAATTAGATCTAATACTAATTACTAATATAACTCATGTCAAGATTTAAAACTTTGTATTCTGTAAAAAGTTTTTGACTTTTAATACTAGACTATTAACCCAACTGAAATATGTCATTATGTTTAAAATTCACTTACTTATGTAGAGGTTATAAAATAATAATCTATCTATTATATTATAATAAAAGAAGGTTTTAAGATGACACTTGGCACAATTATAGACCATCTAATTTTAATTTTTCCGCTTCTCTCTCTTATTTAATAACTATATTAATACTAATAATATTATTTTTTTAGATTAAAAATTATTTTTGAATAAATTGAGAAAGAGATGCTTTTATAAATGTAACTTCAAAATAAACAAAATTTAAAAAATACGAAAATTTTCTAAAGCAACAAACATTTTAAAAATATGAAATATTTTAATTTTTTTTAAAATGTTTTTTATAAAACAAAATAATTAAAATTAGGAGTTATAATAAGAAAAATTTTAATATTGATATTTTTTAAAACGGTTTGTTTGGAACAAAATGTTTATTTAAAAAAAGCAATAAGGGTTTAAAAACAAAACTTTAAAACAATGATATCATTGTTTTATTACTTATATTTTTACTCATATGCAATTTCAATCATATTGTTTTATAATTAATAAATTTTCATTATTAATTATTTAATATTTTATTTATTCAACCCGTGTAATACACGGGATACTAACCTAGTAGATTAATATATACATAACCCAATTGACATGTGTCATTATTTTTAGAATTCACTTACTTATGTAGAGGTTATATAATAATTATAATATAATATATACATGGTAGAAAACTGATACCCAAATTCATTATAAAACAGCTGAAAGTTAATATTATACATGGTAGAATTCACTTACTTAGCAAACCTGGTACGCTGTTCAACACTAAAATTTATAAAATGACACGTGTTGGTTCTAGATTCTTTTAAGGCTTGCTAAATAAACTTTTATGTAACTATATCATGCAAGTATATGTCAAAATATAGCAGTCATAGAGAATATAAACGAACTTGAAAGGAATTAGTGTTAATAAACTTTCATACTATGTTTTAATAGAAACGTATAAATCTAGTTGGTGAGACGTTCCAACTATAAGCATTTAGCAAGAGTGTTTTTTTTCTTTCTCCAAATTGCTTTCGTTTTTTTCTTCAAAGAATACGGAAAAGACATAAGGCTAAAAAGTCAAATATGGGTATATAACCAATATATAATATAATTTATCTTATTTTGGTTTCAAAATGCATAAACTTATGAAACCCTTTAGTATATTTAGGGGAATTAATTCTCAAATATTATTTTATTGTCTAAATTATTATAATTATAATCCTGTAAGAAGTACTAAATGTTTCTTTGTAAATTCGTAAAAGATATGTAAAATAAATTAATATAAAGTTTTAAACTCTTTTTACATCAAATGCTATAACTAGTGTGTGAACATGTGCGTTGCGAAGGGTGTATTGAAACTATGGGTTTGATTTCAACGACTTCTACATTACCTCGCAGTTTTTAAAAGTTCGTATGCATCATTTTCAATTTTTTTAGATTATAGATTTGAAGAATATATATGATAAAGAAATTAAGAGAGATGGTTAGAACACAAATATTGGTTTTTGGGATTTACCAAAATATTGTTTAAAATGTATAGGTCATAAAAAGATGTTTCTTAATGCTTAGGATGCTCTTTTTCAATGTTCATTTAAAACATAATATTATTATAAATTATATAAATTTAAATTGTGACACCCTAAGTAAATTTCACATTGGCCGTGGACAGTACAGATGCTGGGTTCATAAGTAATGTATGGCCTCTAATATCACCAACGTGTTTTGGGTGAATTGACTGTAAATGATAGGAGAACTCCACAATTAAGCGTAGTCGGGTGGCAACAATCCAGGGATGGGTGACCTCCTTAGAAGTTTTCACCCAGGAAACCAAAAGCAAATCTGTGAGCTCCTCATGAGCAAAGCGAACAATATTGGTGGTAGAGAGGCCGGATGTAACAAATGGTATCAGAGCCACTCCTATGCCATTCAGGATGGTTGGACAAACCTCACCAAGGATGGTGAGTTCTCGGGCTCATCGAAGACGATGAGTCCAAGGGGGGGGGGGGATTGACGCCCTACGTAAATCTCATATCGGTCGTGGACGGGAGAGATGCTGGGTTCATAAGTAATGTCTGGTCTCTAATATCACCAACACGTTTTCGGCGAATTGGCTATGGATGATAGAAGAACTCCACAAGTTAAGCATGCTCAGGTGGTAGCAATCCAGGGATGGGTGACCTTCTTGAGAAGTTTTCACCCGGGCAACCAAAAGCAAATCCGTGAAATATTCGTGGGCAAAGCGGACAATATTGGTGGTAGAGAGGCCGGATGTTACATAAATAATACTTATATAATAATTTATAAATTATTATTGTCAATATTAATGATATTGATTAAATTCTATAATATTAATGAAATTGATAAAACTTATCAATGAAAGCTTGATTAATATATTTAGAATACTTGTAAATCATTCTAAGTGGGCAATTTAGGTATTATATAAAAATTTGCAAAGTAATTAAACGTTAAAATGTCTTACAATATGGTTAAAATTACAACTTTGTTATTTTAAGATGCTTATACAAGTATTATAGATTAATAAAAATACCTTTAAATTACTTATAACAATTAACATTGACATTGCATAGATTGTTAAAAACCAGGTATAAGGACATGGAGGTGATTGTTTGGGTTTGGGATCTTGAATGTCTTAAGTTCAACTTGACTCAAAAGGTTTTTCATAGTGATGAGTTACGTTCTTCATAGTGTTCTTGATGAGTCAGATCAGAAGTGTCAAAACTCAATATGTACGGTTAATATTCCGTATCAAAGAGCCTTAGTCAAATATTAAGGGTGGTCCAAACGCCATTCAAAAATATAGATTGTTTTTAGAAAATAAATGGAGTTGATGACTCAGTGTCAGAGATTTTGTTTTTGGAACCATTATTTATGAGAATGTCCTAGGTTCTATCTTAGACAAGTATAGTATATATGGGGTGTAGTATACGAGAAGTAATAGGATATATTTGCCGTTAAGAAAAAATAGATTGTTAAAAAGATATAATTTAAATACATTAGAGTTCATGTCATTTTATAACATTACATGTGATAAAGATTAACCAAAGGTATTTGTTATTTTATAATGTTTAGATATTTAAATAAACCGGAATATTTTTTATAATATTTAGGTAATTAAAATATGATCTTACACGCTTACATATTTTTTTATATATTTGAGGGATCAAATATCTAAGTTTTTTTGCAATATATTTTTAGAATATTGAATAATATGTTTTGCACGAAAGAGAATTTAAAATCACGTTAAATGACGGAAATTCCGCTGCTATTTCATACATGAAAATGATGGGGGAAAGAATTAAAAGTGGGTCCTAATCCTAGAGTTGGACACGTGTCGGAATCACATGGTAGGACTATCTGGCTTGATTATTCGTCAGATCTGTTGTGGGCCGTTGTTTCTTTCAGTCTTATGCTGGACCTGCATTCCTCACATGCACCTTATCTTTTTCTCTTAAAACTACTTTTTATAACGATTAATTGGAGACGGGTCCCTGACAAATTCGATCATATTCATTACTCGATAACGAAATCTTAAGGGAGTGCCCCGACACATCATTGAAGGATACTTCGTACATCAGTCTATTCTTACGGTCTTGAACATGAGACCACCCTAAAAAAACACACATTAAATTAAAAAACCGTTTGATTTAATCTGGAGCTCTTCTTCTTCTTCTCCTTTTTTTTTTGTATGAGACTTGAACCTAAGATATTTTTTTTATTTTAACGAAATCTTGAGTTATCTCATATCAACCGTTTATGCTGAGGATCACTTGTTATCCATATATATAACCCAAATAGGCATGGGTTCTCTTATAACTATAAGTCTATGTAGTTTTTAACTTTTTTAAAAATAACTACTTTTTTTGTTTAAGTACATTATTGTCACACAAACATTTTGTTTTTTGGTATGTTATCGGATGGACCATTTCGTTATTTATACTTTTCAGTGGTTCAATTTTTGGTCGTTTAATATGTTAAAAATTATGCTTATTAGAGCTAAGAAGTTGTGGAAAACATGATTTTACACAAATTAACACAAACTGTATGGTAAGGCTACGTAAATCATATAAAAAAATAATCCGGTCGTTCCCGGATCGTACGTAAAGCCGAAGTTAAGTAAAACACCATATAAGCATTTTTTTAAAGTAGATACTATGATTTTTATTATATCAATATATTAAATTGTATCAAACAAATCATTTTACTAGGTTGAGGAATTCTAATATAACCTTTAAATGTCTTAATCTTTTCCTGGTCTAGTTTAAAAGGTAGCAACTGTAAACCATTTTTTATAAACACATGCATTTTAGACAAATTTGATATAAAAAATTTGATTAAATATCATTTTGGTATGTTTCATTAAGTTTAAAGGGTTTTTAATGTCAAGATTAGAGCGTAACATCTCCATACTAATGTCACATTTCTCTAAATTCAATCATCTATAAATTTAGTTTAATCTCACATATCTCATTCGCTATCTCTATTATTATTTTTATATTATTATACTCATCAACACTTATTTTATTATGTTCTCTTTCTTAGATACTTACAAAATAATATAAAAATTGATGCATAGTGGATCTCTATATATAACGATTATTCTAAAATTTAAAGATGGAGATGAAGATGAGAATCTTATATAGATGCAAAATAAAAAAAATCGATATATAATGGAGAATGAGATAGTCCATAATGAATGCTAATAACCTAATGACATTTAAAAATAATAATAAGAAAGTACATTGATTTTTTATGATATTTACCTCTAGTATTATTGCTTACGTTATTATCTTTTAGTATTATTTACACAAAATACTTTAACTTTAGATTATATTTCTAAAATGTTTAAAGAAATCCTTATTTTTCTAATAGCTTTAATCTAATCCTATTCTTTTCCAAATTAAATCTAGTTAACATGCCTGAAGTGAGACTTAAACACCTCATCTTAAGAATTTTTATATATAATAAATGAAAGGGGTTTAGTCATGTGACACAATTTTAAGTATTGTGTTGCCACATGACACTTTCATAACATACGATTGTCACATGACATTTTATTAGATATTTGGTTATAAAAGGAAACTTGTTGATTCTATTTAAATAGTATTAATGTTTAATTAAACAGGATTATAAATTTAGATATAAAATTTAATGATTGAAATGAAAATTTAAAAACTTCAAATTCTAATTTTAATATGTAATTCAATCTAAGATTTTCTCTAAAAATAATTAAGTAAATTAGTCAACAATATGAATATTAAAATATGAATATTAAAACGGAGTACATATGGTTCAAAAATTTTAATTTCCAATAATAACAATCAATTTGAGATTTTGGGTTATAATTTAAGATTTTGAAAATGTTTTTTATATTTTAACAATATCGTATAATATTTGTCTGCATTGTATACCATTATATAACTATTTTATTATATATATACAACAACTTTTTTTTTGTTTATTATTCTTCCACTATCAAAGACATTTGATAATTTTACGAAATGATTTCACCTATGATCAAATAGTACAAGTATTCAACATGAAAAACTTCTATTACTTCTCAATTATACACACATTCATTATCTTTAACTCATTTCCTTACGCATTTAATTAGAATATTAGTTACACTTGGATTTAAGAAATAAGTTTTTAATGATAAACCTTAATGTTGACATTTTTTGTCATACGACCATAACCTTCACTTCGTTCATTTTTTATTTATGTATACTGGTTTATACGTTATTGATAAACTATCAAATTATAACAGGGCATCATCAATATTAGAAGTAACTTTCTTAAAAGATCTTGACATATCACGTTGTGATTATACAATCAAGGTTCGTGTGATTCGTTTATGGAGGCAACCAATGTATAACAATCCGGTAGAATCTTACTCTATTGAGTTTATTGTTGTTGAGGAGTATGTATTGTTCAACTAATAAAATTGTTATCTTATTATTTTAATATTTATCTTATAAAACAATTTTTTTATATTTCTAATTTTTATACTTATATTACAGGCAAACATTCTAAAAAGATGGTTTTTTAAGTTTAAGAAATTACTAATTGTATCTGGTTAAAGGTTTGTATACAAATTTTTTTAGAGATTTGTAAACATTAATATTTTTCTATTATTTAATTCTTTTATGTAATTTACATGTATACACATCATTTAAATCATCTTCACATTTGTATGTATTAAAGATTTATTAGTAATAACTAGATTAAAGTCCCGTGTAATACACGGGTTCAATCATTAAAAAATATTTTTAATTAAAAAGGTTCGTAAGTCATAATATTATTGTTAATACTTTGTCTATCGATTTTTATTAAATTATCTATATCTAATATTAGTAGTTTTTCTTTATCAAT
Source organism: Flaveria ramosissima (assembly GCA_025215565.1). Lineage (NCBI taxonomy): Eukaryota > Viridiplantae > Streptophyta > Magnoliopsida > Asterales > Asteraceae > Flaveria > Flaveria ramosissima. The sequence continues at coordinate 43,102,751 of CM046042.1, forward strand.
GCTTATAATTCTGAATAATGTATAATATGAAATGAAATTAACTTATAAATAAGAACTTTAGGTAATAATTAAATTATATTGAACATGACGCTAAATTCAAACGACACTTTCTAGTCTATAAACATCCAAAAACTTCTTTATATACAAAATTTGATGTTCTTTTGTAATTTTACCATAATTGTCTAATATTAAACCTTTTAATTCATGTCTAGTTATAGCTTGATATAATGCAACATATAGCTTGAATCGGTGTCAGGGACCAAACATACCATTACACAAAAGTTTGGACTATCTTTGTGATTTTTAAAGTTTGGGGACCAAACATGCAATTTGATTAAACCACACAGACCATTTATGCAAAAAAAATGTTGATAAAAAACATAAATCAATTCCATCCTTAAATCAATTAAAACTAAAACAAAATTCCATGCTTTCATAAACAAAAAACATAAATTAGTCAAATTGATTTAAAAAAACAAAATATTAATGTTTACATATTAAAATCAAAATCCTTGAATTGTACGGACCACTACTACTGTTGCAATCAAGATTTGTATATATGAGCATAGAATTGAAACTTTGCACAAAGCTATTGTGATTTAAAATTTAGGGTGTGAATGATATTAAATAGATTAATAAAAGCGTAAAATGATCGATGAGTTGAACTTGAAACATAACGTGATTTGGGTTAATCAAAACCATGATATGCTTGTAAATTGAAAAAGATATGAAATGGTTCATCTTTCCATTTGAAATTTGATATCATGATTTGGTGAAATCAAAACCTTGAATTAATTATTTGAGACCCTTAATTTGAAAAAAATATGGAAAATCGTTTCGAAATAGAAGACACGTATTTCTTTTCCTTTGCATAAGACGAGTGAATTAGAAAACCTTTAATTACTTGTCTGAATAATCAAGAATCCAACACGTTTCAATTCACAATTTAGTGTAATACAAAATGTAAAAACTCATTATATTATATGTTTGCTGAGATAGAATCAACTTGTTCTTAGTGAAAAACAACCAACTATAACTTGCAATCTATTTCAGTATTTTATTTTGAAACCATCACAATGCCATTTGTAATGAGATTTTTCAAAGTAGTATTGGTAGAAAAATAATCTAATAATATGAATATTTTAAAAACTATTTATCAAAATGGTTTTTTACTGAAAAGTTAATTTTTCTTATTTATAATATGATTGGATAAATTATTTCTACTTTTACTAATGTTATTTAAGTAAAATTAAAAGGATAAGTTTCAATAAATAAAAACCAATTTAGCATCTCTCGTAATTTAAAAAATGTTTTATAGTTCTTTCTATGAATGTTTTCTTAAAACCTTTTCAATAACGTTTTCTCATACAAAAATATTAATACTCTTTCATCAATATTTTTTTAACATTTATGTATAGAATACGTGTTATTATATAAAAGAGATACTTTTATGAAAGTAAATGGTTTATGTAATTTTTTTTAAAATAACGATATATATTATATAACTTTATTAAATATAAATTTATCTATAGTAATAATCATTTATATAAGCATATAAATAAAAGATATAATAAACATCATATACAAACAACGCTAGTTTCGTCTTGCAACCTGGCTCAATCTTGACACATGAATCTCGGGCTCAAAACCATTTATTAAATGAGTCATAAAATGAGTTCGAGCTTGTTTAAGTTAAGCTTAATTAGAGTTTCTAGCGAGTCCGTCCCGAGTGACTCACGAGACGCCGTGTCTCGTTTCTCCTCTAATTGTTTCTGGAAGTCTATTTACAACATACATGCCATCGGTAATATTTGAACATTACATTTATAATTCGTTAAATAAAATAAAAATAAACTATTAACTTTTTTTCTTTCCTCATGATACTTATATAAAACACTTTTAAAGAATGTATTTTTTGTTAAATATAGTTTTTCTTATTATATCTTTTAAGCTACTTAAAAATATTTTCAAAAAATACATATTTTTTAAAGAAAAAAACAAATGCATCTACTTTTGTGTGAAATTGAAACAAAATTATAGTGAAAAAATTCAATTTTTCTATATAAAAAGATGATTTAAAATTAAGTTGGAGTGAATAAAAAAATAAGTTATAGAAAAACTTTCTATTTTTAATTACGACATATGAACCAAATGTTTTTATAATTTTATTAACCTTTGTACTTGACTATTTCTAAATAATATTATTTTAAAGTGAAATAAATTTAACTAATAACATTATAGTGAGAAAAAAAAAGCAATTCCTTAAACACCTATTATGGTAGATGAATATTCTATATACACTATTTAAGGAAAAAAACTCACTTTGTAATTATAATAATAGTTTATTTTATTCAAATGAATTATGACTAATAATAAGGATAGATACATTTTTAGGCGGGAAATTAAAAAAATGAAGGCCTAAGAAAACGACATGTGGCACTAAAGATATTGTTTTATTAATAAGTATAGATTCGTAATTTCTATTTACATTTACTTTAATTTTTTCAACCAGTGTAACACACGGGTGGTTAGGCTAGTAATAAATATACACATTTACCACTAAGCTATTCTAGTGGTTGTAAGAAAATCCTTACTTACCATATGACATATTTTTAAATTATGCTTTTTATAGTTGATACCTTCCTTTTTAATAAAACAAAATGATTATAGCCACATGATTATTTTCTAATTTGTTCACATTATCTCCATCTAGGCTTCACCAATAATTTTTCACGTGTCATCACCAATTCAAAATAGTTTTCTTATTAGATGTTCCTTTAATACTATATTAATCAATTAACATATTTCTATAAATAAATAAATCATTTTATTAAAACTACTTTGATGAGACTTAATATTTTTTAAAATACAATACAATTTCTAGCAAATCATTGTTAAAACTAAAATATACTTTAAAAAAGTATATAAAGAGATTTATAATAGTATAAAAATAATAATATTTTTTCTTTATTATTTTCTATAACATAAGTATGTTTCTTATATATAATAATTTCATTAATATGTTATCTATAACATACAATATATATTATAGTATATATGATCTAACATATAATTTTTTTATTTCAATCTGTGTAACACGCGTATCTAACCTAGTATAAATATAGATCTAACCTAGTATAAATTATAGTTATTGCGCGAAATTACATCGAACGAAAAAAAAAAGTGGAAATGGAAGGTTTGAGTAAAAAGATAATAGATCTCGGGTGGCGATGGGATTTGATGGCAAATTTAAGCATGTACGCTTATGCAATGTGTATGTATCGATGCATGTGTGTCAAGTGTATGTGTGTTTATTCATGTACTATGAACAAAAAATTTGAATCATCGTACATATATTTTGGCCATAAACCTACAATTCAAAAACATATAAAGAATTTTTCTTCCACAATGTCAAGCTATAAAACAAGGAAATAGTACAAAATAAAACTAGTCAAACAACATCTTATTATAACATTAAATAAACATTAGATCTTTGCGTTTAATCCCCGTTTTGTTTTTCATGTCCACCTATTGTGATAGGAGTTATTACACTTGGAACATGTAACAATTTTTTTTATAGAAGATTACAAGCTTTGACAATTTAAACTTCTACTTCAAATTGATTCTTCATCATATTTATTCTTCCGTCATCCAACGAGTGTATGATGTAATGGCGGGTCAGGATTGTAGGACCCGAAGACCTATGACACATATCTTGTCATTATATATTCGGATCAACTTTGAATGAGTAAACATGTTTTCATACCTCAAGCCGATGACATGAATATAACCATTATGGCGGCCTAAGATTTGGTCCATCTAATGTCATGTTCGAGTTTAAAGCCACAACATGCTTGCACGACAACCATTTCAACTTACATTTCCTAGAACTATGACATTGCTCAACAACATCGACAATAGACTAGTCATTTTAAGGATCAAACACATGATACTTTCCGCCATCGTTAAAAAAAGCATATTTCCAAGATACTGACTTAATTAATTCTTGAAATTTTATGACGGATGTTATTATTAATTGGGACTTCACTTTGCAATCGCTATATATGTTGATATTGACGACCTTCTTTATTAAATCATGCCAAATTGCCAACCACTTGAATGTATCATTTGTTAAGTCAATCCTTAGATATGATAGATACAAAACCGAGTTACAACTGATGGATGTTTGTTAGTGCTCATTGTCGATCGAGATTGAAGATCGACTTTATTGTTATATGTTGCTACTGATAACATGAGTTAAATGTTAAAAAGACATGTTACTAACACTAAAAGAAGACTTGGGGTGTTGGTTTGGGGTGGGGGGGGGGCTCACGTGTAAGTCACATGAAGTGTCTTATCGTTACAAACAAACGATCATCCACTCTAAGATTACTAAACATAAACAATAGGGATTAAGAACATAACCTAATAAAAGGAAATGATCAAAATCACAATCTAAAATATATTGAATTCACTTAATCGATGTTTTGTTTCTTAATAGTATTACATTATAACCTTCTTACTTCTTTTAACAATATTTCCTTTTAAGATAAATACACCACAATCTGTTCTATGTAGCATTTAAACCTCTAATTTTTTAATTGTAAGACACATCACTTTACCACCAGAATATTTATTGGAAACATTATAACTTTATACTACAACTACAACTATTCATTAATATTTCACAATATATTGTGTGAAAGGACTATTAATAGGAAGGCGATGTGTGATGAAAGTAAATCAAAAGTAGTCTATGTCATTCGGTCCTAGCTAGTTACATACATATAGTATAAGTTTAAAAATTGAATGTTTTAGTTATATAAATCTCATTTGTAAAACAAGTTTGAGGTGGGGGCGGGGCTCGTTTATAATGTGTTAATGTGAAAAAGATGAAAACAAGCTGTTAACCCTTTCGATCTCAAAGTTTATGCGTGGGGTGGTCCTCGTATGTGTGGTTCATTTAACCTGTTCAAATAGTTCTTGAGATCTTAATTCAATGGACCCATTAGTGTTCTTGAGGTCCTAGTATAGATAGAGAAGAAGACAAACAAAATGGCCGATAGAGGATTACTTATGTTTTTCTAGTATTTTTTATTTTAATAGGAGGATCTTTTTATTGTTTCAACAAATTAACACTAATTTGAACTCATTCTGTTACAAATTGAAAATCCAATGACCGAAGCATACAACAATTATACTTAGAGGTCTATAGCTTAATTGCATGCACAATTTGTGTAAATAACCCTTTAACGTTAACTTAAAATACACTTAGAATAAAAGAAAATTGTGGAAAACTTAATATTCGTACAAAACATCAACACAATCAAAATATTTTATGATGCTAGCCATTATACTAATATAAACTCCCATTAAATTATATAAAACTAAAATAAATAAATCTAAATAATAACATGAACTCCAAGATAACTGCTTTGTTTTATGATGCGAGTCACTTTGAATACATGAATATATACTTTAATCAAGTGTTTTTATCCGTCAATATTCGGACTATCTTATTTTATATTTTTCATCAGGTTTTATAATTATAATAATTTAGTTTTTCTTAGGTGAAGGGACACTCATTTCCTAACCTTATCTTCGAGGCCTAAAGCGAAATAAAAATTTTGAGCCCCTCACCTAGATGTTATTTCAAAAGACGTTTGCCTTAAACCGGCGACATAAACATATTTGTTTATAATGTGGCAGAAAACAACTCAGTGCAGAAAATAATTTAATTAACTTAAACATCATCAACAAAAAAAACATATTAAATGATAAACAAGTAACAATTGATTAAAGTAAAGAGAAAAATCAGTTGCAAATGTAGATTAAAATCAAAGCAAACAACAATAGAGTACATAAGCAAAAGAACAATGATAGATTAAAGCAATTGAGCATAAATCAAGATCAGACAATAATAATTATTAGATCGGATGATTAATTGCAAAAAAGAATTTAGAATTAATGAACTTAAAAGAATCGTCAACATTGAACACTTAATGAACTTTTGATGAACAAGTTTCGTAAGTCAACCTCAATGAACCAAGTTTTATAAGCTGACCTCGATAAACCTTCAGTAATTTTGTTATTATTCGATAATTTTGTTATCCTTCTCGTTTATCCCTAAAAACGTATGTGATTTATTTTGAAAATCAGGGGCCCTTAAATTTTAAGGGCCTAAAGCGGTTGCTTTAGTTGTTTATACTGTAGAGACGCCCCTGTTATCTTCCAATTCATGCAAATTATCTACTATCCTAAATTACTCTTAAGAGTTCGTTTCCCAGCCATCTACTACCCTAGTAATTTTAAATAAAAATTAGATTATATAATCAAAGAAAATAAAACCATTGAGATAAAAATAACATCATTTTTATTTTGGACAAGTCCGGTTTCATTATATGTACTCTATTAATAATTGAATGAAATGAAAAGTGGTAGGATACAAGTGTTGATGTGTGGTGTTTAGTTTTATGCATTCCTTTATAAATTGAAAAAGAGAAAATGGAGGGGGGGAGCAGGATGTGAGAAACGGGGAGAGCCGTCGAGTACTACAGCCACATTGAGGAGGCGGGGCTGCTCAAATCCCTCGGGTTCCAACTGATCGATATGTCGCGTGCCGCTCTTCTCTGGCCTGATTCCAGTCTCCAGTGGCCCTTGGTGGTGGTTGAGTCGGCACCAGTTCATCGGAACTATGTGCCGTCGTTCTTTCACAATATTCCTTTCCTCTACGCCTTTAGAAAACCTTAACAGGTGGTGGCGGCCGATAATGACGACGACCTTTTGTGGGTCCATTGTTGTCCTCTACTGAACTTAGTTTCTACATGGGCTATTTGTTAGTTGCATGTGAAAAACCATAGAAGCGGTGGCAACCCGACAATGATGATTGCTTTTTGTGGTCTGTTGTTGCCCTCTACTAAACAAGTATCTACATGGGTTCTTTGTTTGTTGGGTGTTTTTTTATCGATGTTTGCTCGATGGTAATGCCCATTGACGCATCCGAGAGCTAATGCGTACAATCCTAGGTTTTTTCCGAGTATACTATTTTGGGTTTATGATTATTGTGGATTTTGTAATCTGCTTTGTGTGTTAGCATTTGTGATGGTGAGGTAGAGTTCATTGCTTTTGCATTCTGCATCTGATCTAGGTGCTTGTGTTATTGTTGATTGGCTATGATGACTAAGTTAAAACATATTTGAGCTATGAGGCAAAGTATTGATGGTTGGTATGTACTATATCGGTAGACGATGATGCTAAAGAAACGAACAACGTGGTTGTTTAGGCGTGAAAATCCTCTAGATTGCAGCTGCAACATGGTTGCATTTTTGACCCCATGAAGAGTTTTACTGAATGTTCTATTGATGGTCGGTAAAAAGGTATTTGATTATAAAAGGGCACTACCTTCCATATTTTAATGCGTTTGTTCGTTTTGGTGGTTCTGCGGTTGTGATAAGACCCCAAATTGGTGTCAGCTGCCCTGGCTTGGCAAATATAACTGGTGTGCAACCGCAACCGAATATTACTTATATGTGCCTCGCTTTGACAATTAAGTTGCCTACTACCTTAAACTGTCAAGTAGTGATGTGATGTTCTTCGATGTAGCAGTTGGCTGCGATGATGTGTTGTTAAAGCCTCAGCTTTTTCCGTTCTTAAGACGCGCCACCTGCATCAGGGTATAAAACCTTGTTAACGGATATGTTAAAAAAAGCAAAACTACCAAACTACGTATTTAGTTTATTTTTGGTAAGTAACGAGCACAAGTTATTTAAGAAAAAAATAAATTAGCCTTAAAGTAAATATTGAATTAAAAAATTAACAAATTAAAAAGATAGATGGTTATATGTGATTGGTGGCTTTATCAAGAGAATAATCATTAAACTTGTACAATGTATAAATTAACTTAAAACCACTTAATTAAAGAGCATTCACATCGGGTCCTTGATTCTTATCCTTATAATTACATTATAATTAATTATTTTTTCTCTTTATTTTTCAATCAAATAATACTTTTTAAATGTTTTTATCATTATTTTTTTTTTATTTTCTATACTCACAACAAATTTCAAAAATATTAAAAAACTTATATGGGTTAACAATAATTCCCCAAGTATATAGACAAACAATAACTTTTTCTTTATTCTACACTTATAACCGTTTATAACCATTTACAATCATTCTATACAATATAAAAAACATACTCAAATATATACTAAAACGGCTAAAACCAAGTGCTTTAGAGAGTATGTTAATTTAAAGTACTAGTTTACATCCAGAGCAGAAATATACTAATAGTGATGATACTATTACACACATAGTTATGGTTGGTGGGTAGTGTGTGTTAAAAATTAAAATCGAATTTATAATTTTTATTTAAGACCTAAATTCCAATTTATTTCGTACCTTATATTTCCCACAATTTGTCAAAATTCCATTTAAAAAAAATACAAAAACTGATCTTCATTTTTTATGAATTTGATTGCGGTCTGAGGATATTTAAATTCGAAACCTATCTCCCACAAACCATGAAAAAAATCATAAAACTTTTTTATAATTAATAAAATTAATGACTATATATACAAACTATATATGTGTCATTTGTATAGATCTATAAATGTATAATATTATTCATATAAATACTATATCATGTGTAGTAGCGATTTTGGTATTTATGTGAAGCCAAATGATATTTATAGCACTATGAGTAAATATTTAATTCAGACAAGATAATAACTTCACAAGGTGGCCACCTAAGATGGAAGGTGTAGTTAATAGTGTATATTAATTGAACTTTCAATGTTGGGGGACCTACATGATATTTTAAAAAGTCCGAGGGTAAAAACCGTCTATATCAAACTATTGAAGGAAAAGAAACCCTTAGATAAGGCGAACTTGAGTGATAATAAGTTAATAACCGATGGTTACCGTAGGTATTATGTTAGATTGTTAGGTCAAATTAATGAGAGAAATGATACTTTCATTAACTTTGTTTGATCAAAATTAGACACTAACTTAACTAAGTAATTATGTGTACTTATGTGCATTGCATAGCAAATCTGACCCGACCAACAAAATTTAATAAACGAAGTTGTTACTACTTTCATCATGTTAATGAGTGGCTCAGATGCAGTTTAAACGAGTTTCATGAATGCATGACCAGACCAACAACACATGTAACTTGTTTGGGTCATGACATATAGATTACAAGCATTATCGATATATGAACATAGATGACACTAATAGCCTCTTCAAACAAGATGTGATCACCTTTAAATGGTCTCATCCAAAGAGGCCTAAATTAAATTAGCATAATTTGCATCATGTTTGTAATTACGTAGCCATAAGAGCATTCACAGTGGAATCCTTAAAAATATGTGAGTGTGTTTGGCGTATTATATGAAATGGTTTTGAGTGGTTGTGAGTGAATGAGAGAAAAAATTTTACTGGTCATCTGTATATTTGGGGAATCACTGTTCAATCCATATAAATATTTTAATATTTTTGAAAGTGGTTGTGAGTGGAGGAGATAAAAAAAATAATGATAAGAGTATAAAAATATTATTTAATTGTAAAGTAAGAAAATAAAGTGATTTTTAATGTAATTATATGGATGAAGATAGAGAATTCACTGTGAATGCTCTAAGCCCATGTTTAAAATTCCTTATTATATCAAAAAGTAACTTTTGAAAAGTTACTTTTAAAAAGTTACTATTATTAACTTCTCAAAAGTAACTTATTAACCTTTTAAAATCAACTTTTTAAAAATTAATAAGTTAAAAATTAATTAAAAAGTTAGTTTGACAAACATGACCTAAGGTATGAAAGTTGTCTTTAGGACTCTCAAACCCAAATTCTTTCTTATGAAACCTTTAATTTTTTTTTAATTTTCTCACTTTTATTTGATTATGCTTTAGTAGCAAACCGTGTGAATCATGAATATCATTACTATTTACGGTTATTTGACTTTCTAATTTTATTATACTGTTGCCTATTCTAATTTTCAAGATATTTCATTGTCTATGAATTTAAATTCGTTATATATAGAAAAAGATTTGTGTAATGTTTATTTTATAAAAAATAATATTTCCTTTACTTTGAAACCGACAACATTATGTGAATTTATGTTTCCATTGTGCGTCAAAACTAAATAGACTATTGTTTAATTAACTTTATTTATATAATGGTATATCATGTTAGGTTTTTTAGTTTCATTGTGACATATTCTTAACTACGACCAACTTCACCTGTCTCAAACAATATAAGCTTTAGAAAACCACCACGTAAGTCGACACAAGTGACTCTTGTCGTTCTTTGTCACATCAATTAGTTTGTTATACCTTGCCACAAATGATATACTTGAAATAATGAAGACATTAATCATTTACATATTAAAACTTTATAAAAAGGGAAAATTACGAAAATGACCATTTGACCAAATCGACTTACTAAAATAACCGGTTAAAGATGAATTTTATTAAATAAAACAACCAATTCTATCGTTCCACGTGTCCATCCCTCGCTGACGTTGCGAGGAATTATGGGAATCTCTCGCCCAGAAAAGCGTGCCAGCGAGGGATTATGGGAATCCCTCGCCCACAAGTACATCCCTCGCTGACTCAGCGAGGGATTATGGGAATCCCTCACCCAAAATTACGAAAATGCCCCCCGCCCATAATTAAAAAAATAAATATATATATATGTTTTTACCAAAAAAAATCTGTATTTTTAATTATTTATTGTTTTTTAAATACTTAAAAATTTAGTTTAATTTTATTTTCACCTATATAATACAATGTTTACCCTTAACAAAGTTATCAAATCTTACATTCTTCTCAACCTTGTTGCTACTTTTTTCTTAAAATTCTCTCAAATCAGAAAATGTCAGTTAATATCATATTATACAGTGATGGTAAATGACATTTTATAAACGGTGTTAAAGAGTATCTATCAATGTCATTTACCATACATTTACCTTTTAATGATAGATACTCTTCAACATCGTTTACAAAATGACATTTACCTTTTAACTGACATTTTCTGATTTGAGAGAATTTAAAAAAAAATAACAAGAAGGTTGAGAAGAATGTAAGATTTGATAACTTTGTTAAGGGTAAAAATTGAATTATATAGGTGAAAATAAAATAAAATTAAATTTTTATGTATTTAAAAACAATAAATAATTAAAAATACGGATTTTTTTTGGTTAAAAACATATATATATTTAATTTTTTAATTATGGGCGAGGGGTGGCATTTTCGTAATTCTGGGCGAGGGATTCCCATAATCCCTCGCTGAGTCAGCGAGGGATAAAGCCACGTCAGCGAGGGATGTACACGTGGGCGAGGGATTCCCATAATCCCTCGCTGGCACGCTTTTCTGGGCGAGGGATTCCCATAATCCCTCGCCACGTCAGCGAGGGATGGACACGTGGAGCGATAGGATTGGTTGTTTTATTTAATAAATTTCATTTTTGATCGGTTATTTTAATAATTTGATTTGGTCAAATGGTCATTTTCATAATTTACCCTTATAAAGACATCTTAACATTGTGTTTCCAAAAGAAATATAATAGAACATGGTCTTTAAATGACTTAAAAGTGCAATTATTGATCTAGCTTGCTCTCTCTCATACATCACATGATAAAAAATCAAGTCATCATATGCATCATTTAATCATACACTACTACCACTTTAGTTTTGGTGATAGAAAAGGAACCATAAAAATAAGACTTATGGTTGAAGGGGTTATTGTACTTTGTGATTCCATTGTTGTACAATATGTTTAGGGCATAAAAAGTAACATTGTCTTTCCATTACTTGATTGAAGGGAACTATCATTCTTTGGAAAATGCAAAAATACAAAGTAGCGTACTTTTATTATTAACACATGCGATTTTATAATTACATATATTAATTTATATAATCACATAAATTATATGAGTTTTATTAGAATTTTGTTTTACATACTTGATGCAAATCAATTACAATTAAGATGATTAAAATTGTCTTTTTTATCATTGTTGTTTCAAATTGATCATTTATGTTACATTATTTTTAAGAGAATTGAACATATATAGATAACAAATACAAATAGGCTTATAAATGCGTACTAAGGAGATATATAGTTGAGGAGCACACACGCTAGTTTATTTATTGATCTTCATTCAACTCGGGATGAACGTAATATGGCGCTTTGTTGACGCCCTTTGCACTTTACGCACTTTCATTGAAAGCCGCTAGAGAACCACACATGTTTTTGAATTTCGGTTCAACTTGGTTAGTGGCTTGTTTGCAATTGATGAGGTCGTCAGTGGTTGATTGGTTTTATGTTCTAGTACGTAGTAGACTACTCGTGGATGTTGTTGGGTAGGTTCCACTGATGACGTCATAAGTGGTTGCGAAAGGGCAAGTTTCCATGTAGAGTTGTGGAGCATGTTTCCATTGCTAGATCAATAGTTCAGTTCCACCGCTCGTGGATTACTCCTGTAGAGTTGTTTCAATTGGGTCATGAATGAATATGACAACTTAATTTCAATTGACTAATTAAACCCTTTCAAATGTGATTATTTGATTAACTTTTGTTTATTACAAAATTACATGTGTATTTCTGTTTAAATTGTTTGAGAATAAAAAGAATATTAAGGTTTGAGCTTAGTATGAGAGAAGAAAATAGTTTAGCATAAACTTGCTACCATTGTTTGTTCCACTTATTTAAAGATGGGTACACACTAATTTGCTTTCTCCACCATCATCATCTTTTATTTTTCCTATTTAACATGGTGCGACTTTATGCACGTGATTTTAATTTTCTCACGCTACATACTGTTTCGGCTGTTATACCTTGAAAGACAGACAACTTCTTGTAGTGAAAACTCAAAATTTATTTCAAAGGCCTTGTGTTAAACACGAATCCTTACCTACAACCGCCAACAACTTTGGTGCAAGGATACTAAAAGAAAGCATTGTTGAAGTACTTGTTGAAGACATTGGTAATAATCATGTTTCTTTATATAGAAGTTTGTTTTAAATTTATTTCTTTTGGTTTTTGTATGGGTTTGGTTAAATAGACATTCCAATATTTTAAATCAACACCCCAAAATTTCTATACGTGTCGTATAGCTCCATACGCGTCGTATAGAGGGGGTCGTATAGGGCTGTATGTGTCGTATAAGGCTATATGTGTCGTATAGGGGGGTCGTATAGGGCTATATGGGGCGTATAGCTCTCTGACAGCCCCTTTGAATTTTTCCTCGTAGTCAGTGTCGAAATTCGCTATACGCGTCGTATAGCCCTATATGTGTTGTATAGAGGGGTCGTATAGGGCTATATGGGCGTATAGCTCTCTGACAGCCCCCCTGAATTTTCCTCGGTTTTAGTGTATTCGACCCTATACGCCGCGTATGAGTCTAGGTGGGTGTCGATTTATAAAGTGGGGTGTCCCTTTATTAGGACCCTTTTGTATATGGTATTGTACTGATGCATTTTCTTACAAATAACAAGAGTATCACTGTTATTATTTTATAAAATATTTTAACAATAAGAGACCTGTTTTTTTACATTCATTTTAGAAATAACATAAATAAACAACAAACCACAAACCTTTAGTATATTATCGTCACTCTCAAACTCGATACAAGACAGATGGTTGATAAAGTAATAATTATGTTACGATAGTTCCTGATTCTAAAGTTAGTATTAAATATTAAAAATGAAAACCACTACTAAAAGGGTTAACGTTATTTTAATGATTTAAAATATATATTATTTATATAAAAGAAATTTAAAATATTTTTAATATAATAATTATAATATATAATTAAATGGAAACGTAAGCAAAACACTAAACAACTAGAACCTTCCAAATCAAATCAGACGTCGATTAGAAAATGCGCATATATAATTTTTAGTATTTTTAAATACTTGGTAGTTAGTACGGGTGTGTTAAAGTAAATATTAATATAGATGCGAGTAACAAATAAATAAATCGAAAGTATTTTAATTTTGTATAACTTCTAATAAGTTCTAACAACTAAAGAAATAAAAAACACAAGCCTGCAACGGAACGTAAATTTCACTGCCCTCGTTCATATCAATGTTTAAGTTACTTGAATATTGCATTGCTTCACTTTAATACTTGTATATAATTTAGAGTTAATCTCGATTTTAATACCTAGGTTTTGTTTCTATTTAAGTACTAATCTTTAATTTGTGTTCATTATTGTCCTGAGTTTTGCAAGTTGTCTCTATTTTTGTCCTTTTAACTAACGGAGTTAATATTTTCTGTTAGACATTTTTGAAAAGACCAAAATACCTATAGGGTTTTAAAATGATTTAAAAAAATCTCACTTCTTACCTTCTCTCTCTACTCTCTCTCTCTCTCTCTCTCTCTCTCTCTCTCTCTCTCTCTCTCTCTCTCTCTCTCTCTCTCTCTCTCTCTCTCTCTCTCTCTCTCTCTCTCCCCCCCCCCATTTATCCTCACATCACCACCACCTGCCACCTCTAGCTCGACCATTATAATCACCATCGCTGCCCGGTCATGATTCCAAGCCGCAACAGGTGTGGCTGTGACCAAATTCAATAATAACCGAGTACCAAATCAGGAAACCCTAGGATACCTTCAGGAAACCTCATGAAGTTCCTAACGTCGATGGTTGTTCTAAGCTGGCCCCTTACGGCACTGCTGTAGGCCATCCATCCTTCAAACACAAGAGATTGATCCCTGCATGGGCGACGTAGATAGTGGCAATATGCGCCGCAGGGCTACTGCCAATGAGACATAAATGGATCTTTAGGGTTTGGATATCATCCATAGCGGCGGTGACGATGGCGAAGGAAGAACTAATGTCGCTACTCCGGTTACATTATGGCCTTTGTTGATGAGGTTTAGGAGTTTAGGGAGACATGTATCATTCTATTGTAAAGTTTGGTGTTAAATGGAGTTTGACCTAAAGATAATTTAGGTGGGAAGAGTGGCCGAAGCTTTGGAGGAGGTGGTTTATGGTGGCATGGTGGTTTCCGGTGGTGGTAATCGTGGGTTGATTTCCGGCGATGTTGGTTTCCGGCGACGTGGTTTCCCGTGGTTGTAGTCGTGAAGATGGTGTAGAAAGGGGTTAGGTTGGGTTTAAGTTGTTTTTTATCTGTATACTTATATATTTAGTTTTTAAAATGAAGGGTATTTTTATCATTTAGCACTCATTTAACTATCACTTAACAGAAATTGTTCACACCATTAGTAAATTGGACTGAAATGAACATAGCTTGCAAAACTCAGGCAAAAAATAAAGACAAATTAAAGGTTGGTACTTAAATGAAGACAATTCGCAAAACACATGGACTAAAACCGAGATCAACTCTATAATTTAATAAGGATATTACTAACAACTATTATATATATATATATATATATATATATATATATATATATATATATATATATATGTTTTATTTATGGTTAAAAAACTTATTTGTTTTGATGATGAAGCTAAGAGTGTTAATCGTGTCAAGTATACGAGTTAGCTGTGTGCATGTTAGCGGGGTTGACGGGTTACAAGTTGCTTGTTATCAATTGTAGCTTGGTTAAAATTGTTCAACCCGAACATGATTCATGTTTTATTCTTGTAAAAAAATCAACCATGTCTTGCACATGTTTAAATTTTTGTAACACAACCAATTTAACATCTTTATCATATTTTACAAACATGTTGGTGGGTTGTCAGTTCAAGTTGCAAACATGTTAATCTAGTTGGTATCTTTCAAAAAGTGGGTTAAACATGTTATCAGATCAACCTGTTTTATTATACAGGTTGGTCGGTCGACCTGTTTAACTAAACATGTTAAACAAGTCTACTTATACATGACCCATATAATAAAGGGAAAATTCCCAAAATGTCCTTTCTACTATATTTTTTCCCTCAAAATGACCCTTTAACCAAGTAATCCTAAAAAATGTCTCCACCCAGTAGAGTTGCCTCCGACCATAGAAATGGTCGTCTGAACCCAAGATAATCGGCTTGAATGAAGACCCATGTTTAAATATGGTTGTTATGAAGGACATGTTTTTGTTTGTTCGAACAAACTTACGGTCGTTCGAACGGACTTACGGCCGTCCGAACTTTTGTAAGTTCATCCGAACAAAGTTACGGTCGTCCGAACTTTCTTAAGTTCGACCGAACCTTTATAACGACCCTATTTAGACATGAGGCTTCATCTGAATCACTCATCGTGGGTTCGAACAAACTCGTTTTACGATCGGGACGCCCATGTGGGGATGGGGGCTGGTAATGAATGAGCTGGTCAAAAAAGCATTTTAAAAATTAAAGAGTAAATTACATGAATCGTCCTTGAGGTTTGCCCAAATTTCACCATTCGTCTCTGGGATTGAAAAATTACAGGTTTAGTCCTAAGGTTTGGAAAAACATTGCACTTTTCGTCCCTGGGTCTAACAGCCGTTAGTTTTTGAGGTTAAAATTTATAAAATGATGGTTTTACCCCTATACCTAGCACTCTATTTACCCCCCTTTTGGAGTCTTCCCTTCCCACCACCGTTCGACCTTCACCACCACCATCCACCGTCGCACCTTGCAACCACCACCGTCGCACCTTGCCAGCACCATCGCCCCGCATCAACATTAAACATTTGTAGAACAAAACCACCTTCTTGACGGCGGTGGCAATGCAAGAACTGACTAGAGGTTCTTGATTTGGAAGAAGTCGGCTATGACGATAAGTGTGGTGGTGTTTATTGGAATCTTGTGCAGTTGATTGAATAGAGAAGGTGGAAGTAATTTAAGGTGGGAAAGAAAGTTTTTGGTGGTGTGGTAGAGGAGTATATTATAGTTTTTTAAACGCATTTGCACTAATACACTGAGCATTAAGGAGTAATATTATAGCTTTTTAGTATATATATAGTCTATTAGACCACCAACGATGCATAGAAATTCAACATAAACACTCTGAATAAGCTAACTTTTATTTGACCTCCAAAGATGAATCATGATCACCCAAATCACCTCCTCACCGGCAGCAGTTCCAGTTCCACCTCCGCCGGTGGTGGTGGTTCTGCTATTGTGTTTTCCGATGTCACCGGAAAGTCGAAGACATCGGATGAGTTCAACGAACAAGACGCCATAGTCGACGAGCTGTTGGCAGTTTTAGGGTATAAAGTCAAGTCATCTGATACAGTTGGTGTCACGCAAAAGATCGAACACCTTGAGGGCGTTTTTAACAACGACGATGGGTCGTCACAGATTGCTTCTGATTCCGCTCATCACAACCCTCCTGATCTATCGTCAAAGATCGAATAGATTAAGAAGATGGTGTTAATGTGATTATTCTCGTTTTCTGTTGTTGTATTTGGAAAGCGAGAAACAATAAAAAAATTCAATGCTTGTTACTCTAAAGTTATGAAGGATATATATAAAAGCTATGGGTTATTATTAATAGATCATAAATGGTGTTCGTTTGTTTTTACGGAATTATGTTAACTTCTTGTAATTTGTGGTTTCATTTGGTGTTTGTAAACTCTGGTCTTTAACTTCTTGCTGATTCCTTTGGTGAAATATTATTGCCCGCCGTTAAAAAAAAAATATACACTAGATATATGATACAAGAAGTTATATATATATATATATATATATATATATATATATATATATATATATATATATATATATATATATATATATATATATATATATATATATATAGGGTTAGGATCATTTCAGAACTAGTAAATATTTTGAGAACTGCAAGAACTAATCTTGACCTTTTAATCGTGTGATCAACGGTTTAAAATAATAATGTCATTTATGTAATTAAATAATATATTAAGAATGATAATTAAATGATATAAGGGCATTTTAGAGAATATAATTATTCTCTTTCATAACCTTCCCTAAAATCTCTACTTACTCTATAAAATCATGTTTATTTTCAATAGAGATCTAGTTAGGGTTTTATATTTCTCTCCCCATTTGGCTCAGTAGGCAAAATAAAAAGCCATGAACATCGATCCCATTTGACAGAGCAAAGAAGTGTAATCATGTTTGATTACGAGGCATTCATGTTTATTCATACTAGAACAAAGAAGTGTTATCATGTTTGATTACGAGGCATTCTTCCGATGATTTGATAGTCACTACCAACCTCTAATCTAGGTATTCTTTATTTATCTATATCACATAAACATATGGGTGCATGAATTCATTAAAATTAATTCTAAATTTTGAAGTTTGATATTGAGTTGGATTTACATATTCATATTTTATTGAAGTTTACAATTAGAATTAAAGTTTAATCAGTTGTGCAAAAACGTTTTCAATACAAGAAAAAATATTGTGATGTGTGGACCAATTCAACTTATTATCTCTATCTTATAAAGTTAAAAATAGGAGATTTATCATGTCTACGAAAGCTAAGTTCTCTTGATAACTTATGATTTATATATACATCTATATCTATATTACTTGAAGATTATATGTTGTTACTTCGTTTATATGAACGTATCAATTTGTATAAAGAAAATACATGTACTATTATAACCATTCATATTTGGAAAGCAACATTCTTTTTGTTTTTATTTATTTTATTATGAGCCAGTTTAAATTTAGTCTTCAATTACTAAAAAAGATTAATATATTTTGATTATTAGTATATCATTCAACGGAAACTCTAAACTTTTGATGAAAAATTCAAATTCTTATGTGTTATTTGGTGTCATATTATTTTTTATTTTTAAATCTGTTTCATTTTTTTATTGTGTAGAAAATTAGGCTTTCATTTTTTATTTACTAGGCATAAAAAAGTATCAAACACAAAGAACATATTATTCTTATTTAGTTATAAAACTTATTATACTTGAAAAAGTATGTGTCACGTGTATGAAGAAATAAATATAAACTTCACAGACCCATTAAATTTGTAAATATATGTTTTCCATATAACGTATGTTAACTATTTACATATGTGTAAAAAATATTATATATATATATATATATATGTGTGTGTGTATGTGTGTTAAATATATAATAGTTAAATTGCATATATGTAAAATAAGGTTAAATGTATGTTAATAGCTAAATTACATATATGTAAAAACAAGAATAAAGCATATAAAAAGATAAGTATACATATGTAAAACAAGATTCAACATAGAAGTGGTCATTATTTCATTTCAAGTTTTTAATTAGTTTAGTTATTTCAGATTTTATTTTATTTTTATTTAACAATCGAAGATGCAAGCTTCAATAATAAACATATTTAAATTAATTGGTTTGTTATGCAGTTTTCTCGTCTTCAACCAATTTCTAATGATCAACCTTGCGGTATTTTCAAATCTCTACACTGCTGGGGCTTAAGGGACTACATCAAGACGATTAATGATTTCTCAGTTATATTGAATCATTATGTAAATTCTATGTATATGATTATTTAGAAGTAGATGGAAGATGCTTGTTTGAATTTTAAAGATGTAATAGTATTGTAATTAGTATGGTTTTACATATATGAAAACAATATTTCCGTATATGTTACTTATGCTTCTACAGTGTTCATATTAAAACAATGTGTATACTTTTGTTTTGCATATATGTAAATTAATCATTACGTATATGTAGATTTGATCAAAAGATTAGCAACTCATAATAACAAACATTTGAAATATAAGATACTTATGAGATTGAAAAAATAGTTTGAATGAAATACGGATGATGAAGGATAAATAGCTAAAAACTATATTGCATTAATTGTGGTAAATAAAAAATATTATATTAGGAGATAATCAGGGAATTTTAAATTATAAAGATAATTACCAAAATTAAATAGTTACTCATTTTACCAAAATACCCTTTTAATAAAAAGAAAAGAAATATTAAAATCAATTAAATGAATGGTTGTGATTAGTTCTTAAAGTTCTCATAAAAGATGAAGTTCTCATTTGAACCTAACCCTATATATATATATATATATATATATATATATATATATAAACATATTTAATATATAATTTTCTTAAAGATATAATTTTCACTATTAGATTTCAGTCAAAAATTTTCTGAAACAAACTTTTGTTTAGTTTTGTCCATATGCTGTTAGGTTTCTAAAGTTATATTGCTGAAAACTTTTCTATACTTAATTATAAAAACTAGTAGAATTTCTTGCGGTTGTAGCGGAAGAAGGCTCGGTTTTGACAACTTTATACATTACTATTTATCAAACGGTTTACATCATAATATAAATAAAAATAAACACATATAAACAACATATTCAGAACTTCATGAAACTCATGTTTTTAGAATTATAAAACAAAAACCTTAAACTAACTTTGCCTTCTATGAACGTTTTCGATGCCTTGTACATTGTTGTTCACAAATATGTTTTTTTAATTAACGTGGAACATGAACATGAAAATTATGTTTGAACAAACATTTTCGTTTTTTCAATAATTGAACACAAATGAAAAAAATTATTCGATTATGTGTTTGTGTTTAGTTAAAATTAAATGAAGAACATAAATATGCTGATGTTTGTGCTCGTTAAATTGGTTTATAGGCCTAATAGTCGTGTATCAAACAGAAGTGGATAAATTAACAACTGACTTGAACTACCAATGAACCAACTCTAATATATGGTCAAAATTTGCATAATTACCAATCTATATCAGTTGAATCTAATGTATACAAATATTTAGAAATCACATGTTACTTTTTTAGGATGTTCATCTAAACTACATTTAGATTTATACACATGTTTTCACTACAATTAAAGATATATAAATTAGTATATAAATATAGTTTTCTTAATAAATGCACATCTACTATTATTTTAATCAAATTAATTTTTTTCTAAAATTATATATATTGTTTCAGTAAAAATACTTTAGTTAGAATTAAGTTTGTTAATATTAAATTTAATATTTAGCTAATCATTATTAATATTAAAATACTTTAAACATCGTATTTTTAAGCAATTATTCTAAAATATCAATATACACGAGTGATCGGTGTCGTGTTGTCGGTCAAAATATATATTAAAGAGTACCTAATCACCCTTAATAGCAAAGGGTAAGCAGGGTGTCGAATCCACAAAGAATCACAGGAAACTGCTAGCAACGATTAAACTAAAAGAATTAAACATTGAAAATTAAATTGGTTTATGGATTGATTTAAGCAATACTTAAATTAATGCAATAAAAGTTTTTATTTTTAACAATCTTGGAGAAAGAACAACCCACTTTAAGATTTTAGGTTTGGCAAAGTTATAATTTTTCTTAAATGAAACCTAGTGAGAAGTCATTAATAGTGACTTACACATGATATGATTTAAGTGATAATCATGGATTAAAGCTTAAAGGACCTTATTCACACAATTACCAATTTGAAGAATGAAACCCTAATTCTAATAATCAATCACACAATGATTAAAGACAATCAAAGTCATAGGATATCAAAATTAGGTTTAAGCATAATCAAACCATTTAAATAATCAAATCATAAATTAAATCCAAAAAAACTTTAAAGGTTCAAGATCCAATCCCAAATCTAGGTTACAACTAACAAAAATAAGAACTTGCACAAACTCGTCCCCCGAAGTGAATCACAAACGAATAAGCATTGCTTCATCACTGAATCTTCAAAGCCAATTGATTGAATATTGTAGATTTGATGATCTTGATGTTGGAAAAGCTTGAGAATGATCAAATGTGGTTAATTTTCGTCCAAAATTGCTGTTGTCAAAGTTAAAATTCGTAATAGGGTTTTTTCCTTTTTAAATCCCTTCAAATTAGGTCAAATTTCAACAAAAATCCAGACCCCCGCGTCGGTGGCGCCTATGGAGGCCTCGGTGGCGCCACCTCCCTGTGCAACCTTCATTTTCATGTGTAACTTTTCGAGATCTTTCCGTGGACTGGTCTTGGGTCCTGAACTCCTTTCCTAGCTCAACTTATGCCCGTTTTAAGATATCGTTGTCGTGCAACTTCGGTTTATCATATATTTACTTCTTGATCTGCAATTCTCGTCCCGTTTCTTCCAATTTATCCGTATTCTTCACGTTTGACCTACAAACACAAAATAATCCCAAAAGTAACTCTATTTCTCATAAATTTACATGTAAACCATGGAAATAAAGCCGTTAAATGTCGAACTTTCACCACCCGATCAACGAGTCAAACACAATTACAATGAGCGATTACTCATTGTAAAACAACATATCCGCTTCAATGTACACCATGATTCCATCTTACAAAGTCAAAGTATGTTTTATCATCTTACAATCTCATATTCACAATTCCATGTACCACATACGATGTTCATCATTTCAACCCGTGTAACATACAGATATCTAACCTAGTAAAAATAAAGAAAACCAAACACCGTAGCAACGAACCTTATGTTACAAGTGTATAACTTGGTATACAATTAGGTGTGACAAATTTTTTCTCTTACTTTCACCAGTCTCTATTTAACCGCGTAAATATTCACTAATCTAACATAACTTACCATTTACCCAAACCAATTAGTTAGCAAAAAACTAAAGTCAGTGTCAATCATCAAACATTTGTTCATATGATTATGTGTTTTTCTTAGATCGACAAACACAAACACCATCTAAATTCTAATCCCACCGCTAAATCCGCTTCATTCTCTATCATAAGACTCGAACGCTCAACCTCACAGATAAAAACATCGTATCCAGAGACTACGTGTTTACTATATATATAATAATAATATCAAGAGAGAGGGGGTGAGGTTGAGTTGTGTGTTGTGTATGTGTATGTGTTTGTGTTGTGTTGTCCGCCTGTTGATCCATCGGTTGTCGCGCCCACCCTCACGAGCCCCCTTCATCTCTCTCTCTCTCTCTCATCTCCTCACACCACTTGTGTATTTTATGCACCAATCATCTCTCTTTCACCACCGATGCTCAGATTCCCCCACCAATTCACACATACTTAACCCTAGTTCCGATCACCAATAGCAAAATCCATCACAAAACCCTCATTTGATTTCATTTCCATTCATCAAAACCATGAAACGTGAGTACCCAAATCAAGATTTCACCCCCTTCGCCGCCGCCGCCGCCGCCTCCTCCTCCGCCGCCGGTGGTGGTGGGTTTTCCGATTTCAAACCTGATGTCACCGGAAAGTCGAAGATGTGGGATGAATTCGACGAACAAGACGCTGGTGTTGACGAGTTGTTGGCGGTTTTGGGGTATAAAGTCAAACCATCTGATATGGTTGATGTGGCGCAAAAGATCGAACACCTTGAGGGCGTTTTGAACAACGATGATGGGTTGTCACAAATCGCTTCTGATTCGGTTCATCACAACCCTTCTGATCTGTCTTCGTGGCTTGAATCGATGATCTGTGAGCTTAACCCCATGGTTCAACAACCGATTATCGATGATTCGTTCGCGAGTGCTGTTACGTCCACCGGCAGCGTGGGTGTCGACGATCTGCAATCGATCGCCGGAAACGCGATTTACCCACCGGTGAAGAAGCAAAAGCCGTCGTCTCCGGCGACATCTGCGTCCTCGTACGCTCCGAACCCGATTGTGATAGTTGATTCACAGGAAAACGGGATCCGACTTGTGCATACGCTAATGGCGTGTGCTGAAGCTGTTCAACAAGACGATGTTAAACGAGCTGAAACCCTAGTGAAACAAGCTGGAATGTTGGCTGTATCACAAGCTGGAGCTATGAGGAAAGTGGCGACGTATTTTGCAGAAGCTCTTGCTCGGAGAATCTACCGATTGTACCCCAAATCGCCTCAAGATTCACCGGCGTTTAGGGATCTTTTACAGATGCATTTCTATGAATCATGCCCTTATCTCAAATTTGCTCATTTTACAGCGAATCAAGCGATTTTGGAAGCTTTTGCGGGGAAGAAGAAGGTTCATGTGATCGATTTCAGTATGAAACAAGGGATGCAATGGCCCGCGTTGATGCAGGCGTTGGCCCTGAGGCCTGGCGGTCCGCCTACGTTCCGATTAACCGGTATCGGACCGCCATCGGATGATAACACGGACCATTTGCAGGAGGTTGGGTGGAAATTGGCTCAATTGGCTGATACGATTCATGTCGAATTTGAGTACAGGGGATTTTTAGCTGAGAGTTTAGCTGATCTCGAACCCGGGATGCTCGATTTACGAGAGGGTGAGGTTGTCGCGGTTAACTCGGTGTTCGAGATGCACGAGTTGCTCGCTCGGCCGGGTGCCGTGGAGAAGGTGTTAGCCGCGGTTAAGGAGATGCGGCCCGAGATTTTAACGGTGGTGGAGCAGGAAGCGAATCATAACGGGCCGGTTTTCTTGGAGCGGTTCACCGAGTCGTTGCATTATTATTCGACGCTTTTCGACTCGCTCGAGAGTAGTGGGGGCGGGGGCGTGGTGGAGGGTGGGGGCGGTTCGGGTGCGAGTGATCGGGATAAGATTATGTCCGAGGTGTATCTCGGGAAGCAGATATGTAATGTAGTGGCGTGTGAGGGGGCGGACCGAGTTGAACGCCACGAGACGTTGACTCAGTGGAAGACCCGGTTTGACTCGGCCGGGTTTGAACCGGTTCATTTGGGGTCGAATGCGTTTAAGCAAGCTAGTATGTTATTGGCTTTGTTCGCGGGTGGGGATGGGTATAGAGTGGAGGAAAACGACGGTTGCTTGATGTTGGGTTGGCATACTCGGCCTCTTATCACCACATCGGCGTGGAAACCACGATAAGCGTCGATTGAGTTCACTCGGTTGAGTCGACTCGGTGCACGGATGACGAAACATAACGAGTTGGGCTGACTCAGTGTCAACTCGGTGAGAAGATATTGCAAGATGCTGAGCTGGAAAACTAAGACTCTGTAGGTGGGGTCTACTTGCCCACCAATCGGGTTTTTTGTTTATTTTATTTTATGATCAAAGTAATATTTATGTTTTCTGTTTCAATTTATTAAAATTTGTAGTTTGGGGTTAGAATTGGAGTTAAGTGAAAGTTATGTGGGTGGTATGTAATGTTGTAATTTCTCAAGGGGTTGAATGAAAATAGAGTCGATGTGAATCTTTATATTAATATATGTTAAATAAGATGTAACTTTGTTTCAATAAAGTCAAAGTCAAAGCTTGGCAACTTTAGTTTGATCTAAAGTTCTTGAACTTTGTAAACTAATTATTTAATGACTTTTTTACCCTTCAGTCACAAGGAAAATATTTAGATATTTGGATTTGATTAGATTCTAAACGTTGTTGAGATGTCTTTTTAGCACATGTTCTTGGACCTACTAATATTAGGAGATTGAAAGTTTACTATACATAAACTGTTTATCTTACTTAATAAATAGGCAATTTAATTATATTTAGAACACTTATTCATTGGACCATATAACAGTGTCATTTTATTTCAATAAACGCATTCAAACGTGTTATGTCGCAGCTATGTGTCAATTGATTATGTTCATGTGTTATCTATCTCACTTATATGTCTGTTTACTTTATCATCTTCATGTGTTTTTTGGTCCATTTGTATGTCTTTCCAATTATTGGCATATGAGACGCCCATTTCTTAAACATAGTTTTTGGATGAGAAAAGAAGTCGAGAGGTGTATGTATAGTCTTGAGAGGCGATGGTATAAAGGAAGTTACATCCCCTTCACAATCTCCTCCGACTTAAACACAACCTTTTTTCGATTTGTTTTTGAATTCACATCACACCCTCTCTCGTCTTTTAGTTTTTCATTGAACCCCCCATATATCTTTTCTTTTTATAAGAGTATCGTGTAAAACAAGATGATAATCGATAGATATAGGTAAAAACTCAAATGGCTACTCTCCCAATTCATATTTAACAATGCTAGACAGATTTCACAAGAATATGTACTTTGTATATTATCAAGAATTTAAAGAAATATATTATTTTGATGTAAGGAATCGAGGGAATAACTCAAAAGAAGAGTAAGGATAATCAAAGTAGGCGTAATCAATTTGCAACATACCTTTGCTTCAACAATTTTTTATCTTCTTAATTACTTTGTAGACTTAGATGTTAAATTTTGTACAATTTATAATAATTTTCATGTTAAGCTATCTTGTTACGATTCGATAAACCTTGATAATTTTTAAAAGAAATAACTGGAATTTGTATACGATATCAATATCTACAATTTTATTAAAACTGTTTTTATATAAGTATAGTAAATAATATTGTTTATATATGTAATATTTAATTATTTTCTTTATTATATTAGGTTTATAAGAAAATAGAAGGTCCCTATCCTATGCATTTGATTATTTGTCTGTAAAGTTATTGAGGAATAAAGCTAGCTCCAACCTTTCATTATTTTAAGTTATGATTTAATTAAAACAACATGTAATTAAAGTGAAAATGACTCTAATATATTGTATAACCCCCATCAATGTAATTATTGATGTGTCATTATAAACATTAATAAGGTCCTTATCAACTTTACCTCTTTCATTTTCTAGGTACAATTGCTTTATCACTCTTAACAAAGACATGTTGGAATATATCATCTTCAACTATGCATCAAATTATTAGAATAATATAAAGTGTGATGTAAATCATTTCTAATCAAGACAATTGAGAGAGTGTAAATTCAGATGTAACGTAATCTATCATATCATGATAAGATTTTATTATATGAGCATTTAAATTTGTTATAAGGGGTATGATTGATACATCCAATTTATTTTATCATCTCTATATCTTTTTATACATACATATAGATTCATGGAGAGAGATAGAGACAATAGGAGTGTCTCAATAACATAAATGAGTGTTTGTATAACCCAACCCTTGTTTTATAAACACACTCACATCTTTCTATCCTCTCTATATGTATTTGTATATTTATAGAGAGAGATAGATAGAAAGAATGTATATTAATAAGGTAAATTGAATTTTAATAATCCGAACATATATTTTGGATGATAATAATCCATACTATTAATTTCACAGATAATAATCTCAATTTCACTTTTGTTACCAATGGTAATCCCAGTAGTATAATTATCATACATTCATACTCACTTTGTATTTATTTTATGCTCAATTTAGCTTGTATATTTTTTCATTTCGTTTATAATCATTAGTGTGAACGAAAATGAGTGCAAATCAAGCGTAAATATTTAATAATTACGTCAACAAGACTGTTGTTGGTAACAAAAGTGAAAGTTGAGATTATTACCGATCAAATTAATAGTATAGATTATTATTAGTAAATACGTAATTGTTTGCATTATTAAAATCCAATTTGCCTATTAATAATCATCGGATGTACTATTTATAACAAACCTCTTAAATTTATCTCTATTTATTATAGGCGCGTGTTATAAGTACACCCGTATACACTCTCCCTTCTCTTTATCTCTTTCTATACATACATTTAGATACATGAAGAGAGATAGAAATGAGGTGTCCTAATAATAAATTGGATGTTCATATAACACAAATCTTATTATAAGGTGTTATCATGAATACACCAATTATGTTATTGGACACCATTTCACCTTTTATCTCCTTTTTCTCTTATATATATACAAATAGACACCAATTATGTTATTGGGACACTATTTCACCGATAATTATATAGATTTTTAAATAACATACTCTTATCATGTTAAAACTATAATCTATTTTATTTTAACCTATATGATTATATAATTTGCTTTTATAGTTTTATAATAGTTTGGCTAGTTCAAAAAATTATATAGAATTTCACATAACGTAAAAATTGTTTTGTAAAGAATTTCAATATTAAAACTGTGTCATTGAGATTTCTAAGATAACCCAATCTTGAATAAAAAATTTTAATTTACTTATGTTAGATATAGAAGTCTAATATTAAGCCACTTGCGTTGACAGTCGACTGTAAGAGTTGAAGGCTCTTTATAAAAAACCAGATATTTATTCTTTAAATGAATAGATTATGAGAAGTACAATATATTAGAGTCCGTCGTTTTACGCTCTTCATAATTATAACCGTTTTTATTATAACCATGATGCTAATAACAATGTTTTAAAAAGCAGAACGAATAGCGAGTCCGTCGTTTTACGCTAACCTGGTCAGGCCAATTACTTACCAGTCCACGAGTTAGACCAAAAAAAAATAAAAACACTAAGATGTTATAGGTATACAAAAAATTAAACCGAATATATACATATCCAAATTGAAGCATGAAGTAATAAATTAGTCAAATGAAATCTTTAAAGAAAAATATATAAAACAAAGTAAATAAAAAACTTGAAATTTGGTTCGAACGGTTTAGTCCATTTTTTATTCTCTGTATTAGATTTACAAAAAAATGTATCTTTGTTGTGATACCCTATGAATGTTTTTATACTCTAATTGATGAGAAACATGAATTGCTAGATTATTAATGTTTGCAAATAAAGATTTTATGTTTTCTCTTGTGAGAAATGTAATAATTGTTATATCATTTCATGGTTTTTTCTTGGAAGTATACTCTTTTTTGTTAATGACAGAAAAATATTATAAACACATCACTAGCAAGAAGCCTGATGGTTTTCTAACCGGTCTACCCATTGAAACTCATCTTGTGTTTTTTCTATTGAAACACCCAACCTATTGCGACAACGTCCAGAGCCCAACAAACTGACATTAGAAAAACCTCAATAAACATTTCTTGCATTACCTTAACTCAAAGGCAATCTAACAAATTAAGAGGTCTAGTCAAAGGCAATCTAACAAATTAAGAGGTGTAGTCCTTTATAGAAGGATATAAAGATATCCAACCCCACACATACTCAGCGACCGCACAAGAATTAAAAATACGATTAACAGTTTCTAGCGACACAAATTAGAGGGGATGACCAACTGTTTAGAAGACAGTTTAAACCTTATAGGAATACAGTTCAGTAACACACTCCATGCTAGAATGCTTAAAGTATACAAAAATCAACTTAAAGCCATTCTCATTATCCATAACCAACCTAGTTTAATTTATCATTAGACTTCGACAAAAACGCCACTATTTTAACCATGAATTAAGTTAATCACTTTGACCTATACATGGTCTTTGTTGTTGACATACTTCCATCTTCTTTTTTGGAGCAAAGTCAAACCGAATCATTCAAGAGAATCGATCCCTAACACACCTTTCTCTTATAGATGCAATAACAAGATTCTAATTAACCCAATGCAACTTACTATTACCTTCACATCCTTCTCAAAAGAATCAAGTCATCATAGTTTCAAGAAATTTGTTTACCTTATTTGGCTTAAGGAATAAAAAGAAGTAGTAGATTCCAAGAGAAACCGACACTCATGATATAAGCATCGACCTACCACTGATAGAAAGCATATTTGGCTTAAGGAATAACGGAAGCTAACCTATTAGCCCCGATTTTAGCACTTATCTTGTCGAAAATCACAATTAGACATATGGTTTGAAGTTTGTGACAATCATTGGGCTAGATGTTTTTGGGATAAGTGTGATGAAAGAAGAATGACAGCCCATTAGAATGACGAAAGAGTTAAGGAACTCTCGAACAAACGAATAGGTATCCGAATTTTAGAGAACATCCCATACGCTCAAGTGAAGGCAAAAATTGAAACCATCTAGACCTAGAGATTTATTTCCGTAAGACCATATAATTACATTAACTTCTTCCACCAAGACCTCATAATCCATAAAAGCCATTTGACACTAGATGACTTTGGCGCCATCATTCTGTAAATAAAACATTAGATGAATTTTTGCGCCACCATTCTTTAAATAACGTTTTAGCACCTTTGAAGTTTTTGAACCTCCCTTCTATAAAGCTTTAGTAAACCCGTATATTACACGTGTTTAATAAATAGAATATTAATATAATAATATTTATTAATTAAAATAATATTTTAAGATATGATATGACTAAAATTACACATGAGAAATAACTAACTAATAAAATAGTAATATCAACTTTCTAAAATTTTGTTTTTATATTTTTTTCCAAAAAAATAAATAAATATTTTGTTCTAAAACAAACCGTATAAAAAATATCATTTTTAAATTTTTTTTAATTATAACTCCCAAATTAATTATTTTTGGTTTTAAAAAATTGAAATTTTAAAAATACCAATTTTTAAAATATTTCGTATTTTTAAAAAAGTTGTATGCTTTAGAAATAATTATTATTTTATAAAAATTTGTTTATTTAGAAATAACATTGATAAATAGATTTCTTTCTAATTTATTAAATGTAAAAGAATGTTAAATAATATTATTAGTAATTAAGGTAATTATTTAAGATGAGAGAGAGAATGGAAAATTTTGTTGATGATGATTGTGGTGTTGTTATGTGACATCTCAAGTTACTCTTTTATTAAAGTAGTAAGATAAATAATATAAGATGTTTATTTTATTATACATACTGTTGTAAATAAACTTTTTTTTTTGTAATATACGTTTTTCCTGCGACCTTGCACGAGTAGAAATTAACTAGTTAAGACCAAGGGTGTAAATACATATGATTATAAACAAAATACAAAATATACAATTCTAATTTATTCAAGTTGATATTTTCTTTATAAACGCAATCAAGGTGGAAGAAAACTAGTTAATTAATAGTTTAAAACCTAGAAAACAATTTGAGAAATACAAAGTTGATCCCACTTCCTCTCTTCCTCAACATAATTAGCAAGATAGCCAAAGAATGAGAAGCTTAATGGAAGGATGATTAGTTCTGTGTCATCACACTAAAATTAAATCCCTAACTAATTAAAAGAACGGATTATGCGCCATTTGTTCTTCAATTTTCGTAGTAATTTTTTATAACTTTATTTTAAACACTATCATTTAATATTATAAAAGCTGAAATATATATCTATATCTATATATCTATATATACATAATAAAAAAGTGTTTTGAAATGCCATGTGTTGTAATATCATGCTTCTTCATTTTAATTTTTTTCATCTCTTTCCTTATAAATGATTATAGTAATAGTTAGGGGTGCTTAAAATCGAATATCTGAAAATTTCGGATTGTGGATTTCTCTATCCAAACTGAAATTCTAGATATCTAAATTCTAAAATAATATAAATTTTTGATATTTTTATTATTAAATATTTTTTCTATATCCATAGTTTTTTATAAAATAGCTGAAATAGTTAATTAATATTTATTATTTAATAGTTTTTACAAATTTTTTTGGGAAAAATAGGATAACCGATATCCAAAAATTCTCATAAACACTATCCAAATCCGAATTTTCCGATATCCAGATTTAAGATATTTCAGATTCAGATTTTTGGATATTTCGAATTCGGTTTCCGATACGGAGATTTTTAATACCCCTAGTAAAAGTAATTATATTATTTAAAATATCTCCATATTAATAAAATAGATATTGAAAGTTAGAAACCAGATTTATTTATTAAAAACACAATTTATTAAAAATAAAAAGATACATAAATTTTTAAACAAAAAACCTTTTTAAGAATATGAACTATTTTAAAACCGTTTTCTTAAATTTTATAAGGATGATTTAGAAAAATGAAATTATATTTAGAAAAAAAAATGTTTAAAAAAACAATATAAAAATCAATTATATTAACAAAAGTATAAAAATGTTATTATTGTTCTTTTAGTTGAATTTTTAACTTATACGTAACTTAATCACATCTTATCTGAAAATATCGATTTTTATTTTCTAAATTTATATTATAAACTATTTAATATTATATTTATTCAAATTGTGTAATACACAAGGTACTAGACTAGTAGTTTTATAATTTAAATTGATTTTGTATATAACATACTTTGTGATGATAACCAAGTATATCGTAATACGACTTAAGGGTTAAGATAGATGCAAAACTAAATTATTGTGATAACAAAAAGAACATATCTAAATCGTTTAATTTTTTCAGTGAATATTTAATATTTCAAAATCTTATGCTTCTTACATGCACATGTGTAAATTATGCATATAACAATTATCAAACAAATCTGTTCATGTATTTTATTTTTATTTTTTTTATATCTATGAACTATATATGAGTAAGCTATATATATAAAAGGAAAATCAAGGTGATCTATTCATATATTTTTTTTAATTCTTGGAGTAAGAAATTTAAAAAAACGTATATCTCAATTTTATTTTGACAAATTGGATTTTAATAATCCAAACTATTACCTATTGGCCGATAATAATCCATATTATCAATTTGGCCGCTAATACTCTCAACTTTCACTTCTATTACCAACAACAATCCCAGTGACAAAAATTTTAAATTTTTACGCTCGATTTGGACTCGATTAGGTTCGCAACAATAATTATGAATGAAATAAAGAAACATACAAGCTAAAATGAGACTAAAATAGATACAAATCGAGTGTAAAAAATTGAAAATTATGTCACTGAGATTATTGTTGGTAATAAAAGTCAAAGTTGAAAGTGTTAACGGCTAAATTGATAATATGGATTATTATCGGCAAATAGATATTTTTTTTTAACGGCAAATCTATCCTACTCCTACTTCTAAATTACATCAAGTTACACCATGCCTGAGTTTGAACCCATGACCTCCCCTCTAAGAGGCAAAGCCTCTACCAAGTGGGCTAGCTCCAAATTGGCGGCAAATAGAAAATAGTTTGGATTATTAAAATCCAATTTGCCTTTTATTTTTTCACCCACTCTACTTTTGGTTTCCTTTTTTACCTTTTCGAGTGTTATTTTAATTTTTTTTAATAAGTTACGTTTTTAAATTCTAATAGTGAAACATAGTTTTCCAAAATTACTTTTTAAAATTCTTATAGCATATCGTATGTTTCCAAAAATTACATTTTAAAACTTTTATAGCGTACTGTACGCAGCGTAGTTGTATTTTCTATCTACGTTTCAGTTTATATAATCGGCGATCCACAACTTTTAAAGTTCTTTTAATCGGCCCACTACACCGTCACGCGCGGGCTTTAATCGTACCATCTCGCCGCAACACACAATAATTTTGCTTGTTTGAACTCATAAAATAGTTTTTTTAGAAACACACACTCTTAATTTACACCACTAAAATCGGTACTTTCAATAATGTTTAAACCCTCACCATTTGGTTAACATGAATTCCGCAATTATGTTCCCGAATTTATTTAAGTCAAGAAAAGAAAAAAAATGAAAGGAAAGAAATAAACAGTTGTGTTTTAGAGTTTTTTAATGGAATGAAAATAAAGAAGTTGTATTCTCGAGTTCATTTATGGAGAGAAAAGAAAAAAATTAAAGGATAATAAAAACTATAATTAATCGTTTCAAATTGAAAGGAAATTAAGAGAAAAGAAAAAAAGAAAAAAAAAAGGGAAAAAAAATGTTTGTTTTCTTTTCTCTCGGTTAATAAACTCGAGAACATAGTTAAAGTCTCTTTCCAAACTCATATAACAGTCAAAGAAACCATATTCTTTATAAAAAAAATATATTTCATATTCTTTATAAAAAATATATTTTAATATGAAAAGGTAGTAGCAATATATTTAACACATAAAAAGGTAAATACATTAGAATATAAGAAAGCTTTACCAACAAAATTTTTTAAAAGATCCAAATATCCAATGAAATACATCTCCTCCTCCTTTCCCTGAAAAAAATAAGTTGATATGAAAATCCAATGATTTTTCCCTTTTAATTTTAAAGAAAGAAAAAGCCAATTATGACCCAAAAACTAATTTTAAAATACTTTATATATTCATTCAAATGAATAATTGGAGCATCTTAATTAAAAAATGATATGGCTATAGCTTGTCACAACTACCTTTGGTTGAGTTTCCAGCTCAAACTTTGCAGTTTTATATGCTTTTTCGATTGATATATGACTAAATAAGTATTGATGTTGATTATTGGCTAACGAAGATTCATTTACCGTATATCTTTAAAGATAATTCTAAATACTTTTGT
The DNA here is from genome assembly GCA_025215565.1 of Flaveria ramosissima. Classification (NCBI taxonomy): domain Eukaryota; kingdom Viridiplantae; phylum Streptophyta; class Magnoliopsida; order Asterales; family Asteraceae; genus Flaveria; species Flaveria ramosissima. The sequence continues at coordinate 43,136,625 of CM046042.1, forward strand.
TTTCACTCCATATAAATCCATTTTATAAAAGATTTGGCCTTACGATTTGGACACCAAGACTAAAACTGGGTTGCAACTTACTTTTTTTTAATAATCACAAAAAACTGTGACTACTTACTAGAAACTCAAGGAACCCTCATAATATACCACGACCTAACAAAATCAGGTAAATCATAACTTATACTGGATAGATGACCTTAAAGATGTTATGACAAAAAAACAGTGAAAGAAAGATGCGAATCCGAGACATCTATTGCGGGGAAATTAGACTGCTTATCATTGCACCATCTCTTAAAGAATATAGCGATGTGATTTCTGACATACTATTGCAAAAGATATGTATCTGCCGACTTGTCTTTATCTCATGATATGGTTGTAATACGAAAGATTGTTAGATGAAGATGTGTGGAACATACGCGAGGATTTTACGGCTCGGTCTCATAAATTTATGTTCATGTTCACATTTCTTCCTCCAACAATCAAACATATTACAAGCATATCATGATTACAATATAATTTTTCATCTAACCAAAATTTGAATAATTTGGTTTTCTTGTTCTTCTATTAGAGGTAGAAAAAAATTATTATTATCTCAATGAGTGTCTTTGCTGTTGAAGGGGAATGTTGTCGATTCTCGTTTAGTTATGTCACATTGGGGAGATATTAAACCTTAAGAGACAGAGACAGTATTCAGTTCACACTGACGTGTCGAACAAGATTAATTATTAAAATCTAATTTACCAACTTCATATTTTCTTTTTGTAGAATAATAACTATTTCTCATAATCACGCATATTAGTTGCTAATGGGCCATCAATTACTCCAAACCTATATCTACTAGTCTAGGGGACTTCTAATCCTATCGAACAAAACATATGGGCCTAGCCCATGGTTTAAAATTTGATTACACGTCTCAATTCTGAAGCCCGAATTAAATTGGCATGCTAATGCAGAATCATTAAAAATTTAAAATGGTTTGTTTTTGTTTTCGTTATCTTGTTTTCTCCTAACTTTTGTAGTAAGGTACACAAATACGTATTAACAAAAAGCACACCTTTGATATATCATTAGGATATGTATTATCGGTATGTTTTAGTGGGGAAAATACCAAAGATTTCTTCGGGTGAGATGAACACTTGATAATTCGTTTCTTTGATGGTTAAATCAACAATTAAATGAAAGTGTAAGGTGGGAGTGTTTGGATTATTCGAGCATACACACAAAGTAAGCTTGTGGTTACCCCTTACATAAATTCTTAAGCAGATGCAACTAAATATCGTTGCTTCCCAAGGACCGGCACCTTACATTCAAAAGCCATCAAGTCATCAACTCACTCCTTATGTCGAAGTCTTCTTGGCCTAGTGGCATGTGTTTATCCCAATCAAATTAATGTGAGTTCAAGTCCTATAAAATGAGCAGTAAACGGATATTAGAAGTAGATTTGAGAAGGGTGCGTATGTTGTTCAAAAGCCATCGACTCTTCTTGGCCTAGTGGCATTGTCCAGAGACTTACCAGCACAAACACTATAAATAAACACCATTCACACTTCCACTCTAACTCTCAAACTCTCTCTTAACTCCCTTATTCTTCAAACGCACATATTCATTCTCACACAAGAGGGTGGGCATGGGGAGAAATCTCTTTAGCCCGTGCGAGACTTACAGTGTTATCGTTGTCTTGCAGATTAGGTCCAAGCCTAAACCAAGGTGGTAGCCATACTTTCACACTGCTCCACGACCTTAACCTCCTGGTTAGAGTTTGTGTAGCATCATATGTTAATACTATAAACAACCAGCGCGTTATAAAAAGGTATGTGAAACTCGTATTGAAAACTCTGAATTTCTGGTCAAGGGTACCAATCGGAAAGATTGGAATTGACTCTGGTTTGTAAGCCTTATTCGGAAGAAACATTCATGTGGGAATAAGAAAATGCTTTAACCATTGAAAAACTCTTTTGAAATTTAAACTTATGTTGAAAAAATCAACAAAGCGTATTTCAGAGGAACGTGTCAAGTTGAATTAAACTGTCAAGGTGTATAACGAATCATTGAATATGTTTTCTACATCCCCACTCTCGATCGGATTGTTCTTAGCCTCAAACAATTAAGAAGCAAGACGATACCCTTCCTGCCTTGTTTAGAAGGCAAAATGGTAGATTTATATGATCTCTACTTGATTATGCAAGCCAATGGAGGATACTGGATCGCATCAAGACACAACATGTGGCTGATGATAGCACGCAATCTTGGATATGTTAAACAAAGAGCAGTGAATCTCAAAATGATATATGCAAAGTACTTGGAATCTTGCAATGGTACTACTCTATTATAAATGCGAGAGGCAGTCCCAGAATTCTTGTAATGGCCGCTAATGATATATGCAAAGTACATGCCATACACGGGTCTTAAGACCGTTTACAGTTAGATTTAACTGCGTGTTCTAGAGGTCATAACAATGACCGTCATAATTGTACCTATAAGTACTGATGTACCCAACATATTAACAAATGCTCAACTCATAATAGGCAACATATAACCAAATGCGCAACTTGTAACTGTAGTCTATAGGTCAAGTGTCAAAAAACTACACATATTTCTTCTAAGCTTACCAATATATAGCCAGCAACATAATGTTTCTTAAAGCTACCTTTATAATGTTTCTTAAAAGCTAAACAAGATATGATAGTGTAGTGAGCTTTTATGACTCATGTAGAACATACAATTTCAATCATGTGGTGTACAATGCACATGCAACCCACCGTTTTACCAAACTCCAAACAAAACAAGATGACAAAAAGGACACATACTTCTCACATGGTTATACTTGGGCTCAAGCAATCATACATTCATCCTCTGTTTCAACAACTTACACACCCAAAAAAAAACAGTAGCTTTAATCCAATGCAAGACTTCAAATTCACAAATAACAAATCACCATAACATCATTATTCATAAAGATCCATCAAAGATCATGAACATTAGAACATGAATGTCTTGATGATTACATGAACCAATCAAGAACTTTAAAGCCTTTAATCAAGAAACACAAAGCAAATCAACATCTGAACTTGTACAGAGGGCGCGCACTGCCACTGGACCAGCGATCTAATTTTAATATGTTGTTAACTTTAAGATATTTAATGGTTCACTTCCTGTAAAATTATGGGTTCACTAAAAAAATCGACATTATACGTTACACTACGGGTTCAAAAATCAATGGGGTCTCTTGACCCTGTAACCTACAACCTAGTTCCGCCCCTGATTATGGGTTGTATTTAAGTTTCAGTGGGTTGTACCCATTTTTTTTAAAATTTTCTTACTCTCAATCTCAACACGCCGCAACGTGTGTGTGTGTATTTCAACGTTTTTACGTCAATTTTTTCCCGTTTAGCAGCTCAATCACAACACGTGGGTTTTAGATAGACTTCATTATTATTTTTTAGTGTTTTACATTTCATGTGCGGGGTTTAATGTTTTTTATGTCAACTTTCCGTCCGATTATGATTTTCCCATTTTTAATTTCGTATTTAATATGAGTTTTTCCGTTGTTGGTGGTCGCTAATGGTGGTGTAAAACTGGTGATATTTGACACGGTTTCTCATAATTACGAATATTAGTTGCTAATGTGCCATCAATTACTTCGAACCTACAATTTACTAGTCTAGCGGAAATTTATGATTTTATCCTATGAACAAAACATATGGGCCTAGCCCATTAGCAACTAATAATCGTAATTATGAGAACTATATTATTCCAAACCTACAATTTACTAGTCTAGGGGATTTTATATTATCGAACAAAACATATGGGCCTAGCCCATGGTTTATAAATTTGATCTCGCGTATCAATTAAGCCCGAATTAAACTAGCATGCTAATCAGCTAATGTCAAATCATTAAAATGGTTTCATCTTGTTTTCGTTAATTTGTTTTCTCATATTTGTAGTAAGGTGCACAAAATATGTATGAACAAAATGCAAACTTTTGATTTACTATTATAATATGTATTGTCGGGATGTTTGAGTGCAGATAATACCAAAGATTTTGTTGTGTTGAGATGAACTAACACTTGATAATTTGCTTAGGAAAGAAATTTGTTAGAGAAAATCAAAACAACACGCCTTGTGAATCTTCGTCGATGGTTAGATCAGCAATGGTATTGTAAGGTGGGAGAGTTGTTCGGATTATTTCAACATACATGCGAAGTAAGCTTAACCTTTGTGTTTGTTGTATTTTTAGGGTTTTGAAGTAACCTTTTATATCTATGATGAAAGTAACCTGTAGTTTTTGTCTCATTACCACAATGAAATTAATAACTTTCATGCTAAATCATACTAATAAGCCCTATAAATCAAAGCCTTGAAATTTACCATCATTGCCACCAACTTCAACATATATTTTTCTTTCAAGCATAACCCTTGACAAGAGCCCCAAACAAAGTTGTAAACCCTCACCGCGGCATGTTTCCTTTTTTTTCAAAAACACCATATATCGCGAGCTCAGTAATAAAATGAAAAGTGTACACGTCATGGAATTGAAGAATGGATGGAATGACAAACATATCTAATAACAAACTCAGTAATCCTGACTAACACTGTTACAACGATTACACTCCTATGCACATTCACAGCCCTCACAATGCTCAAAACCCATGTATGTTATTACTATAAACAACCAGGGCATTATATAAAGATATGTGCAACTCGTATGGGAAACTCTGAATTTCTGATCAAGGGTACCGATCGGAAAGACTGGAATGAACTCTAGTTTGTAAGCCTTATTAGAAGAAACACGCATGTGGGAATAAGAAATTGTTTAAACCATTGAAAAACTCTTGTTAAATTTAAACTTATGTTGAAAAATCAACAAAGCATATTTCATAGGAACGAGTCAAGTTGAATTAAACTGTAATGGTGTGCAACGATTCAACGAATCATTGAATACGTTTTCTACGTCCTAATGGTATAAGCAAAGTACGTTTCATACGCTTAAGCGGGTCTTATGACAGTTTGCAGTTAGATATACCTGTGTGTTCTAGAGGTCATTAAGATTAACCGCCATAATTGTACCTATAAGTACTGATGTACCCAACAAATAACCAAATGCTCAACTTATAGCTATAGGCAAGTGTCAAAACACTTGAACATAAATCTATCTAAGACATAGGAAACTTATAACAAATGCTTAACTTATAGCTATAGGTTTAAGTGTCAAAACACTACATATATTACTTCTAAGCCCACCAATATATAGCCAGCCACATAATGTTTCTTAAAGCTACCTTCATAATGTTTCTTAAAATCTAAACAAGATATAATAGTGTAGTGAGCTTTTATGACTCATGTAAAACAGACAATCTCAATCATGTGGTGTAAAATGCACATGCAACCCACCGTTTTACCAAACTCCAAACAAAAGAAGATGACAAAAAAGACACATACTTCTCACATGGTTGTACTTGTGCTCAAACAATCTCACATTCATCCTCTGTTTCAACAACTTACACACCCAAATAAAAAAAAACAGTAGCTTTAATCCAATGCAAGACTTCAAATTCACAAATAGCAAATCACCATAACATCATTATTCATAAAGATCCATCAAAGATCATGAACATTAGAACATGAATGTCTTGATGATTACATGAACCAATCAAGAACTTTAAAGCCTTTAATCAAGAAACACAAAGCAAATCAACATCTGAACTTGTAAAACCTTATTGCATCATTCAAGCATTCAATGAGTAAAAACGTTGAGATTGAGTGATTTATTGAACCATGACTTCCAGCTGCCGCAGTTCTTCCTTGTTATTCCAACTGTCACCAGCTTTCTGTCACCGACCTTATTAAAATAACCCATCAAATCCCTTTTTTATTAGTTTTCTATCTCATCACTTCAATGAAACCCAATAATTCAAATCCTTGATATATAATCACCGCCGCCATCTTCAACATGTTGTCTTCGAGCATAACCCTTGACCAGAGCCCCAAACAATCAAAGTTGTAAACCCTCACCATGTCATGTTTCTTTTTTTTCAGAAACAACTTATATCGCGACATCAGTAATAAATTGAAAAGGGTGCGCACCATGGAACTAAACAATCGATTAAATGACAAACATATCTAAGAACAAACTCAGTGGTTACTGTTACAAAGAGTGTTTCAATGCTTACACTCTTAGGCACATTCATAACCCTCACAATGCTCAACTCATGGAGAGTAAACTATTTGTAGAATGAATAATTTACTATGAAGCTAATGCCATAAAATTACAAATATAGGTTAAGATTTGAAGTCGTAGATTACTTTGGGGGATGGTTTTTGATTCTTTCTAGATAGCAATAGTCAAGATATTCTATTAAGAATTTGAAATTTCTGTGTCCTCTTCCTCCAAAGTGTTTGTGAAACACTTATAAAATTTCACAAACACCATTCTTCTACTCATCTTCCAAGTGTTTGTGAAACACTTATAAAATTTCACAAACACCATTCTTCTACTATGAGGTCATAGGTTTAGTAAAAGATAGTCTCATACACATGGTAGGATAAGATTGTGTAAATCAGATCACAAAGCGATCTGACCCCTCTGTAGCCCTTGTGAGCGGAAAATAAGTTAAGCAATGGGTATACTCATCCATCTACTCTATTTTAAAATATCTTTAGGTTGATCCAAGTGCTGACATAGATGATGTTATCATAGAAGACGCTACCCTAGGATGAAGATATAGCGAGAGGCGGTGGAGAGAGGGCGGACTTCCATGAAGTTGGGTTTAAAGATGGTATCATTGGTGTGGTTCGAGCATTAGATGGCTAACATATAGCGAGATGCACACCTTACGTTATAGGATGCGTTTGAAAGCACCTTGAACATATTTCTAAGCTATAACCAACTAATAACCAAATGCTCAACTTATAACTATAGGTCAAGTGTCAATGTCAAAACACTATACATATTTCTTCTAAGCATAGCTAGCCACATAATGTTTGTGTGCTTTTATGACTCAGATTGAAGAGACACCTCAACCATGTGGTGTACAATGCATTGGCAACCGACCATTTTACTTAACTCCAAACAAAACATGATGACAAAAAGAACACATACTTCTCACATGGTTGTACTTGTGCTCAAACAATCACACATTCATCCTCTGTTTCAACAACTGACACACCCAAATAAATAAACAGTAGCTTTAATCCAATGCAAGACTCAAAATTTATAAAATGCAAATCACCATAACATCATTCTGCATAAAGATTCATCAAACATCAAAGAACATGAATGTTCTTGATGATTACATGTACCAATCAAGAAACGTAAAGCATTTATTCAAGAAACAGAAAGCAAATCAATTTCTGAAACTGTAAAACCTTATTGCATCAATCAAGCATTCAATGAGTAGAAACTTTAAGATTGAGTGATTTATTGAACCATGATTTCCAGCTGCCGGAGTTCTTCCTCGTTATTCCCACCGTCACCGGCTTCCCATCACCGACCTCCTCCACCGGCTGAGGCTTCTTGCACAGCATAAAGTTTCTAACCCCAAATGATCCAATTGCCTCCACCGGACTCAACGCTGCAAATCAAACTCAACAAATTAATAAACCAGCATATAGAAAAAAAAAATTCTACACAACTTTGCCAAATGGTTATCAACAGTATTGGGGCCAAGGCGAATTAAGAACACACAACATTCTTGAAGTGTCATCCTTATAAACAGTGACACCTTTATACTAATTTATGCAAATCAAAGTAAAATAATGGATTGTTAAAAGTAAGATTATACAATTTATGATAAAAAAGATTAGGCTCAATTCTTTTTTTCCTTTGGTTAAAGTGATAAAAGTGAATTAAATTGGATATTTTTAAAACTAAAACAAAAATCTGAATTGAACTACAATATAACTTTTCTTAACAATTAACACAATAAAACCGCTTATAATGTTCTCTAAACAAAATTTGTGTTTGTTTTGGTTTATAACTCGTCTATAAACCTATTTATTTATAGATGATGCTTTATCGCAGCGATAAAGCATCATTTGTAAATAGGTTAACGGATCAGCTAGAAACAAAAACAATACGCGTATTAATAATATTAATACGCGTATGTATGAATAATATTATTATACCTTCGGTACCGGCGATGGGGCAATAAAGAACGAATTCATTGATATTGGATCCAAGAACAGGAAGACGACCCTCACGGGCGTAGGATTTAAGCGCAGTATCCATAACAGAAGCCACGAGCTCCTCAGCGTTAACCACGAACCGGATCGGACCGGCGCTTCCGATGACGGTGATGCTAATCAGCAGCCGGTTTCCGGCGCCTTTCGCCGGCTGATTCTTCTTTGGCTTGTACATCAACATCTTATCAAAAACACAAAACCGTATTCCTTGAAAAATGAACGAAACAATTAAGCAAATCGAATCTAATTACAAGAACAAAAACAACGACAACGGCGGTGGAGGTGGTGGTGATGATGGTGGTGATAACGGTGGTGGTGGTGGTGGGTTCAGGGATCGACGCCGACGCAGCGGTGGTACCAGCCCTCTTTGCAAGATCCGTAGCAGAAAGCGGTGGCGAGAGAAGAGATCCCCCTTGAGGAAAGGGGGGAGATCATCAACCGATTACGGAGGATTTCCACCATTCACAATCGGAGAATCTCAGGGGTGAATTGAGAGGATGAAGAAATTGGGGGATTAGGGTTAGGGTTTGAATGTGGATTTTGATGATGAATGTTGGAATTGGGTGTGGGGGTGAATGAATAAAAAGGTGAAAAACACGTTTGCCTAATGTTACGGCGTTTGTTGTTGTTACGTAAGGTGTGACGTCGTTAATCTTGGAGTTAGGGTTGCCTCTTGATATGTGTCACAAGGAATTCTACACGTGTAATTTGAGCGGTTATCGATAATTGTTTATTAAAAATACTAGCGGATTAAATAAATAAAATATTAAATAGTTAGTAACGAAAAATTATTAATTATAAAATAATGTTTAATAAAACAATGATATAATTTCTATTAAATTTTTGTATTTTAATTTTTTTTAATTAAAAAATTGAAGCATTTTGGCAGTTAATAAAAAAACGAGAAAAACGAGGAAAATAATTGGCAGTTAATGTAAATATTTAATAGAAGAGAAAAACGAGAAAAATAAGTTGTCTAAAATTATGACAAATGTCAACTCAAAACCTTCTTTTATATAATACATAGATTACCAATATGACTATTTGATTAACGTTTTTTTAATTAAAATAACCGTTAACTAAAACATTCTCAAATATAGTTACCGTATCGTCCACGTGACATTTTCGAAAACCCTTTTTTTTATTCTGGAGATGCGCAGGCGATACAGATGCAATGTAATATATATAATTTATACTTGATGCAATATTGGGCGCAACCAATTAAAATTTTTACATTATATGTATAATTTATACTTGATGCGTGCATATTGTAAGCAGCTTTTGATTTTAATTTAGTTTAAATAATAAATAATTAAGTTTAATTAGTTTCATGTAATTGTTTGTAAACGTTGTATAAAAACAAATAGAAGGATGCTTATCTTTGCAAGGTTATTTTTTTTAAGAAATGACATTTATATATTCACGTGAATGCTTGAATCAAAATAAAGTTTAGAATAGAATATACGTTCAACTATCATCGCCATGTTAAAGTGTTCATAGTTATCTTTACCTCACAGCTAGAATAGTGTTTATTAAACGCTTAGTTTTAAGCTTCTTGAAACTCTTGTATGTTTAATTTGAATATGCTTCGTGAAATTCATTTGTCAATAATCCATCTGGTATAAAATAATATGTATTAACTTACATTTGTTAATTTGTATATAATCCTGTGTAATACACAAGCAGATAACCTAATTCAAGAAATTAAAAGGTGAAGGTTTTTGGTGAAATATGATGATGAGTGTTTGGAATACACGTGTGGCTAATGCAGCGTGTTTTGTGGTACGTACGTAGTCAATCTTGGAGTTAGGGTGGGTGGTTTTGCCTAACTTGCCTCTTAACACATGTCACAAGGAGTTCTACACGTGGCTTATCTACGTAATAAACTAGGTATAAACTTTGATTGAACTAGAGATATATTGGTTTCAAGTTGGTGCACTTAAAATGATTTTTTCATGTGATATGAGTTTTTTTTAGTGTGATTTCAAATTTGACGGACAAATTGATATACAAAACCTAAATGCATAAACTGTTTTTTATTTAGAGTAAATTACACAGATGTTTCTGAGGTATGTTTGAATTGCAACTTTAGTCATCACTTTCAATAAATTACAGATACGTACCTGAACTATGCACAGAATGCACGCTGACAATCCCTAGCACTAACAAAGGTTAAAATTATCCGTTAGTTTTTTTAAAAAAGATCATAATACCCCTTTCTTTTTTATCTTCTTCTCAACATTCAACGCCCACCACCACCGCCTCTAACCTTAACCCACCACCACCACCAAATTCACCACGACTCACAATTGCCACCACCACAGGTCACTACCACTACCATCACCACCAACACTACCACTCACCATCACCACCACCACTCACAATCACCACCACCGAACGTCACCACCACCACCACCGCTTAAGGTTGCTGAGCACCACCGCCACTATCCCTACACCCTCGACCCCATCTCCATCGCACCATCATCATCTTCATCATTCCGCACAATCATCACCACCATCACACATTAAGACCTTTTCCCCTCAACCACCACTAACACCACCACACGATCGACATCCCACCCCCATATTCCTTACTTATTGCAACCACAGACACATCATGTCGCAGATCTGTAGCCGTCGTCGTCACAAAACGTATTACAGCCCCATCGCCATTTACATCGTCATTGCCATCGCCATCTGAAAAAGCGAACGTTGCCTTCACAATCCACCATTGTGGATCCTGTCTCGCAACCACCTTAAACCAACAGTAGAAATGGGGTTTTTGGTGACGGTTGGGATCTGTGTTGTGGTAGTGACCGGTGCTAGTGATAGTGACTGTTGGTGGTGCTTGATTTCTCAGATGATGGTGGTGGAGAGGGTTGACTGATGAAAGAAGAAGAAGATGATGAAAGGGTGGGGTAGGGGGTAGGTTGGTTGTATTTAGTTTGTAGGTTTTTTTAATTTTTTTATTTAAGGGTATTTTGGTCATTTTACATTGACTTAACTGAGAAACTTAACCTCTGTTAGCGTCGGGGACTACCGCCGTGCATACCATGCAAATTTCAGGCCCACATCTGTAATTTATTGAAAGTGGGGGCTAAAGTTGCAATTCAAGCATACCCTAGGGACCATCCGTGTAATTTACTATTTTATTTATGTTTCGATACTCAAAACCAAATGACACAAACCTCATTCATTTATTGTATACAACTAACCACGTTAGTGTCAATAGTGCAACTACAAAGTTCTAGACGCACCGCAAAGCGCATTTAACCATGTTTATATCATGTATGATTCCGTCGTAACGCGACGATTAAATTTCTTGTGGCCGACTAAACTAGAACTCCATTCTTATCATTTTTTAGCATTTTTAATGTTAATTAACAAAGAAATAAACCCAAATGAAGTTAAGAAAATCAAGGCGTTGTTGCAAATCAACCTTCGATTTCAAATATATACTAGTTGGCAGTTATCTGTGCTACATGACCCTCAATTTTCAATAAAATTATATGAAGATGTAGATAAATAAACAAGTCGAAATGATATGTGCTGAACTCAAGAAAACATTACATTGTTGTGTAAATAAATATATAAAAAACATGAAAGGGAATCCAAAAATAAAAAAGTAAAAGTATACTATACTCGAACCATCTCGATATGTAAATAAGAAGAAAGTAAAATTATATTATATTTGACATGTTTCGGTTCTATATCAAAACCTAGATAAAAATAAGTGTATTAATAAAAGTTATCTGAGAATGTAGATAAGTAACCACATAGTGGTATTTAAGAAAATGTTAGCGAATCCAAAAAAAATAAATAAAAAAATATAATAAAGTCATCCTGTTTTGGGTTTGAACATATATTATATCAAAAGTAGATAAAAATAAACACATTGCAATGATTTATGCGAAGTTTAAAACACATTATATTTTAAAAACAATAAGAGAAATTTAAAAAAAAGTTTAAATGTAATTATAAAAAAAGTAAATTAACAAAGCTTGAAAGAAAAAATAAAATAAAACCTCAAAAAAAAGGTGGAATAATAAGAACCCATTTGATGTGAATCGAAACACGTTTAAGAAGGTGTGAGCATTCAACCACTACACCAACTAAATTAATTAATGATTAGGTTCTCTTTGTTCATATATAACCTTACATACTAAAAAAATAATAAAAGTACAAATCAGCGTGATCTAATAGTAATAGAATATAACAACGTAGTTACAAAAAGCCTTTCATATGTTTTATGATGACGATTTCCTGTTAATTAGTATCTTATATGCCGTTACAAATAAAAAATTAAACGCCACGTAAATACTATTAATTATGATTTTTAATTGATATTTTATGATACTTTGTTACGATTAAATTGACAAGTGGATGTTACAAAAGCCAGAAAAAGGTTGCTAGAGAATATTCTTTTTCAAAAGTCTTTATGAGGAAATACCTTTTTAATGACATGTGTTTTTAGCGTTTTTAAATGACATTTGACGTTTGACAAATTAAATAGTGACAACTAAGGATGTACGAAATGTCATCGCAAAGTAATTCACTGTTCTTAAGCAATGGCGCTTAATGTTCATCTATGCCTGGCAAAATGGGCGGGTTGGGTTGGGCAGGATAACGGGTCAAGATGGGTTCGGGTCAGGATGAGTTCGGGTCAAGACGGGTTGTTTCAAATAATGGGTCATATTGGTTCGGGTCAGAATGGGTTTTAACCAAAATGAGCACGGGTCAGAACGGGTCAATTCTAAAAAGTGTCATTTTACATCTTTCCAAAATGAGTATGGGTCAAAACGGGTTATAACTATAATGAGTATAATGAAACATTATATTTACTATAAGTGAGTTGTTGTATCCGTTTTGTAAAGGCAACCACCTAAACGAACAAAGATAATCTTGTATTAAGATTGGATCAGATGATGAAACACTAAATTGTTGTTTCATCAAAAAATAGAGTAAATAATTTATTCATGACATAAAAATTTCATATGTAAATCAATATTTGAATGTGGATTTGTGCAATGTACTAATCTGATTACAAAAATGATGATAGTTGGTGGTGGTGGTTGTGTTGATTGGTTGTAATGGTAGTTGTGGTTGTTGCGGTGATGGTGGCGACGATTGTCATAGGTGGACGGTGGACAATGGACGTAGCGGTGGTGGTGGTTGTTGTGGGTGGACGTAGCGGTGGCGGCGATGGTTGTCGTGTGTGGACGTAACGGTGGCGGCGGTCGTTGTGGGTGGACGTTGTGGTGGCGGCGATTGTCTTTAGTGATTGTTGCGATGGTGGCGACTATCATTGGTTGTCGTTACGGTGGTAGCAATGGTTGTTGCGGTAGCAACAACGGTTGGTTGCGATAGTGGGTGTGATTATCGATGGTGATGCTGCGATGGTGACTATAATATGTTGTGGTTGAAATGGAGTTGGTTGGTAGACTATGTTCATCTGTTGAAGATAGTGATGAAATGATGGTTATAATTTTAGATGTTATTCTTTGTTTCTTGATAACCCATTCTGACCCGCTTAATCATTTGGTTATGCCCATCTTGACCCGTCTAATATTTTGTTCCTTTTATTTGAGTCCATACAAACCCATTATAAAAACTACTTAGTGCCCAAGATAACCCAAGTTATCATAAGTAACACCCATATTGACCCAAAATATAATGAATGGGTTTGTTTTGCCGGGTCTATGTTCATCATTCACACGGGTATAAATTATAGAGTAAATTACTATTTTGGCCCTTGGGGTTAGGGTCATTTAACCCTATCAACAAAAAAAAAGAATCTTTTGACATATCAATCTCTAACATTTTATTTCTTAACTGTTTGGGCCCATAACACTAACTCTGTTAACTTTTTTTAGTTAAGTCTTAAGGTATTTTGGTCATTTTCAACTTAAGGAGTGTTTATGTAAATTTTAAACCTTTAGAGTTATTTATGCACATTTTTTAAATTATATAAATACAACCATTACACACCACCACCCACCACCACCCACCATTACCACCACCCACCACCACCCACCATTACCACCACCCACCCACACCACCTAAAACAACCACCACCCCCACCACCTAAAACAACCACCACCACCTAAAACAAGTCTCCTAAACAAAGTCGGTGATTGAAATTTGAAACAATCAAACCAAAACAAAACCCTCTTTCACATCTAATCAACAACACCCTTTCCAATTGGCATCAATTACACATCGAGTTTAACATCAATTTGGAGCTTATGGTTTGAAGTTTTGCTGTAATTGATGGTGGTTTCTTTTCCAACATTGCCGGTGAAGAAATCGACGACGACGTTTCGGTCGCGAAGGGGGAAGATTAAAGCTCAGATTTTTAAAGAGATTGCAAAAGCAGTTGCTTCTGCAGCCTCAAGAGCTGGTGATTTCTTGTGTCTCATCAAGAAAGATGACGATTCTGCCCCCGCAACACCACCCAAGAGTTCCGGTGGCTGACGGCGGAGACGGAAGGGCTCTTTGGTCATTTCATCTTCCATGGGAATGATCTTGCTGTTGTTGTTTGCGAATCTTTGTTGTTGTTTTTATTGGAGTTGATGATTTTGCTCACCATTTTTGGTGGGGGTGGTGGTTGTTTTAGGTGGTGTGGGTGGGTGGTGGTAATGATGGGTGGTGGTGGGTGGTGGTGTGTGATGGTTGTATTTATATAATTTAAAAAGTGTGCATAAATAACTCTAAAGGTTTAAAATTTATATAAACACTCCTTAAGTTGAAAATGACCAAAATGCCCTTAGACTTAACTGAAAAAAGTTAACAGAGTTAGTGTTAGGGGCCCAAACAGTTAAGAAATGAAACGTTAGGGATTGATATGTCAAAAGATTCCTTTTGGGCTGATAGGGTTAAATGGCCCTAACCCCAGGGGCCAAAATAGTAATTTACTCTAAATTATATAATATTAAGTTCAAATAACGTCTTGTTTGATTGTAGATGTAGTATTTTTTTGAAAATGATTTGTAAAAATAATGTAATATATTGTTGTTGGTACCGGTAATTTTTCAAAATATGTCGATATCGTAATTTATAGGTTTTTTATAGCTGAAACGATAAATCGAAAAGGGTTTAGCACTTATTAAAATTCAGCTTCATATATTTAAACCAATAAATGAAATAAAGTAATAAACAATGATTAAATAGAATGACACAAACAACAAACATTTAAGATTTTCAGAATTTACCATTATATCTGTATACCTATAGAAATTGTTGTGTTCCTAACTTGTAAACCTAGCATAACCAAGCCCGCAAGCCCTAGTTTGAGTACTTGAAACATGTAAATACTTTTGTAATGTTGATTGGAGAAGGGATGCCAAAACCGAGGCCAGTGATCGACCTCGATTTCATTTTTTTCCACTGAAAAACTATGGTTCTTCATGAGGTCTTTCTAGCTAAGAGTAGCATTTTTATCCTATTGTATAATGATAATGTTTGTTCTCATTCACTCTTCTTAAACCTTACTTTACGAGTAAAATTTTTGTTGAATATGTTTGTTTGTATAAATATATGTGATCCTTGACAATTGGTTAACATGGAGGGAGGGAAGCAAGAAAAGAGGTAGTGGGAGCGAAAATAAGCGACTAATCTTCTCGTGATCTACTTCGGGTAATAGGGTTTGTGTGATTAGGTTTTTGTTTATGCTTAACTTGTGTTGGGATTAAACTTTAGAACCCAATAAGTTTTTTTGATAATTTTAACTCGTGTGTTGATTATTTAAATAAATGTTTTTGGTTAACCTCTATTTGAATGCCATATAATCTTGCACAAATTATATGGTTGCAAAGTTTTGGTTGCTAACACCTGTTAAAGTTTGGTTATCTATATCACTTAATCATTGCACACATAAAATCTCTGTTAAGACTTTTCCACCAAGTTAGACTAAACAATTACCAAAAACCAAACCTGGATCTCGGAGTGGATTACTATTTCTCGTAATTATCTTTCTAATCAATTTTAACTATTTGCAATTTGTTTTCCTAGCTAATTTGTTAATCATTTCAAAATCTAATTTTCACAGCCAAGATGTAATAGCTTAAGTAATATAGTTAATCATTTTGTTGTAAATCAAATTACAACACACTTACTATTAATTCCATGAAACTCGACAACTCTACTTACCCTAATTATTTAAGGTGAATAGGAACACACATTTTAACATCTTATCTGATCGGTACTTCGACATTGATCACTAGGGACCTCAAGAGCTGCGAAACTGAACGAATCAATCATCAAACCAGTGCGAATCAGCTTCTGGTATAAACAATTTTCATACCCTGAATCATTGTGCAACTTAAAATCATAGTCGTCACCATCATCATCGTCCTCAAAATTGATCTCCGAATCCTCCTCACTAGATCAATAGATCAGTGGTCCAATAAAATTACGGTGTACTTCGTGATTTTTTTATGACATTAAAATGATGACACACAAAATTACGTGTCATCATTCCTCCAGATTTTAGTAAAGATGACATTTTTTATAACACACACTTTTGCACGTCATAACACACATCAGTGTGTGTCATAATTCGTTTGTCATTAAAGGTCTATTCTAGTAGTGAGTCTCTAATACAATCTTGTAGATTTCGATTATATTAGAATGTACACAAACACCTTTTTCTTGTAGATTTCGATTATATTAGAATGTACTAGCTCTAATGGTCATACAAATAGAGCAAATAAGTGGTCCAATAAGTTTGTCTATAAAGACGTAGTGGTTTCAATGAGTAGTTTCTATACGCTTGTCCCTATTTTAGTAATGGGAACATGCTCACCATGTGGAATTTAATAGGCCTATTCCATAAGTACAAAATAGACACGTAACAAGAGTTCATTAGTTTTACAAAAGAAATATACTATCAGTAATCATAATATCCAAATGCTACCAATTAATATTTAAGCTTACAATCCTAAAGTATTTTATCAAAATGGCTTATACAATTAGGACAATAATCGAATCCCAAATCGTAACAACATTCATAGTTAAAAAAAATAAACTTAAACAACAATAATCAATTTCCCCAAAACATAATGCAAACACACACCTAAGAGTTTTTCGTAAACATTTCAATCCGTATTTAATATGTTGTAATGACAATGTCTTAAATGTGCACGCTATGTTGGTAATTTTTGTGTTATCAACATGTGTTTAATATATTGGATTAACTAATTGATTGAGAAAATAGCATTAAAGATTAAACGAGTTATGTGTTGTGAGATTGCGAGCTCAATTTAATTATAAATGTTATTTGAAATTTTTGGGCTTCACTCATAATGTTAACTGGGAATTGAAATGGGCTTGTAAAATCTTTATTGGGCTCATCTATGTTCAAGAAATTAGTGTTGGGCTCAATTTTGAATTAGTTTTGATTTGACCCACAATGAAACTAGCCCACCCGAAAATACGAAAAGGAATTTACAGAGAGTTCTTTTTTGGGATATTTGTTCTCTCTCGATCGAATAAGAAAAAGTAAAACAAATTTTGTTTTCCACGGTTACGACATCTTCAAGAACAAGTTCAAATTTTTGAAGATCAGATCCTACTCCTTTAACCATATCTCTGTTAAAACCGATAAATCATTCGCAAATAACACGCGAAATAAGTTTATCTGATAGTATTCAAAATTCAAAGATTAATCCATGATTTGATTTGATTACATAAAGTTGCAATTCATGTTCAAATTCCAAGTTTGTGTTTCATGTGAAATTATTGTTCTAGACTACAAATATACAACACGCTATGGAGGATAACAATTCATATTGGGATTGGATTATTATTACTCTTAGCATTACGATATTATAATAACCAAATCATATATAAATAAGGCATATTCATCACATTCATAAGGTTGTTTAAATTCTTAGCTTATTCTTACACTTACATAATTTTAAATTTGATAATTTCTTCTTCCTTAGAGGCAAAATTCAACACCAGTGTTCCTTTTCAGACACTAGTCGAGACTTGTAGATTTTGTTCATCCATCAAGCCGCTTTTTAAAGTGTGAGCTTCTAATTTTGACTATGGGATTATTTATATATTATAAGACACCCTTTTTTATCGGTAATGAATTATTATAATATTTCTATTATGCTACCCTGATAGGTTTGACGGATACGGTTAGATTGAGGCACATGAAAAATTTTTAACAAAAAGAATAAAAAAAGAGAAAAGTACTATTCTATATGTTAAACATTGATTAACTTAAATTATTTTAGTAACCATGGGTCGTGAACTCAATGTGACAAATTTTTATACGCTAATCAATAACGAAAGGCAAATAAAAGGATTGTTTAAAGAGTTATTATAAAAGACAGTGGAAACAAATCAAAACGTGCAAAAGAGGAATACACCACCCTTTAAGGGTTATGAATTAGTTAATTTATTTAGAGCATTCATGATTGATTCCTTATTTTTATTCATATAATTACATTAAAAATCATTATATTTTCTCTTTTATTTTTAATTAAATAATATTTTTTATACACTTATCATTATTTTTTTTCTCTTTTCTGCTCACAACTATTTTCAAAAATATTAAAAAATTTATAGAGATTAAACAACGATTCTTCAAATATACCAATCAACAACATTTTCCCTCTCCTTTACTCACTACTACTCAAAACCATTCCATATAATATACCAAACACACTCACATATTTTTAGGGATTCCACTGTGAATGCTCTTATTAATACAACATATATATCAGTTAACATAACTTGTTAATTAACATCATATTTTGGTTCATTGGTATCTTGAGATCTTTAAAATCTCAACTTAAACCTGATTCATTGGGGTTTTTTACTTACGTGATGGGTTACCTTCTTCATGGTGTTTCTGGATTAGTCAGACCCGAAGTTCAAAATAAAAAAAAGTAAACGGTTAACATTATCTCGTCTCAAAAAGACTCACTCGGGGTATAAAGGTAATGCCAAGAAAAAAAGGTTATCATTTCATCGAAAAACCTAAAGATCTCAAAAGCATATTCTTATGATATATGGAGTACCAGATGCCTTAAGATTAGAGGTCCAAATCTCTTACAAAAAAGAGAGATATGTATGTGGTGGTGAGTGGTGACAATTTATTCTTCTCTCTCCCTATATTCAACACACATATACATATAGTTTGAATAAAGGAGAAACTTAAGTTAGGTTGTGTTAGTTTTTATCAAAGTTTTGGGGATACCAAAAAACTAGTGGCTAGACTAGAATGGAAGGAGTGCTGGGACTACTGAAGTTGCGAGTGAAGAGAGGGATTAATCTTGTGGTTAGCGACACCAAAAGTAGCGACCCTTATGTCATCGCAACCTTGGATAACCAGGTCTCTCTTTCTTCGATCATCAATTCTAAAATGATAAGAGTTGCTTGCTAGACAAATTTTATAGTTACCTTTGTTGGTTTGTAATATCTATTCCATATGATTATTGTTTGATTAATTTCATATATTATCTAGATGTTGCAAAGAATTGTGATAAAAGTTGTAATTTAGGAACAAATCCTCATTAAGATTGTTAGATGCATTTATAATACGGTTATTAGATAACTATGTTTTATATTATTCATATTTATTACTTCTTGTATTTATGTATAGCTTTGTAATTACCTATGTAGGTCGGTCTCAAAGTTTCATGAGGGTCTTCGAATTATATAGCGCTCTGTAGAGATGGGATCGTACCCCATGAAAAAAATACTTTAAGACCGACACACATGGAATTTTAACATTTACCCCTAAGAAAGTTTAACTTTTAGTTTCAAGTTTTTACTAATATAAATCTATTATAAACAAATTAACAAATATATAATATTTATTTTAGATAATTCAACCCATTTCATATAAACTAAGCTGCATAATTTAAGACCAAACTAAGAATTTTATACCTATTTAGCTAGAATTTATTAATATCATTTAACTTAACCCAATTAATTTTATAATTTAACCGACTTAACTTGTAAATCGGATAATAAAAAAACAAACTGTCCATTGTTCAACTATTTCGGAATCAACGAGATGAAATTAAAAGGGCGAACTTAACTTGGTTTTATCTTTTTATTGTATGCCTCACTCCACCCAATCCGACTCAAACCAAAGCAAAAATATTTAATATTTACCTATAGTCAATAAAACGTTTAAAATTTTTCTAACTTCAATGAAAAATTTTCTTGATCCGCCAATACAGAAAACAAAGACTAAGGTCATCAAGAGAAACCACAATCCCATGTGGAATGATGAATTGACTCTCGTCATCAGGGACCCAGAAGCTCAAATACATATTGTAAGTACCCACATTCTGAAAACTGAAACCAAACTATAATCATATCATAGCTTTTTGTTATACAAAACTAGAGTTCCAAAAATGATCATTTTTTTTAATAATAGAAACCTTGTTTGTTGTATTTCAGGCCGTGTACGATGAAGACAGTTTTACTAACGACGATAGCATGGGAGACGCGAAAATAGATATAAAGCCATACATAGAATGCCTTAAAACGAGTTTGAACATGAACAACATCGCGAATGGTACTAAACTCGATTGTGTTCATCCCACGGAGCACAACTGCCTAGCTAATGAGAGCTCTATTGTTTACGAAGACGGAAAACTTGTACAAGACATGGTCCTTAGATTGAGAAACGTCGAATGCGGTGAGGTTGAAATCCAAATAGAGATGGTTGTACTTCCTGATAGTACATTACATGTGTAGATAACCCTTTGGAGTCTATTTTGTGTATAATATAATCAAGAGTTTAGCATTGCAGTTAAACAAGCTTATAGTGTGATTTAGTTAACAATTTAATACGTTTTGAAAAAAAAATTTCAGGTCTTGTATTTTGGGTTTGTTTTTGAGAGATACTAAAGTGAGAGAAAACTGATGAAACTAGATATGTTATTGTTCTTGTTGAAGATAAGAGCATACATAGAGAATTACAATAGGGTAAAAAGTTGCAAAACAATACAATACATCTAGATCGAGGGCTATACATTTACCTAGTTATTTTCTAACTTAAAAACTTGATAGAAAAAACTGTCTTTGTTAATTGCAATAAAATATTTTATTTGCAACAAATCCTCTATCCTAGCGGTGTCATTGGACATAGTGGTGTCATTAGACATCACCATGTGAACATGATACGAAAATAATCATCTCGACATGCGTAACACATATAAAAAACTTGTCAAGGTTAGGATGTATGCTAAAATTAATCGAATCAACCTACATATATTTAAAATTATAATTAAACAAGTTGACTAGTGAGCTTGTTTCGACTTTTCGTTGACCTCTTTAGATGAAAGGGTGACACAAGTTGTGTTTAGATTACATAATTTTATGTGTGTTTAGGTTAAAGATAGTATATTTAAAACCAATTAAATATGTAGGTAATATTTCAATGTTATAGGTTTGTATCAATATGTCACGTTCATGAACTTTAAACGATCCAAAATACCAAAATTAGTGGATGTTAAATAAATGAAGCTCACCATTACTTTCATTAAATAGGTCATGGTCGGTATATCTTTTTATTACCTCTCATAGCTTCATTGGAAAATACAATAAGATAGGATTGAAGCCCATTACACGTTTTAAAATAGGTTCTCCTCTTGAAGTTGCAATTGATTAAAATATAGATAACTTGAAGGTACCTCATGATCTTATCTTTTATTTTGTATTAAGTATAAGTAAATGTTTGGTTTCACATCATTACTACTATATAAAGGTTAATATCATATATATGTATATATCACAAAACACTTTCAAAGATAACAAGTGGTTTCTTTGGAATAGCTAAGAGATGGCTCTAACCGGAAAGCTAACCGGGCAAATGGAGATGAGTTTAGGTTGGGATTTGTTATATGTTCTCATATTACAAACCCCAGAAAAGATATCTTCCATTCGGCCCGATAGTCTTCATGGCTGCGATCTGATTAGTGGTGAAAGAGGTGCCGTTGGATCTACCATTCGCTGGATTTATACGCATGGTATGTTAGGTGAAATCCATTTAGCTTTGTTAGTATTTCCTTTATAATCTTGTGTATATAATACAATTAAGATGTATGTGACTTGATTAGTAGATTATTGTCAATTCTAGCATCATCAATAGTAATCAATTGATTGACATGAATCATATTCACTCCTATCCTTCAATTTTTCGCTTATATAGATGGGAAGAAGAAAAGTTCAACGCAAATAATTGAAGCGGTCGACTTGATAAACCACAAAATCGTGTTCAAGGTAATTGGAGGAGAGCTAGTAGAGATATACAAGACCTTCACTATAACATTTCATGTTGAACCAAAGCTGCTTAAACAGTTGGCTACTTGGACCTTTGAGTTTGAGAAGCCGGATGCAAGTGTACCGGATCCAACTTCTTTGATGGACCTAATGTGTAGTATTATCAAAGATTTGGATGTTCTTGGCAACGTTATATAAATCTTTGAGTTCGAATAAGGTGATGAAAGAATGTACGTAGATGCATATGTGCGTCTATAGCGCGCTAATAAAACCATGAAGTATTTATTAAGTAAAAATGCTGCATAGATGGATGTTTGCGATATTCATGTAATAATTCGGGTGTCTCTGGCTATTTCTAGGTTCTTGTTTGTAACATACATGTAATAAACTAGTAAGGGTTTGATGTTTGATTTTTTATTGTGATTTTGAAGATTGTTGGTCTTATTTTATTGCCATCAAACTCGCTTTTTACTAGTTATTGCGAAAAAAATATTACCATCAAAGAAGTAATTATATAGTGCCAAAAAACTCTTAGGGTTTGTTTGGGCTATAAAATGGACGTAGAAATGGAATGAGTGAGTGAATGTAATGGATAAAATAATGAAACGAATTATCATTTTTCTTTCTCCCCTTTACTCATTACCACTTTAAAAAATATTAAAAAATTTATGGAGATTAAACAGTGATTCTTCAAATATATCAATCAACAATAACATTTTATCTCTCCGTCACTTACAACCACTCAAAGACATTCCATATAATATACCAAACACACTCACATATTTTTAAGGATTCTACTACGAATTCTCTAATGTATAATTAAATTAGACACCTCGGTCAATTCTCGACGCCCACCCGACTGGTTTTGGTTTTTATTTATTTATTTTATTTTTTCATTTTGCTTTTAATTAATTCCTTGGTGTTTTTCCATTTACTTTTCCCCCTTGTATCACACCTACTTTTTTAGAGAGTTTTTAATCGTAAGTTTTTTTCTTTTTTTTTCAAACTTTAACACTTTGATTATTTTTTGGATGTTTCCGTTTTTGTTGATCTTATGCGACATTTTATTTTAATTATAATCAAAGCATAAATGTATACATTGTGTGAAACCAAAGACCAATAGGCTTCACATGATGGAAATCCCTAAAATCTATATCTTATTATCTAAATTCAAGTTATAGTACTTGATAAACTAGGTCGACATGTAATGTTTATCATCAACAAACAGAAGTGTAGACAAAGATAAATTGAACAAAGTCCTGTGAATAAAAGAAACAGAGCCTACTTGATTACACTAGAATATTCACCTTCTGCAAATTAATTACCCAACATTAATTGATCATCTAAACAAAATTCATCCATTCAACTCATAGTTGTTACATGAAAAAAACTTAAGATGGTAAATTAAGGATAAAGAAAGAAACCTCAAGAAGTGATATGTCCTTAGGGTTTAATCTCAACAGGCTGCAAAAGGACGGGGTTGGCGGAATGAGGAACCGCAGGAGAGGACTCACGTTTTGCCCGCGGCCCGTTCTCTGTAGAGACTACAAATCGTCTCTGTAGATGTGTTAGAATTAGATTTGTGAAACAAAAACAAATTCTTTTTTCGCTATAGAGACTACAAATCGTCTCTATAGATTTTTTTTAAAAAAAATTCTTTTTTATTATTATTATTTGAACATTTACTCAATAAAAGAGAAAAGAAATTAATTTTAATCTACTGAGACTAAATATCGTCGCTATAACTTTTTCACAAAGCGCCAATTATTCTCTCCACTTTGTTGAAACGTTTAGCAACTAAACGTCATCTCTATAGGGTTCTAAAAAACAAAAAATCTAAAATAGGTATTGCAACTAATTGTAGTCGCAATTGATGAAGCTTTAGAGACAATATGTTTTCGTCTCTAAAAATTTAGTCGGAATCGATCAATTTTCTTGTAGTGATAGTTTTGTTTTTTTGGTTTACACTTCTTAATTTGTTCATTGTGATTTTTTCCTTTAATTTACATGTCGACATAAATCGTATTCTAAATTGAAGGTTACAGATTTATAGCAGCATCAACACCACTGTCGCAACCCACGTTTACTTCTATTAGTTGAAAAGTGTAGGATCTAAGATCTCCTGTTTGATATAAATTTATATGAACAAGATGAAGAACATGATATGGGTGCAGTGTGTGTGACATGAAGAACTAATAGATGGAAGGATGGAAATCATAAGATACGCAAGAAGATACATATGATGATATGAAGAAAAAGTGATGTATAATGAAGAAATAGTCTTTAGGTATACTAAAGTGATGTAATCTTGATAAAAATGGACCAAGTGACGTAACTTTGAGAGATTTACATCTAAGTTTCGTGACATTATTAAATTCACTATGCATAAAGATAACTTCATATATAAAAAGAAATACATCAATTGTTATAATTTAATAAAGAGTAAAATGTTATTTTCGTCACTAACATTTTGTTGTATTTGTCATTTTAATCGAAAAACTTTTTTTTTTGACATGTCAGTTACTGTAGTTTATCAAATATTGTCATTTTCATCCGCTCCACTAACTTCTTTAATATCTCCGTTAAATATGAGTGTATTTTAGTATTTTTTTCAAAACTCTAACTATCCAATTAAAATAAATTAATCAATTATTATTCAATTAAAGTTAAAAAAACATATGAAACGACTAGTGAGAAATATTTTTTATATTCTTTTTATTTCGTAGATTAATACTTTAGATTTAATCATTTTATTTTATTTTGATTGTATCTACATACCCTTTTCAATTTGGGTTGATAACTCAACGGTAGAGTACTCGGCTTTTAAGTGCGGCTAGGATCTTTTACATATTTAAATGAAGCGAGGGATTCGTCCATACCATAGGTAAAGTTTGGAAGACCATGACTGATCTTGAAAGGGAATGAATGAAAAAATAGCATGTCATATCAATTAAAAGTTCTGTGAATATTCTATTCTTTCCGACTCGATACAAAGTCTTCGTTTAAAATTTAAATGATTTGAAGGGAGCAAATCAAAGTCAATTTCAAGGGGTATATTTTTTGGATTCAGCTAATCTTCATATTGTGTTCTAATATGTACATTGAGTTCTATTGTGAGATTGAGGTCTGTTGTTGTTATGTTTGATTTGATCGGGATATGATATTGTCACGTTACGTGACAACAAAAAACATCAATCAAACAAAATTTGACAACAATAAATCTCAATTGAACAACGGTGCACTTTCAAACAAAACATGAATATCAACTGAATTTTCACAGCAGACCTCAATTGAACAATATGATTTAGAGTTAATCGAAACTTTTAAATCGAAGGGTCCGGTTTCACTAGTCGCATCACGTTTCTTTTAGTTTTAAGTAAATATTAATTGATTATTTTGTTTTAGTTGGATAATAGGGTGTTGAAAAAGACTAAATAACCCTCATATTTAACGAAGTTAGTGGAGTGGATGCAAATGACAACATTTGTTAAACTACAATGACTGAAATGACATAAATTAGTTTTTAGATTGAAATACAAATTTAACAAAACATTGGGAACGAAAATAACATTTTACTCTTTAATAAAAAACTAATATAACTTTTAGCCATAATTAATATTAATAATACAAGCATCATTTGATACATAAAAAATTAAACGTCGCACGTGAACCTTTATCAGCCTCTCTCACCAAATCTTATGCTAAAATACGACCTGCATCTCTCGCTCTCATCGAATCTTATGTCGAAATAAGTTACCTTGAAAAATGTCAAAGTAAAAGTAACAAAAACAAAAAAAAATTAATTGTCCATAAAATCTTTGCTAAATTTTTCATCAAAGTTGACATTGTTGGATAACTAAAAATCTTGAGTGACAGAAACATGTCATCTTGTTTAGGTTCTGGAGGACTAAATTTGTAAAGTTTTTATAGGAGTCTATTTGTAAAAAATGAAAACTCTATGATCTATTATGTATTATTAATGAACTATATGCAGAAATACAATAATGATAGTTACAGAATACATGTAATCAAAATACATTAAAAATAATTAAAAAATAATACTTAACTAAATCTTATTTTCAAATTATTAAACTCTAACTAATATATTTTATCTAATTTATACATATATGTCACTATAATGCCCTCCTTAAGTTAGATGCATGTTTTAATTAGATTGTTGCTTGAAAATATATAACGAAAAATAAAAAGTAAAATTAAATTCAGAGATGTCGACAATGATTCTTATTGTAGTGCTTCTAAGATCTTTGATTGCTATTTTGCTATTTTAATCTTTTATTATTTATTCTCATTGTTCAGACTTCAGGTTATATGATACCATAACTTAGAATAAAAATAATAATCTGGAAGATCCTTTGTTGAGAACCTCTAATCAACAGATTTGCACAAGACATGAAGAACCTTTGACGGGATCCTCTGGAAAAACCTCTGATAGGACGTTCTTATGGATCCTATATTACGAAGCAAACTAAATAAACCTCTGACCAATCTGACAATCTGTTCATCATAGGAACTCGTCCACTCATGTACCTATTATGCTAATTCGAGTTCCCATCCTCTGATATCTACAGGCGGTTATGATGATTTATCCTCATAACAAAATGGGAGATTCTATATTTTTGGTAATGCACATATTGTAATTGTTGTCCGGTTTGTAATTTTGTTGAGTTGTGTAGGAGAGATCTAAGTTTGTGAAAACCACTATTGTTGAGAGCTTTGTTATAAGGGGCACTTGGGTGATCTTCTTTGTAGTTGTGATCAAATTTGTAACTGTCACATTGCAATTGTATGACAACTCTAAAAATATAGGATTTCATACGTTAATATTTTTAAACCATTATACATATTACTCTATATTTGGTTAATTTGTTATAAATTATATATGTTTATGTGAATATATATATATATATATATATATATATATATATATATATATATATATATATATATATATATATATATGTTGTACGTATGCATGCTTGCATGCATGCACAAAATTTACGTGTGCATGTATTCGAATACATAATCTTTTGATATTAAACCTTATGTGATCAAAATACATCAACCATATAACATCAAACAAACACCAAATGAACCAAATACAACCCAATCAAACACCACCATACAATACAATATCAAAGAAAACTTGGCATCAAAACAAAACTAAGCAAATCTTATACACTTAAACCTCAAACTTAATCACCATTTAAACTCAAGTTTCAGTTCATTAGAACCACTAAACCACCCGATTAGCAATCTAAAACATAGTAAACCTTTTAATTATGACTTGATGAGTCATGTATCCTTTTGAAGTGCCACCTTGCATGTTTTGACACCAACCCATCCCTTACACCGCCACCTCCTCGGTTCCTCTTAAACACCCCATCAAACCGCCACCTTAACACCTAGTTAGAGTCACCTAAGGACTCTATAACTACACCTCACTACTCTAGTCTTTGAATTAATGATTACCTTTTCCATTATATAGAAACTCTCGGTCGAATAGAGACCACCATCGACCGTTTCACACCACTACCCTTTCTCTCTAAGCTCTCGGTTACTACCAAACACAACACCATCCAAATCTCCATCTCAAACTCTCTCCCTCAAAAATTTCGGTCACCACCACCATAACCGAACGCCACCACCATCTCCACCTCCACTCCTCACCTCACGGACACCCCACACCACCCGTATATCACCACCATCTCCCATACCCTCTACACTCTCGGTTCCTTCTATCAAACACATACTAACCGCAACTTGAATGCTCAACATCTCTTACACCGGTTTAAGGGAAATCGAAACATTGAAGCTCAAAGACAATCACTCAACTCAATCGATCGGAGAAAGAAGCTACCATCAGCTATCATCACCATCTCCTTCTGTCAAAATCAAGATTTCATCCTCTAAATCATAACTAGTTAATATTACAAAGACTATACATGTGTTTAAACAAACACATATGACTAACCCTTTTGATTTAACATTCAAGATCTTCATGAATCTTATAAATATATCAAACTTATTTAAAAATCAGTAAGGAGGTTTTAAGAATCTGAAATAAATAAGTAAATCTTGATAATCAAAAGTTATATAAAGAAAATTATCAACAAAGGGTTAAAAATTTATGTGTAACTTGTTAAATTCAGTTTATTATGTTATTGACTATGATTGTGGGAACAAACATTGAAAATATGATAAGCATATTAAGAAATATAGTTCTTCAAATTTTGATGCCATTTATATAAGTAAAATAATTTATATAAATTATCTAAGTATTTAAAAGAAAAATTCATGCTGGAAGAACCGACCCTGGAAAATATGTGGAAAAATTATATATTGATTACTACAATTTATAAAACTTACAGAAAAAGTTTCGTGACCTAACTCAAAGATATGCCTAAGTTATGGATTTTTAAAGGTTCTGCTAACTGAAAATCGAGAAAAATACTTAAACTGTGAAATAAATTATGAAAAGTTTATAAAAAATAAGAAAATTAGAGTAAAACAGCCTGTATAAAAATAGGAATTTTTGGACATATTTTGATATTTTTACTGAATATTGGTAAAATGATAAAAATCATAAAAATTGACTCTGTCATGATTTGGAACTTGAAAAAATATGAGAATCTATAAAAGTTGTGAAAAGTATTCGGACCAAGTTTGAGAATTTTTAGAGGCCCGAAGGTATTTCTGATAAATTATTTAAATAATATAAAAATTATAGAAAATAAACTGTAAATAATAAGAAAATAAAATTTTATTGTATTATGTCAAATTTTAGGACCCACTTACTGTAAAAATTTCGTGATGTATGCCTTAATATGATTTCTGAAATAAATTTTATAGTTTGAGGTACTAAAAATGTTAAAGAAAAGACGTTTTTTTTCTAAACTATAAATATTTTTGTTTATAGGTTATCATTAGGAGTAAGAGGTGAGACTCATAGCCCCATTTTTGTTCTTATAAGCTTTTGGAGGAAAAAGCATACTGTTTTTATGATTGATGCATTTATAAGGTTTTTTAGATATACTGTCATTTTTGTACAACCATTAATTCGGATGAGGAACCGTTGGATCGCTACTTAGAAAAATATTTCCTGCACTAACAGGATGAGTGTTGTGATGCTATATTATCTGATTTTATGAATTATGTTATGACAGTTATGAATCATCTGGCTATTAAGTAAGGATTGGTTGTATTTAATGCATCAAAAATATTTTGTTTGAAGTTAAACCTATGATCTCACCAACTTTATGTTGACTATTTTAAGTATGCTTTTTCAGGTAAGCAACATGTCTAACAACATTATGTTTTCTTTTGATGTTTATAATGGTTGGGGAGAAATATGAGAAAAGTTTGTGTAAACCTAACTGTTAATATGTATGATCTTAGCTTATCGGTGGACGCTCACTTCCATCGTTACTGAAGATGTAGCAGTTAGTTTAATATGTTTTGTAATAGGGTTATATTTAAAAATTTTATTCTATTATTGATGTAACCCTAACCTTTATTAATTAATATTATGTCTAGATGTTTAGACTAAAAATATGTGATGATTCCTTGTGTTTGTTTAATCAATGTGTTCTGAACAAACAAGTCACACCCAAGCATTTCACGCTTCCGCCGGGATGTGACAAATTGTTTGTATTCGATTATGTTGTTCTCATCAAATTTACTAATATGAGCTAGACGAATTCAATCCTAATATTTTTTCTTTTATTTTTTTAATTTTTTTTTTTATTTTTTTGCAGTGGTGTTACCACGGTTTTTAAATATTTAGGATTAGTGTAAAATTTGGCTTTCTTCTAGTTTTAAAGATTTATGGTCAACTAGCTGTAATAAACCCGTGTGTTACACGGGTTGAATAAATAAAATATTAATATAATGAAGTTTATTAATTATAAAATGATATTCTAAGATATGATATAACTTAAATTATATATGAGAAATGACTATAAGTAATAAAATAGTTATATCATCTTTTTAAAAATTTTCTTTTAATTTTTTTCTTAATTAGAAATAACATTAATAAATAGATCTCTTTCTTAATTTATTAAATTTAAAAAAATTTAAATTATATTATAAGTAATTAAGGTTATTATTTAATATGAGAGAGATGCGGGAAAATTTTGATAAGAATCATTGTGGTGTTGACACGTGTCATCTTAACATACCTTTTTATTAGAGTAGAGAGATGCATTAATAGAATTTGTTTTGCTTTGATTCGGTGCCTTAATTATAAGATAAAATTTAATAAAAATATAATCAATGTATTTGTACAATACTTCTCTAAGGTAAAACTAGAGGAATAATGAAGAAAGAAAATCGTCACATAAGAGGAACGATATTGGAAAATGAGCAACAACTAACCAAGATTTAGTTACCCTTAGTAATTACATTTTGACATAAAATATTTATCTTTTAAGCGAATGCATCTTCCTATGTACAATTTCGTAAAAAATCTCAAAAACTAGCATTTCGTACCCAAACTAGTATGACACCCGCGCTTCGCGGCAGTGTCGTCATCCGTAAAGGTGTATATTGAAACGGTATTATTGAGGTGTGGGTGTTAAAATTTGTAAAACCTAATATAACTGGTGGGTGTATCGATTAACGTAAAATTTAAACTTAAATAAAAGAAAAAATAAAAACATAAAAAACAAACAAAAATCATTAAAAATTATTCACGTTAATCAACGGGGCTAACTTTCTTTTTTTTTTACCTATAGTTATAAACCATGTTTGTATACTTTGTCAAATGAATCTAAATTGAACTAAAGAAAAAACAAAATAAGCAAAAATAAATAAACCTAGCTTGTTAATATATGAAGAGCAAAAAAGAAACCCACAAACATTGATGATTAATATATAAATAAATTAAAATCTTATTGATGTAGTTGTACTTCGTAAGTCATATGATAGTTCAATTAAAATAATAATTATCATTTACAACACAAAATAAAAAAAATGTTTGCTAATAAATTAAAGTAATGATAATATGAGTTGTAAACCTAGCTTTGAAGGTTGTAAGTTACTATACATCAAGATAGATTTTGTAAAGTTATATAATATAATAAATCACTTCTATTTGTCAATCTTTTATGAAAGTTAGATAGAAGGGGAGAGATCCTAAGAAAACCAACAAGTTTTGTGAAAACCAAGAAAACCAATTTCAACCAATCAAAAATTTTCGTTATTTATATATTTATTATTTTCAAAGGGCATTTTAGTAATTGTATATGTAAAGTATTTTTAGTAAATACTCATGGTTGACTAAAATTCCTTATTTTACTCCATGTTTAAACAAATGAAGAATAAATCAAACAATGCATCAATCTTCTTCTTCATTCACCAGTTCGATTTTTTTCTAGCAAAACAAATGCTCGATCTTCTTCATTCTTTCTAATGTGGTGATTTAATCGATTCTACAAATGCAATTCCTGGAAATCTTTAATCTATTTTAGCATTTTCTATATTCAAGAAGGTGATGGAGGGTTAGAGGTTAATGAAAGAATGAAGATGAAACCAACAAAATCGATGAAATCAAGTCTTTTATTGGGTTTTAATGAAATCGATTGATGGACGGGTTCACGAGGACATCATCATTGCTCAAGAAACTAAAAACATCCATTGATTATCTTACCGCCATGGATGCTAATAGAAGGAAGAAGATGAATACAGGTTTATGTAACTTAGGTTACATATACGTAATTTCAGATTAGGGCAACTCAACAACTAAAAGAATATAGTGGCAGGTTACATATACGTAACTTTTTTGTATTACGATTTGGTTGTTTGTTCATCTTCATCTTCATCGAGTTACATATACATATTCAAGTTTACATATGGATGCAGATCTATTCAGTGTAATTTCTTTAGATATATTCATTTATGTTTTCTTTTTTTCTTATAGTGTATCGCTTACATATATGTAAACAAGTTTACTTACACGTAAATCTACACGTAAAAATATTTACGTATATGTAAACAATCATATATGTAAGTCTGCCTACATATGCGTAACCAGATATGTTGACATTGTTTAAAAGTACATATACGTAAACATGTGTACGTCGTGTTTTCATATACGTATACGTAAGCATGAATGTAATTACTAAAAAGTTCAAGAAATTTACTTATGTTCTTCCATATTCAAATGTTTTGTTTGTTTTTAGTAATAAATGTATTTGATTTAGAAAAAACTAATATTGCATTTGATTATGGAGAGAGAGAGAGAGAGATAGAGAGAGAGAGAGAGAGAGAGAATTAAGGGATTTTGTTTGTTTCTAAATATAAGAATTATATATACCTAATATACCCTTAAATCATTTAATTAAATCAATAATCTATTTAATATTTACAAATTTGTCATGATGAATATCAACCATTGATCAATTTTAATCAATGGTT
The DNA here is from genome assembly GCA_025215565.1 of Flaveria ramosissima. Lineage (NCBI taxonomy): Eukaryota > Viridiplantae > Streptophyta > Magnoliopsida > Asterales > Asteraceae > Flaveria > Flaveria ramosissima. Next base: position 43,169,493 of record CM046042.1, read on the forward strand.
TAAAAGTAGTTTTCTTGGTTTTCTTATAAATATAGGTTTTCTTAGGAACCCTCCCCTATGCCAATATGGTAGCAAAATATTTAGCAAATTTTGCTAAGAAAACTGGCCACTTGAAACGAAAAATCTTTATAGAATTTGTGACGGACATCACACCGGTTGCAAAATTAACGAATGTAATCTATCCAGACGCAAATCAGTGGGAAAAATTGTGACAGACAAAATTTGGTGACAAAACCATCGCATAATTTGTGATGGTTCATTTCTCTTCAAAGCAAACGCGTTTGTCGACTGATTTGTGAGCAGATTGTAGTCGTAATACCTAGTTTTTCTAGCATCAAAGATTATGATTATATTTTAAAATCTGTCACGTTTTATCACAAATGTTTCTCTACATTTAGAGTATTGACACTAGCTTCCACATCTCAATCCTTATATTTACACAAAAAGACTACTTTTTTACTCTTATTTCAGTTAATAATACTTTTTTATATACTTATCATTACTATCATCCACTCACAACCACTTTTAAAGATATTAAAACATTTATGGGGTTGTATCATTTTCCCCAAATATAGGGAATCACAGTAAAATCACTATTAATTTTCTCTCTACTACACTTACAAGCACTCACAATCATCCTAATAGTATAAGGCATACACTCAAATCAAAATAAGTATAAATATAACAACTTCTTTTACGAGTTTTAACAACTTAGGAGGAAAGAAAGGAGAAAAAGTTAATTATTTGTGCATGTTGATAGAAAAAATTATTTGATAAGGGGATGATAATTTGAGTAGGGATGTTTGAAGTCGGATATCCAAAATTTTCGGATAGTAGAAATTAATATCCATATCTGAAAAATTCGGATATATAAAATTTTGGATATGGATACGGATAATGATTTGAATATTTGAACTTTATTTATTATTTAATTTTATTATCAACAATCTTCTTCTTCTAATAAAAAATAACTAAGAACACATGGTAACATCATATTTTTCATAATTAATTTTTTTTACTTTTCTCTCCTATTAAATATTACATTAATTACAAAAAGTATTATTTAAATCTTTTTAAGATTAAAATTAACTTTTTAATTAATTAAGAAAGAAATCTATTTATTAATGTTATTTCTATGAAAATAAAATGGTATAAAATAAGAAATCTTAAATAATAAATTTTCTAAAACATCCAAATTTTTTAAAATATGAGATATTTTAAAGTTGGTTTTAAAAAAAGTAAAAATTTTAATTAACTAAATATTTAAAATTGATATTCTTTATGTTATGAAATAACATTTTTATTTTTATTCTTTAAATAAAAAAAGTTTAAAAAATTTGATACCATTGTTTTATTAGTTATAATCCTTACTCTTAAATAATTTCAATCACATCTTATGTTAAAATATAGTTTAATATATAACATTTTTGTTATATTTATTTATCCTGTGTATACATGAATTACTAAAGCTAGTTGTAGATATATTATCAAAAGAATAATATAAACAACCAACAAACATCTATAACCTATAATAAAAAAAATGTTTTCTTGAGACACGTGCCATCATTCTAGCATATCAAAAAAATCTTTTTCCCGCCTCTCTCTTATAATAAATACAAAAATTATAAAACAATTAATTTGACATTTCTTTTTAACTAATATATGTTAAAACAAATATATTTATATTTGTGTTTCTTTTCTCTCTCATATTAAATGATAATTATTGTAAATAAGTAAACTAAACTATTAAACATCTAAAATATAAATGTAGTTATTTTAATAATTTATTAATTCATATTAAAAATAGAGTAATAAGTTCTAATTCATTATGTGTTATAACTTTTAAATTTTCATTATATTTTTATTTCATCAATGGATAATAACATCTAGAAAATAAAATATTTATAAAACTAATAATTTTAATATGTTTTTATTCTACCAATGTAATATATGGGCTCTAATCTAGTTGACAATATCCCAACGTATTGACCGGTATTTACCAAAAAATAAAATTTTAAACTTTAACAAAATAACAAAATATTTTATAAAGCTTTCGGATAATCGGATATCTGAATATACGCACATTTTCAAAATCAACATCTAAATCCAAAAGTTATCCAAAATTCGTATATATGATTTTTTGGGTATTTCATGTTAGATATTTTTTGAACACCCTTCAACTCGAGTCAGATATTTTTGAACACCCTTCAACTCGAGTCGCAAACTCAGATTTTGATTAGTTGAAAGAGGAAAAACATGTTAGAAACAAAACAGTTTTAAACTCATATGAGTCAAATACGCCTTTTATTTTTCTTAAAAAGGATAACATGGATATTCCTCATGTCATAATTCCCTGCAGTAACTACACATGACATTATTTACAAACAATATATTTCATATACTACTACTATAAAAAGCCTTATGGCATATGTACATTTTTTACCCAACCCATTCACACACACTAAGTGGTTTCTTTGGAATACCCGAGAGATGGCTCTAATAGGAAAACTAATCGGGGGTGTAGAGATTAGTTCAGGTGGAAAGGTGTTACATGATCTCTTGAGGCACACACCAAACGACCTATCGTCCATTGCCCCTAATAAGGTTCATGGTTGTGATCTGCTAAGCGGTCGCAGGGGTGCTGTTGGATCCACCGTCATCTGGCACTTTACGCATGGTACGTTATTAGCAAACTCCATAAATCTTTTATACAAAACGAAAATAGTGACATTATACTAGCTTTTATAGATGTAGTAGTGTGTCACATCATTGATTTTAAAGATTATAATTAGTTTAAATACAATGGAAAAAATATTAACCTAAGTTGTGTTTTTCTTGAATGACCACTGCTGTTAAACCAGTTGATTAACATAACTGTAGCTACTTGAATAACCACGACCGTTAAAAAACGTAATTATATTTACTTTGTTTTCGTGCTCTTTTTCTGCATCAAAAAGATGGAAAAAAGCAAACTCTAAAAGAGATAATCGAAGAAGTTGACGAGACCAACCACAAAGTCGTGTTCAAGGTAATTGGAGGAGAAATGATTGAGGAGATGTACAAAGCATGCAAAATATCATTTCATTATGAACATAAAGATGGTAAACAATGGGGCTTTTGGACCATTGAGTTTGAGAAGCCAAATGCAAGTGTACCCTATCCAACTTCTTTCATGGATTATCTTTGCGGTGTTCTCGAAGACATGGATGGCCATGCGAGTAGTAAATAGATCTACAAGCTCTATTAAGAAAATGAAGGAATGTGCGCACACGTATGCACGCATGTGTATAATCAATAAAACAAGAAGCATATAAGAAAATAAAACGATAATAGACCCATATGCGTAGTTGCTTGTGTACATGTGTATGGTATCGTCGGATTGTGATGTGTATTTTATAATTTGTGATTATAATCTCTTTCGTGATGCTTGTAATATGAAACTTTGAATGTTTGAAATCACATAGCTTTGACGTAAACCCGACTGGGTGGTAGATTTCAGATTATGTTAATACGAGTTATCTTTTTACTGGACTCTTATGGCTGAATAACAAGATTTTGAGTCGAGTCTAAACAGTAACAAGCGTGTTCAGACACCACATAAAAACAAGAAAAGGTTTTTCATATGATAACCCCTTCGAAGTGAGAATAAATATTCGATCGTAGAAAACAACAATGCGTGTTATTATCTGTTAAGTTGAGAGAATTCGAAGAGACTATATGTTACATTTTATTTATCAATTTAAAATGTTTGAATTCATCTTTCATGAGGGCAAGGGCGGAACTACAGCTATGACTATGGGGTCAAGTGACCCCATTGATTTTTGAGCGGGTAGTGTACCATATAATACCGAACGTTTGTGTGAACTCATAGTTTTTCAGGTGGTGAACCCTTTAGTTTATTAAATTCAATATGAAACATATGCTTGGTATTAGCTCACTGGTCACGCGCTCTTGTTTAGTACTTCTGCATAATTTCAGTTCGTGAGTTTGACCCTTACAAGAGACTTTTTTCTCCACTCTTTTTTTAATTAGTAAAATTACCATTGTACCCCTAAATTTATTACAAAAAACCCTAATTTAGAAAAACCTTCCACCCGAAATCATTGATTTCATTTAGACTGAAAATTCAGCCTCCCTTCAACCTAATCAGCCATCACTACGTACGACTGCATCTTCGACCTCCGGCTGCGACCTCCAGGCTCCGTCAATCGGCGACCATAATTCCGGCTCCCTTGTTTCGGCGACTCCTCCATTCAAGGTTAGTTATCTATCTTTCTTGTCTTTTGAGTAGTTGAGTTTATAACCTAATGTAGTTCAATGTTGATTTTTTTAAACTTGTTGTAATTTTAGATTTTAAACTTGATGTTTTTGTGTTAACTACTCCTAAACACTTTAAATATTATACTATTAACAACTTTATATATGTTAATTTCATTCATTGTTACAAAACCTTAATCAAAACTCACAAAATCTAGATCAAGAATCGTAATTCTTTGTGGGTATTGTTGTATAGGGCAAGAAAACCTTGAATTTGCCCAAAAAAGATTGAAACTTGTTGTGATTTTGGTCCTTTAGGTTAAAAAACCCTTAAATTTGCACAAAAATAATCAAAATTTGGGGTTTGGTTCTTTTAGGTCAAGAGAACCTTGAATATGCCCTAGAAAATCAAACTTTGTTATGGTTTTCTATCTAAAACGCTAAAGATTATGTGTTATCTTTGTAGGAAATAGATACAATGTTTATATGAAAGTGATATACGATTGTTTAAAAATGAGGGTTTCTTGTGATTTATGAAGGGGAGGTCACGAATTAAAGACTTTCTTTCTTTTCTTTTTTTGCAAAAAGAAACTTCTTTCTGAATTTGAAGGTAGGTCACACGTTAATGGAGTTCAACATCGTTTTTTTAAGTTATTAGGAGTAGGATCTTCTTATACTTGATTTTCTTTGTAAGCTTATATCTTTGATTTGACGATTTGGATTTGAGGTTAAAATTCGTTGATGTGAAGGTCACGATTTTATGATTTCAAGCCTTGAAGGAAAAACTCTCCTCCTCGACTCCCAACTCTTTGATATTAAGGTAAGTTTCGATATTCTATACAACTCAAGATTGATTTTGTTTTTTATTTTGAATGAATCATAGATGTCACATGAGTTCTTGTTTAAAATGTTTATGCTCAATTGACCCACAACTCAACAAGTTATTATTTGATTTTGAATTAATTCCTTATGAGTTATGTATATGCTCTATTCCTACTCGACTTGACCCGATTCGATTGAGCGACCCGAAATTTTTTTTGTTGTTTCGTTAGAAATCTAATTATGAAAAATAGTGACCACCTAGGAAATAATTCCTGGTTCCGCCACTGCATAAGGATGGTGTCCATGGAGCGCTATAATTGGTGAGGTTTGTATTTTTCATTCAGTTACTACCATGTGTCTCGACAAAGTTGTGGCCCTTGTTTGGTGGATGTTTTCAGCGTGTCGAGTCTACCCATGAGCTTGTGCATTTGGATCCATACTTTTCTCGTAGACTATGATATATGTTTGTACCTATAAATGTATAAATTTTTTTAGCACATTTACATGTAGACAAAATTAATAAGTAAAAAAAATCCCACACGTATAAAAGTGGTCACTAAATAAATACTAATAAATTAAAGTAAAATAATTATTGACGTATGTGATCTTCTTATAAACATTCTAACACATGTCATCGTTTCACTATCGTTTTGTTATATGTCACTACCATAGCAAGTCAACTATTTAATAATAATATTAAATGCTAATGATGTTGTATATCCTTTCTAAATCGTTAAACAAATATTTAATAAATAAAAAACATGTTTTTTAATTAAAAACGTAATTTTAATAAAAATCATTTTTAACAAATAAAATGTTTAAAAAACATTTTATAAACAATTTTTTTAAATAAAAAACATTATTATTGTTCTATTACATGAGATAGTTAATTATTACATAATTTCGATCATATATGAACTTAAATAATAAATTTATTATTTATAAATATCAAGTATTAGTTTTTAATTTAATATTTATATTCAACCCGTGTAAAACAAGGATTTTTATGCTAGTATGAAATAATGTACAAAAGTTCATGTCTAATTGATTGATTAATTTGTGTCATTGAATTTGTGGAGACAAATTAAAATTTGTGTGATTTTCATCCAACGATATCAATAGAATATGTAGCTTAGGGTATGAAGACTGGTAATCAAGGAAGAGAGTTACCGAGTCAATAAAGTAGTTCGTCAATCGGGAATACAGCCCCTCGAAATGTTCTTGATTCAATCGGGAAGTTAAGTGATTTTCATCCAACGATATCAATAAATTTTCTTGATTCCGTAAAAAGACACAAAAATAATCGATGGGACTATAAAACCAAGAACTTAAACTGGTTAAAGATGCAAAACACTTGCATAAAATTTCATATATTTCTAGAAGTTTTCACATTAGATCATGCCCTGCCAAATGTCATGAAAAAAGGGTCGAATCAAACATCGAGCAACAAATATCCTATATGTTAAAAAGTAAGTTAGCTACAATGACTTACATTTTTGAATTTTTTATTTTCGTTTTATATATACTAACTATCTTTATTAACTCGTGTAATAAAATAATATTTATTAATTAATTATAAACCAATAATTTAAGATAAGATTTGATTGTAATTACATACGAGTACGAACTATAAATAATAAAATGATATCAACTTTTTAAACTTTTGTTTTTAAAACTTCTTTTATATAAACCATGTTATGATTTTCATTTGATCCCTATTGCTATCTATATATACACACACATATATATAGATGCTAGGCTGGTAACCGGTTTTATTATTTTTTTTACATAATTATGTAGTTTTTTCAAAAACATTCCACTCTTATGCTATACATCAATAATATCCGCTACTTTAATTGACACGTTGATCAACCTCATTTGTCGTACGCAACCCACTCTGCTCACGTAGAATCTAATCTGCTTAAATCAAGCTGGAGGGCTGTATAGCAAGGAATTAACAGTGAGTATATTATATGTTGTCATCTTGATCTATACTGAAAATTTGTTGGTATCATTACTATGTTCGTACCAAAATATATAAAATATTTGACTAATTCAATTAATTTTCTGTTGTCATCGTTGCGTGACATATAGAAAATGTTATAGGAACGTGAAACACATTAATTAACATATAATGTAATATATATATATATATATATATATATATATATATATATATATATATATATATATATATATATATATATATATATATATATATATATATATATATATATATATATATATATATATATATATATATATATATATATATATATATATATATATATATATATATATATATATATATATATATATATATACAAGTTAAACATCACATTGACTTTTATAGACCTCTCACTCTCATATTCTTATCTTCTTATTATAATAAAATGGTAATTAGGGATGACACGTGACAACACCACATTTATTTTTAATAAAAAAAAATTTCGCTTATTAAATAACTTCATTAATTACTAATTATATTATTAAAAATAGATCTTTTTATTAATGTTTATTTCTAGATAAATGAATTTTTATAAGAAGAAATTTTAAAATAATTAACATCATACTTTTTTGAAAACACGAAATATTTTAAAAATGAAATTTTTTAAAAATATTTTGTTTTGAAACAAAATGTTTAATTGATTTTTTAGGAAAAACAAAAAAGTTTAAAAACAAAAATTAAAATTTTGATATCATAGTTTTATTACTTATAGTTCTTAGTTATACAATTAAATCAAATATTATTTTATAATTAATAAACTTTTATTTTATTTAACACAAGTAATACGTACACAGGTTAACTAAATCTAGTAAATCTTATTGCTATATACGATCTTAATTTATTGATCTCTCGCTCTCTCCAAATCTAATTGTTTAAATGCAATCTTAATTTGTTGACTTCTTGCTCTCACCGAATCTTATGTGGAGATATTTTACCTTTTAACATGAACAAATTCTGAAAGTTAGATGGGAATGAAACAACAGAAACTGTAAGACAAAATCTTACACTATTGGATTATTAATATGGTGGACCCCTTCTTTTAAACTAACAAGCTAATTTTTTTTATAAACGTATTTACAGTAGGTTTTTTTATATTATTATTAGTGTGTTTTTTATATTATAAATAATGATTGTGAGTGGATTAAATAAAATATATTAGTGCCCATCTGTATATTCAGAGAAATACTGTTCATATCATTAAGTTTTTTAATATTTTTTAAAAGTAAATGAAGTGTAGGAGATAAAAAAATATAATGACAGATGTATAAAAAGATTATTTAATTGAAATTAAAAGAAAAATAGAATTTTTAATGTAATAATTAAAAATGTAAAAAAAAATGATGTGAATGCTTTTGATATATGTTTGAAAGAATCTTATTTCAAAAGATGGGAAATGCTAAGACTGCCTCCAATGGAGGGCCAAATTTTTGGTACAAATTTGTGCCACATAAGCTTTTTACAAATTCTTACTACAAACACATTTTTTACCTCAATGCTACAAATTAAATTCTTACTACAAACTCCACTTAATTTCCACATCATTATTTCTTTTAACCATTTAATAAACATCAAATTTATTAATTACGTATCTAGTTAATTAAATAAATATTTAATTAATTAAATAGTTATAAAAAAAATATTTAGTTATATGTTTGGCTGTGTAAACATACTCAGTTGGTTTGGTGGTTGTTGGTTTGGATTATGTTCTTGGTTGGCATCATTAAAAAGGGAAGTGAATGATGTTGGTTGTTGGTTTGGATCCATTGAGTGTGATGAAATCAGGTTAGATGTTCAAAGAAAATTCAAAGTGTATTTTAGAGATTAAAAGAGAAGTGTGAATGAAATAAGAAGATTTGCCTAATATTTATAAATGAAAAAAAAAACTAGCCGTTGATATAAGACAAAAAAAAAAACTAGTCGTTGGAATAAAACAAAAAAACTAGCCGTTAGAATAAGGCAGAAAAGTTGCCGTTATAAGCGTTATTTCAAAAAAAAAAAAAAAAACTCTAATATTATTATTATATTTAAATATAGTTTTTAGAATTTTTTTCAGAATTTTTTGGAATTTATTTATATTTTATATATATTTTATAATATATTTAATGTATATATGTGTTTCAAATTTATTATAACCATTTTATTTAAAGAAAAAGAAAAAAGCTATTGATGGCCCACATTTGTTGATTCGTTGCATTTTGTGGGGAAGAATTTGGTGCAAGACAAATTCACACCTCAATGCATATTATACTACAAATTAAAAGTGAGTCATACAAATTGACTCCACAAATCTCCCATTGGAGCCGGTCTAATATCAACATTCCTAAGAAACATGGGTTTTAAACAGTTTTATGTTTTAATTTTTTGAGTTATTTGTGTAATAGAGTGATTCATATCCTACCAATCATTCTCGCTTTACATATAAGAAGCTCACAATTTGTTTTTTGTTATATATATAAGATTTTCTTGAAGATCATTCATCCTAAAAATTATCCCACATGTACACTTAACTACACAACATATTGGTAGTATTTATAGTTATAGACATTTAATTCATTATGCATATTATCTATCATGTCAGTGAGGGTGTGTTGGATGATTGATCATTAAAGGCTTAAAATTTTGGTCGCGCATATTTTTTAAAGTAACACGTGTTTATTTAATATATTAATATAATACTAATTACCAATTTCGTTAGTGTATTATAAATTTATGATTATACTTTAGGCTTCAAAGGTTGCACCCTTAATAATCTTTTTATATTTAACATATTAATTTTATATATATTACTAATATCATCCGATTTCTACATTATGGGTTGTATCTACTGTTTTAAGTTGTACCTACTTTTGGTTATTTTTTAAATTTCCGTACTCTTATAAATCCCAACACTCACCAACGTGTGTGTGTGGTTCAACATTTTTACGTCTATTTTTTTAGTTAAACTGCACTATCACGATGCATGGGTCATAGATCGATTTAGTTATTGTTTTCAATGTTTTACTTTTCACGTGCGGTATTTAATGTTTTTACGTCTACTTTTCCTTTGGTTTTAATTTTCCCGTATTTGTTTTCTTTTTTAATGTGAGTTTATCCGGTGTAGTGATGTAAAGTTGGTGCTACTTGACACGTTTTTACGCCCCCACCGCAGCACGAGGGTTTAATACTAGTTTAAAATAATTTATAAACTTATTAGTAATTATATATTTCACTTGACCTATAAGCATTATGTTACAACCTTATCTACTTTTTGACTCTTCTTTTAACTCGCTTTGATAAAAATGTTTGCAATCATTCTCTTTGAAACACAACCACCAATTGATTAAGGTGAAGAGAATAAGAAAAAAAACATAGTTTTTATGTAATCCCTCCCACAACTCTTTTATTAATACACTAAAGGAAACACGTAAAATACAAGAATCACAAACCATTACGATATATAGTTAAATAACACCTTGAATAATAAGTAACCTACAACACGGATACACAATAAACTAAATAAAACAATTCAATAAACCTCCTTAAATAAGCGTATACTAAATATAAGATACCAAACTATAAACTAAAAAACTCTAGGAAATTAAAAATAGACCAACACAAATATATAAAGTTAACCCACTTCAATTTTGGCTGTCCGAAAACATTGACATGTGACTTATTGTTGTACATGTGGACAAAAACAAAAAGGCCAACAAATATTATATACATTGCTTCTAAGCTTTATGCATGTTTCCTATATTTACTTCTATAAAAGGCTTCTGATATCTATACTTAATTTCCACACAAAAGTAACACTGAGAGATGGCCCTAACTGGAAAATTAGTCAAAAGTGTAGAGCTCAGTTCAAGTGCAAAGGTGTTGCTTGATCTCTTAAGGCACACACCAAATGACATATCATCCATTTGTCCTGATAAAGTTCATGCTTGTAATCTAGTAAGTGGTCTTATAGGTGCTGTTGGATCTACCATTGTCTGGCACTTTACCCATGGTAAGTATGTTGTTAAGCAAACTCCATTCCTTTATACACTTGCATAATTCGATCATATAAGTTTTGTATTTAGTGGGCGATTGCGGCTTGAATGATTTTATACTTTATGTTATAAGGTGTATATATACAAGGTTTATTTATACTAATACACAACTTATTTAAAATATTTTGGTGTTATACGTGAGAGGAGATATGTTCTTTACTAATTTATCAAACATACTTTTCACTATTTTACTTATGCAAGTTCTATAGTAACCAATAATAGTGTAGCAGTGACATTACACTGGTATTCTTATGAAGTAGTGGTGTGTCACATCATTACTTTAAATTTTAGTTATAATTATGGTGAAATATTGAAATTATGTAACGTAAAATGCTTATAACTTAAGTTATATTTTGGTGTAACAAACTCTTATATAATCCGTACAAGAAAATCAATCAAGGGAATTTAGCAATGCAATTCGTGTGCACATCAACATATTAAACCGGTTGATTAACATAATTAAATTTACTCTTTCTACTTTGCACTTGATCACTTTATGCATGAAACAGATGGAAAAAAACAAACTGCAACAGAGATAATTGAAGAAATTGATGAGACCAACCACAAAATCGTGTTCAAAGTAATCGGAGGAGAGCTGGTTGAGGAGATTTACAAAGCATTCAAAATAACATTTCATTGTGAACAAAAAGATGGTAAACAATGGGGCATTTGGACCATGGAGTTTGAAAAGCCAAATCCAAGTGTACCCGATCCAACTTCTTTTATGGACTATCTCTGTGTTATTCTCAAAGACATGGACGCCCATGCAAGCACTAAATAGATCTCTATGCTCTATTAAGATTATGAACATGTTCATGTGTATGCATATACGTATTTAGCCAATAAAACTTCAAGCGCGTAAAAAATAAAACTACGGAAGATATAATTAATTGTAGACATGTTCGTATAAATCTTCAGTTTGTGATTTCTATATAGTACTTATTCGGTTGTATATTATTTCATTTATCTATGGATGAATGATATTATAGAATTCGAATCTATTTGAATTATCTATACATGGATGTATATTACTAACAAAGGTAGGTTGTGGCTAGAAGTGCAAACGTAACAGTATAAAAATCTACACATAGATATATCTAGCACAACAACAAATATTTAATTAACACCTTTGTTTCACATTGCAAAAATGCATATACTTCAAGATGGATTTTCAAATAAAAAAATAGTTTTCTTAAAAAGTCTACTAAGAAAAGGATCATGGTCATAAAATTATCCTATTACTTTCTCAAACATGTATCATTGAAGAATCTAATGTGGATATACCTAGCAAACTTAATTATATCGTGCGATTTGCCCAACAGTGATTGTTGCATTAACACCCAATTCATAGTGCTCATGAACCAATTTGATTAGTAAATCTAAAACACCTTAATTTTTCAATGTCTTTCATTATGTTATGTTGTTTTATTGTATTGGTTCGTTGTGTTGTCTTTGATGGTGTGTTGTGTTGGTTTGTTGTTTAATCAACTTAAAAGATAATGTAATGTTTTATAGTATTCTTATGTTTTATTGTTTTCGTGTTGTTTTACATTATTTGAGCAAATCCTAAAATGTGTATTTTTAGTTGTGTTGTTTTATTATATTTTATTTTCATATAAAAGTGACTGTTTTTAGTTGCATATTATGTATTGTTTTATTCATTACATATTTTTTAACCATATACGTAAATATGTAATGTCTTAAAATAAAAAACATAATTTCGAACAATGTCGGTTATAAATACATATATACATGTATATATGTGTGTGTATTTAGGAATATTGGACTAGAATAAAGAAAAAATCCGAAAGAAAGGCCGAACCAAGAAAGCAACCGTACTGACTGAAGCCAGAAGAAACGTGAGGACTGACAATCAGATAAAATGGAAGAGAGGAAAAGGAGCTTAAACGGTAGATCAGAGGGCGCTTATACCTAGCCAACTAGCCTATTTCATTTCGTCCATCTAAATGGTTCATCAGAGTAGTTAGAGCCCTCACCCATAAATAAATAGAGGTGTAACAGGGAATACAATACCAAAAAGAATTAAGTGGGTCTTTTTGCATGATACTCCGCTTTGGCAGGTTCTCAATTCTTAAGTTTCTTTTTTTTAATAGATGGTAGCGGGAGGCATTTTCAATCATGTCATCACCTTTTTGCTAAAAAATAAAATTGTATAAATTAATTATAACGTTTAGAAATATTTAGAAAACTTAAAAAATCAATAAAATTATCTATTTTCAATATACTCTAAACCATTTTTCTTGTTCACTAGAATTTCAGCCCTTAATTAAAATGATCTAGATTATTTCTTAAACTTTTTAAGTAATTAAAATTTTTAATGAAACATTCCACTATTTTGTGATATGTCCCTACTATTTATAAATGTATAAGAATTGTTCTAGTGTGAATGAAAATAAAAAGATAAAGAAAACCCGTATATTTTTAAAAGGATCAGCTATATGTGAAAAAAACTAGAATTAGATCTCGCGTGATGCAGCGTGTTCGTATAATAAAAAAAGTAACCGGCTGGGGTGTGTATATTTGAATTTAGTACGTCGCATGTTTATATAACCAAAAGCTAAATAACGGTGACAGTAATTAAAAATAAAAAATCACAACGATAATATAGATTATATTTAGCACTTCAAATAGCAAATAGCATCACACGTTAGTAAATTGGTTGAAAAAAACTCCGATGGAAATTAGTGGAAAAATCTAAACCCCGTTTTTTATTGGAAATTGCAAGGGAATAACTTTTGATTGAAATTTCTTAGAGAGAATGATGTTGTTAATTGGTCGCAAAATATCATTTAAAGGTATTTTCTTTACAAAATATTACTATGTCAGAAATAACCGTTTTGACACATTTTCGAAAAAATTGCGTAAGAAATGTGTCAAGTTTTTAGTAATGCATGAGGGATTAGACGTCATGAATCTTATAAAAAAAAGGTTGGGTTATACAAACACTTATTTATGTTATTGAGACACGCTATTATTTCTATCTCTCTCCATGTATCTATATATATGTATAAAAAATATAAAAATAATAAATAAATTGAATGTATCAATAATATACCCCTAAAAAAATTATAGTTTTTGTCTGATTATAATACTATAGATGGCATCTTTAGTAGTTGTTTAGCTTATAATGCTATGGGAAGTTTCTTAAGAAAACTAATAATTATGTGAACATCAAAGAAAATCACGGAAATCAACAAGATAATTTATAATTTTTTTATTCTTTTAAATGTTAAAAAGATATTTAAGTATCTACTATGTTGAACATAGGTACGGAAATGAAAAATATTACGTATATGTAAAACTATGTTATGGTTTTCATTTGATCTATACTACTATCTATGTATACAAACACATATATAGTTGCTAATGATAAAAAGATCTATAATTTATGTGACCGGTCACCGAGTAACTATATAGTTTTTTCATGAACTATCCGCTCTCTTCTATACATCAATAATATTCACAACTTTAATTTACACGTTGTTTGTCGTACTCAACCCACTCCACTCACCTAGAATCTAATCTGCATAAATCAAGCTGGACGATGTATAATGTTGTCATCTTGATCTATACTGAAAATTTGTTGGTATCATTACTATGTTCGCGCGTACCAAAATATATAAAATATTTGACTAATACAATTAATTTTCTGTTGTCATCGTTGCGTGACATATAGAAAATGTTATAGGAACGTGAAACACATCAATTAACATATAATGTAATTATATCAGTGGGCAAAAATTTTAGCCATAATTAAAACCAATAATACAAGGTTGATTTCATGCATAACAAGTTAAATTGCATTGACTTTTATAGACTTCTCGCTCTCATCAAATCTATTACTAAATATGTTAGATATTTTAGTGTAATTGGATTGACTAATGATCAATGTAATCATAATATCTATCAAACAAGTCAGAAGATGCGAAGTGTACGTACGTAAGTTTCTTTAAGTTTATTATAATCTTCGATACAAAATACCTCCTAAGTAATGGGGGTTCCAAGGGGGCAACGAACCCTTTGCAGGGGTCCGGGGGCATCACCCCTGGTAGCGAGGTCCAAGGGGCAGTAAAATCGTATATGATAACTGCTGAAGGCAGTTACTCCATCCCTGTAAAAATTCAAATTTGCACAAGAATTGGTTAGTCTCTTTAATTCTTTTCTTCTGGTTCACGATTTTGATACACACAAGAATTCATACTTTGATTTTTAAACTTGAGTTTTATCCGATTGAATATTTGGTCTGAATCAAATAGTTTCAATTTGAAGACGAACTTACGACTATTAAAATTTTCAAATTATCGATTATCATATTACAATTACTCTACAAAATACGACATTAAAATATTGATCTCTCGCTCTCACCAAATCTCAGTGCTTAAACACAATCTTAATTTGTTGACTTCTCGCTCTCGCCAAATCTTATGTTGAAATATTTTACATTTTAACATGAACAATTTCTAAAAGTTAGAGGGGGAAGGAAACAAAAGAAACTGTAAGACAAAATCTTACATTATTGGATTATTAATATGGTGGACCCCTTCTTTTGAAGTAACAAGCTAATTTTTCTTTTATAAGACCATTCACTGTAATTTTCGATATTATTATGAGTATTTTTTGTATTATAACAAATTATTATAAGGAAAGCAGTAAGAAAATATTATTGTTCATTTTGTATATGAAGAAATATACTATTCACCTCTTTATTAACTTTTAATATTTTTGAAAATTGATTCTGAGTGAATGATAGTTAAAATATAATCTATTGTATCTAATAAAAGAAGCTTTAACCCACCTTTTTGTTAATGTCATTCTTTCTAAACATTCTCACATAATTTTCTCTCCAAAATGATATTATAATAATTTAAACACTACACTAATTTCTCTCTCATTAAAAATCAAATTTATTAATTGCTATATTTCTCTCTCTCTCTCTCTCTTTACATTTTTTAAATCTAACTATTTTTTTTAAATAAAATTTTATTAACAAAATTAAAATTAAATATTTTATTAATATAGAAATAATAAAATAACAAAATTTTTATATAATAAGAAATTTTCTAATATACTAAACCTTTTTGAAACAAAATATTTTAAATTGGTACTTTCTAAAAAATATATAAAAAGATAAAATTTTCTAAAAGCAATCTTATTAAAACAAGCAAAATAATTACAAATCAGAGTTTTTAATAAGCAAGATTTGTATAGAAAATAACTTTTTTATAAAAAATCTTAAAACGAATGTTTAAAAAATTAAACTATTTAGATAAGAGAGTTAAACAATAGAATAATTGTTCTATTTCTTAAACTATTACTATATATAATTTTAATCATATCTTATATTAAAATATCATACTGTAAGCATCTTCATACTAAATTTCTCATTTTCTCTATTATTAATAATAATATTGAATACTAATAATATTACTTGTACCATTTTCAAATTAAAAAATGTATCATTTAGTAAATTTAAAACCTATTTTTATATTAAAAACACATTTTTAGAAATAAAATTTTTATAAAATACAGAATACAACAAACTTTTTTAATAAAAAAATCATTTTTCTTAAAACAAAATATTTAAAAAACCACAATATTATAAAATAAAAGTTTAAGAAAAATACATTATTATTTATTTACTTAAAGTAGCTATTTATACGTAATTATAATCATATTTTGTTTTATAATTCATAAATTTTAGTACTATTTATTTAATATTTTATCTATTCAACCCGTGTAATACACAGGATACTAACCTCATGATAAATGTAAAAAAAATTATTTAATTGAAATGAAAAGAGAATAAAATAGTTGCTTTTAATGTAATTGTTAAAAAATTAAAAAAAACTGATGTGAACGATGTTGATATCTCTTTGAAAGAATCTTATACCAAGAGATTGCTTGGAAATGTTATATCAACATTGCTAAGAAGTGTGGGTTTTAGACATTAATTTTATGTTTCAACTTTTTGAGTTACTTTGTGTAATAGAGTGATTCGTATTCTACCAATCATTCTTATCTGCTTAACTGCTTTACATGTAAAAAGCTCACAATTTGTTTTTGGTTATGCGTTGAGGATGTATCGGATGAGTGATCGCTCAACAGCTCAGCATTTTTTTAGGTACCAGGTGTTTGATTAACATATTTAAAATAGTTTATAGACTTATTAATAATTATATATTTCAATTGACTAATAAATTATTTAAGATTTTAAAAACAAAATAACATATTCTAGAGAGAGTGTCATTAACCCAATCAAGTTTAAAAAAGCACAAATCTTATTTTAAATAAGCTGACTGTCAATTACACTAACTCACACCCCTCGATATGTACCCAACAATTTAGCACTCTAGCCTTACGTATTGTCCTCCGCAATTGGTCTTGTCCTAGAGCCTGCCAAATATGTTTTTTTAACGTCAAATGTACGACCTTGCTTCGGATGATAGGTGTTATCTTAATCGGGCTCATCTATCTGTTTCCCAGCCGACATCGCACTCTCAACCCCCTCAGGAGGAAACCTATTGCTGAGAAAACCTCCTGGCTCAACTCTGAGCATTTTTTACTCAGAGTGAAACTTGAACCCATGATCTCTCATTTATTTATATGTCATGTGTAACTCACCTTAACCCTGCCAAATATGTTTTGATGCTATGGTTTTAATTTTACTTTTGTTTTCATTGTTTTAATTTTACCTTCATTTTTGTTTCAGTTTTACTGTTTTTGTTTTGGGTTTAAATTTTACCTAGCGATTTTAGTAATCCTAAAATTCATTTGCTAGTGCCAAGCTTTTATTTAGAAGAACAAGACATTCGAAATCTATAAACCAACCCAGTGTAAATGTGAAGGATTGATATGAGAGATTTGTCACAACCCTAGCACAATCATCTTAGACATGACATGGCTAAGTCTAGTATAGTTTGTATAATTAGACCCTTTATAGAAACTATAGAAAAATGTATCTCATGAAACTAAACCCAAGAATAGCAAAGACCTGAACAACATCTAGATCCAATACTTGAATTAATTTGATTTATTTGTAAACTAAAAAATGTCATCTTTGAATACTAACTTAAATCAAGAATAACGAAGTCATTCTAGGTCTAGTCTAAGAGTCATCATAAGAAGACGAGAGAGATAATGTATGCAATTAGATGAAGATGACTAGAATTTAAGGTTAGAGATTGATTAGATCATCTCTTGTTGATGAAGATCATACAACATCCTATGTAAATCTCACATCGGCCTTGGACAGTACAGAATTTTGGTTCATTAATAATGTTTGACATCTAATGTCAACAACACATTTTGGAGTATTGGTTGTGAATAAAAGGAGAACTCCACAGTTAAACATGTTTATTTGGCAGCAATACAGGGATAGGTGACTCTTAGTTATATTTTTAAACAAAATCATACTTAAAGTGTATTTTGATGCATATTATGTTTATATTGCATGCATTTTTTTATTATTCTATGCAATACTTGTTTGGGTGGAATGCAATCTACTTTGGTTTGTTTTGATTGATTTTGTAGGATTGATGTGTTCGTGAAAGGGATCAAGGACTTGGAGAAGCAGGAAAATGGTTGTTGAAGAAATGCTGGAACTTGAAAGTATATTCATAACTGAAACTTTACACGGCCGTATAGGAGTTCATTCACAAATTTTACGTGACCGCGTAAGTTCGTAAGAAAAAATTCCTAAAGTTTAAGAATTTTTGTTTGGAATAATTATCACCAGATTTTCCTTAATAAAATAGATAAAACTAAAAATTTTAAAAAGAAAGATCTAGAAACCAAAGGTTTATTATAAATATAAAAGGGGATGATCAAATAGAGCATATTGAAGACTCTATTTTGGCAATCACGTTCAACAAAGATCGAATAAGCAAGAGCAGCTTTTAGTTTTCTTTTTATTGTGGAATTCTCTAGATTGTGAAGTTAGTTAATTATTCGTGTTTCTGATTCGTAAATTTTATTTATTTTAGTTTTGATGGATCTAGTTGTCATGTCCGAATAGAACAATTTTAGTTTCAACATTAAGGTTTAATTTTTTGATTTGATTTGAACTTATCTGAAATGTTTATGAGATGTTTTTGTTTTAGTGGTTTGTTTGATTGATTCTTGATCTTAAACTCGGATCTACTCTAGTATACATTAGATTGTTAATAAATTTGGTTACTTTATTAATTATTCTAATAAGGTTTTTCAAGATTTAAAACCCTAATCAAGTTTTGATTTTGATATAAGGAACAATTAGCGGTTGAAGTTTGACTATGAATTCATTCTCGTTATAGATTCACACAATGTAGTTAAATATACCAAACGATGTGTGTGTTTAATTATAATTGATACATTTATCATTATAACCTGCACGCTAATATTTGAAAGGCATGAGCTTAGAGTAGCGGGTTGGCTCTGATCAACGAACTGTGCTTGATTAGATATTAGATAAAACGACGTGATGTCTAGTATAGATAAAAATCATTAATTAAAAGAGTCATTGCACTATAATCGTTAATGATCAAAAGTCGAACCGAATCAAGTAATTACCTTAGTGTTGGAATTAGTTTTCATATTTGAATTTACTTCACGATTAACGTTTTTAGACATTACTTTTCATAACTAAATAATACAAAGATTGTTAAATTTCGTTTTCCTGGCAGAACCTTAACACGGCCGCGTGTAATTTCTTTTACAGTAAGCAAAGCGGACAATATTGGTGGTATGAGTGGCCGGATGTTACAAAAAATCCTTGGCACAAGACGAGGGCCCTGTTAAGCTACGATAAAAACCCTTAATTTGTTTGTGATGATAAACAACCCAACTCCAAAAAAGAGAAAATCTGAGCTTTTATCTAATCTTGAATGTGAGATAGAACTGAAGATTAACCGCTTCAGTCCTTCAACTTCTCACCAACGCCAACTTTAGTCTTTTCACATTCTAAGTGTTACTTCAACTTCTCACCAACGCCAACTTTAGTCTTTTCACATTCTAAGTGTTAGCCCATCTTTCATTCTTCTATCTACCCTACAAAACAAGGCAAACTAATGAACACAATAGATAACATGTATTTAGTAATTAAATTGACAAATATGTTAACTTTTTTAACACATACCAATATTGTTCATTTTGGAATTTTGTCCATAAGGAGTTTATAGCTTTGTTTTTGTTACACAGATGGAGACTTACAAGAAGACCACCCATTCAGGAATTTCTTTCACTCAAACACTTTTAACAGTGAAGTTCTCCTCTTATTTATACATATAACGTACAAAACGTATTGATTGTATTTGATGTCAAACAATTTTCATGACATGGTATCTCTAATGTGAAAGAAATTATAGATTAATTATCTAAGGTGTTATCATATATTTGATTAATGTATTGCTATCAACACTAGGAAAATTAAGTAAAAACACGTGGGTTCTTTAGTGCCTATGAACTTTGCACGTTTGCAAGAAGCTCTAACTACACATTGGCGTAACATATGAAATTGGGGAATCGGACCATAACCTAAGTCAAAATATTGTTTAATGCACATTAGCTAAAAAGAACTCTAAACACTATGACTAATATATCTATGTTTGACAGAAAGATAAAGACATAAAATAATCAAAATCAAAAGTAAATAATATAATTAATATATAAATATTATTTCTCTTAAAAACAGGTAACATGAATATTCCACATTTTCAATTTTCAAATTACTATGAATACTTATATATGTTCTTATATTACTACTATAAAAGGCTTATGATATATGTATATATCTCACCCAACCCATTCAAACACACAAGTAGTTTCTTTAGAATACGTACCCGAGATATGGCTCTAACAGGAAAACTAGTCGGGAGTGTAGAGATTAGTTCACCTGCAAAGGTGTTACATGATCTCTTGAGGCACACACCACACGACATATCTTCCATTTCGCCTAGTAAGGTTCATGCTTGTAATCTG
The DNA here is from genome assembly GCA_025215565.1 of Flaveria ramosissima. NCBI lineage: Eukaryota > Viridiplantae > Streptophyta > Magnoliopsida > Asterales > Asteraceae > Flaveria > Flaveria ramosissima. Next base: position 43,190,583 of record CM046042.1, read on the forward strand.
CTAAGTGGTCGTAGAGGTGTCGTTGGATCCACCATCGTGTGGCACTTTACCCATGGTACGCTAACTCGATCCGTTCCTTTATGCACTTTTAAGTTTTTATAGATAATATATATGTTATGGTTTTTTGTAATCATCTTGAACATAATTGCAAGATATAACTAATCCTTTTTCTTGTATGCAATGAAAAAGATGGAAAAAGACAAACCGCAACAGAGATAGTCGAAGAAGTCGACGAGACAAACCACAAAATCGTGTTGAAGGTAATTGGAGGAGATATTGTTGAGATATACAAAGCATTCAAAATAATATTTCATTGTGAACAAAAAGATGGTAAACAATGGGGCGTTTTGACCCTCGAGTTTGAGAAGCCAAATCCAAGTGTACCCGATCCAACTTCTTTGTTGGACTATCTTTGCGGTGTTCTCAAAGACATGGATGACCATTCGAGCAAGAAATAGATCTTCAAGCTCTATTCAGTGATGTAATATGCTCATCCATATGCATGTATGTTTAGCTAATAAACCCTAAAGCCCAAAGCATAAAAGTAATAAAAGGTGGCAAATATATGTAATTGCTTGTGAACATGCGCAATGTATAAATCTTCAAATTGTGATGTGTATAATAAACGGTGTGTATTATATATATATCCTTTTGTTGATGATTGTAATATGAATCTTTGAAAGTTCCACACTAAATGCTTAAATGATGTAAGATATATCAAATCTATATGAATGATCTATGCAGGAATGTATATTAGAATCAAGGATAGCTGCTAGCATGTAGATAGAAGTGCAAAATGAACGCATGCATGCAAGTAGCACTACAACGTATATTTAAATTACATGTTTTTTTATATATTTCCTTGTTATAGAAACCAGGGGAATTCTTTCGCACGGTGCGCACAAATTTTGTATGTACGCAAAACAGTTCAAGCATCCTCAACAGTGTTTGACGAGTGAGAACATGTGTCGTTGGTAAAAATTGTTTTTTAGGTATAGGTTGAATATGTATCCGGTGAACTTGATGAATATTGATGCTACTCGGTTTTGAATAAGACTCAAAAACAACCATGATGCAACCATATGTTTATAATATTATAGAATAATAATTAGAAAGATAAATATATATATTTTGACCTAACTCGGTTTTGTAAAGAATTTACAAAAGGTAAATAAAATTAAGCACGTCATGGTCATATATTCATAATTTTATAAATATTACATTATAAAGGTTATAAGAAAAGAAGAAACTATATCTTAAAAACTAATTATAATATTAAAATTATAATATTACTAGTATTTTTAAATAGAATAAATCAGCAATATGTATATCAACCATTTCATTTCAAATAATGAGTTTACAAAGTGGCGGGTAAACAAGCAACAAGTTACGCCGCATCCTTTTTTGTATAGCAAAACCATTTTTACTAAAAACAAAGCTTTGAGATTTAGAGACTGATAAATTACTATGTACGACTCGCTGAACCTTATTTAGAAGGTCCACAGCCTGTAGGCGAAAAAATCAAACATATCAAAGCAAAAGGAATAAACACGTATTAATTCTCTAAGCAAGCTTTCTCGTGTTTTTTAAACGTACAAATGCGGGAAAATATAACAAGTTAAAAGAAATCAAACATATGGTCGTGGAAAAATGATCGCTAATTGTGGAATAACAAGAAATTAGGCCCGCGCGATGTGACGCGTTTATAAAACCTTGTTAACGTACTCAAGTAAATACTATTAAAATATGAAATTATAGTGAATCGGTTCTGAAGATCAAAACATAATTTGCATATAGTGATACCGACATTATTCGGCCGGTATCAGTTTATCCGCGTTGTGCCAGGAGTTGTATGATTATAAGAAACATATAAAGTTATTGTGGATTAGTTATGGAGATTGAAGCAAAGATAGAAAACAATATTGTGTGTCTTATGATGTAGCCAATAAAAAAACTAATTTAGTAAAAAATATATAATTAAAGTCAAGAATAAAACAAAAGAAAAAAAAATCAAAAAGAAATTGTTGGCCACTATGATTCGTGTGACTGCTGAAGCAATGCGGCACATGTACCAGTTCAACATTATATTTTGAGTTCATCAACTATTGTATATCTATTTTACACGTAAAAGTGTATGGAAAATGAGAATAGAAAAAAGAAGGAAACATATCATATAGCTATTGTAAATATTATGGAAATTAATGTTATGGTATTCACCGCAACGAGCGGAGGGTAAAACCTCGTTAAATATAAACACATAATGTAATTGTTCATTGTTATCATCATTGTATCATATAGCTATTGTAAATATTATGAGAAAAAGAAACACACCAATTTGAACAAATTTAATGTCACACTCGTCTTCACAGATCTCGCTCTCACCAAATCTTTTGCCAAAACACATTACCTTTCAACTTGAACAAATTTAAAACCTTAGATTAACAAAACAAAGAATGTAATTATGAACCAAATCTTATATTGGACGATTAAAAATCATGAGTGATGTGTGATATGGTTTAGGTTTTCTTAGGACTTATACAAGAAAGATTAATATCATATATATTTCATGTTGTCTTATAAAAATGTGGACTCGTTCTGTTAAAGTAAAATCGAATTTGTTTATAGGCAAATTTTTGAAGATATATCTTTGCTAAAAACAAGTTACCTTTCAACTTCAAAACATTTAGAAAATTATTCACAAAATTAAAATTAATAAAGAAAAAAAAAGTAACTATGAACTAGATCTTACATTATTAGGTAATTAAAAGTCATGAACAATACGTTACATGTGATATTGTTTAGCTTTTTTTAGGACTTAAACAAGGAGGATTAATTAGTATCATATTTCATGTATTCTTTGGAACGATCTATTTTTCATAAGCGTTCATGTGATATTGTTTGGCTTTTTTTAGGACATAAGCATTCATGTATGCAAGTATCGGTTTCGGGAATTTGACCAGAACCTAGTACTTGCTCATGTATGATTTTGGTGGGTTTTGTGGATCTGGCTCTAGGGCGGTTCCAACGGGTTTAACCCGGATGCTCACCTCTCAGGCTAGGCGGTCACAAGTTAGTCCAAGCCTATTTGTGACTGATTGTAACAAAAACAAGTCCTAAAATCTTCTGTGGGTAATCGGTTTGATAATTGTTTTTGTGACGGTAGTTTCTTTTTTAATACTTTGTGACTGTTTTGACGCCAGATTTGAATAAACATAATTTTTTGTGACCATTTTGCCTGGTGTTAATTTTGGGCCGCTAATTTTGTGATTTTTCAAGTTCATTTGTAAAACGGTCACAAATAATCAGTTTTCTAGTAGTAATGTAACTATAGAAAAGAAGCAAAAATTATGCTGATAGCAAAACATTTTAGTAAAGAGTTTATCAACAAATCATGAGAAAAGTCATAATTGAAATAGATTTCATGAGGATGATAACCAACTCTTGATTCGGATGTGGATGAATAAAAGGGGGAATGACATGTCTAACTTAACATTTAAATACTTCTTCTTCTTCTTTTTTTCCTGAATTTTTGGATTTATTCAATGCTTAAATGAACTCTATAATTTCAATAAGATTTTCAAACATAATTAATTAATATTGTTGCTACTTCTTTTTGTTATATTAAGATCCAATTGATCGACCTATTTAATTAATTTTCAATGGATTTATGTTAATGTTTTGCTTACTTGTACCACTATAAGATGGATCCTTTAACTTTTGAATATTATTATAGAATCGTTTTCCAATTTTTTAGAATTCATTCTTGCGTGTTATAAAGGGGTTGTAGATACATACAAGTGATCATATTGTGGAGAATCGAAGTAATTAAGCTTACGGATTTGCTTTTGGTTGCCCGGGTGAAAACTTTCCAGGGAGGTCACCCATCCCTGGATCGCTGTCACCTGAGCACGTTTAACTGTGGAGTTTTCCTCTCATCCACAACCAATACACCAAAAACACGTTGGTGATATTAGAGACCAGACATTCCTTATGAACCAGGAATATCTTCTGTACACGGTCGATGTGGGATTTGTCTAGAGTGTTACATTGTGTACTGCAAGCTGAAAATAACTCTAAACATACAATTAAAAAACAGAAATGATTTATATTTTTTAATTATATGTTCAACATTTAGACTAAGACATGAAATTTTTAAGAAAAATGTAAGTAAATATGAGAGTGAGAGAAAGAGAAATATTTCTAAAACATACCCAATACACTAAATGAATTAGGTATGTAATTAACAATACTTATGAACTTTAATTTTCTTAAATTACTATTATAAAAGGCCTATGGACTATCTTTACTTTCCAACCAACCTTTTCAGTTACACACAGTGTATTCTTTGGGATGGCTCTAACAGGAAAATTAAGTGGGAGTGTAGAGATTAGTTCAAATGCAAAGGTGTTACATGATCTCTTGAGGTACACACCAAACAACATATCTTTCATTTCCCCCGAGAAGGTTCATGCTTGTACTTTACTAAGTGGTCAAGGAGGTGTTGTTGGATCAACCATTATTTGGCACTTTACTTTTGGTATGTATGAGGCAAACTCCTTTCCTTTATGTTTAGTTTTACATTCATGGTGTTACCACTGCTAAAAAAACTATACACTTGCGATAGAGAGAAAAGATAGGCAAGTTATACGAAAGATGAATAAAATAGATGACATACAATAATAATCAAGTTTCAAAAGTATTCCAATTAGGTCACTCATACATATTTTGCTCAAATTAGATCACTAAACTATTAAATTGAGTCATTATCGGATTTTTTTGTGTGAAGAAAGAAATGTGGGAGAAGATGGGGGTCGAGATTTCTAATATATGTACTTATCAAAAAAGATTTAAAAAACATGTTATCTATATTAAAAAATATAAAACACCTAAAATTCGCGTCACCCCTCCACATCAGCGGCACCAAAAAAATGTTTCCTGATTGAAACAAAAAGAAAAACATATTAAAACCTATAATTTAAATTAAATATAAAATTTGAGTGATTTAGTTGAAACACTTTTAAATTTACATGACCTAACTGGAACACTTTGAAAGCTTGATTAATATTCTGCATAATTACCCCTTATAAATATATTAACTTTTCTACTCTATTTGTTTTATATTGAAGAATTTTTTTTGAATGTTTTAGGCATACAATTTAGTTCTTAATAAATTTATATCAAATGTAGATATATATATATAAACTAAACTATGTATTTGGAATTTTATAAAGACTAAATAAACAAAAGTTATTAAATAATATACTAAAAAATAAAGTATTGTATTCTTTTCTTATGCGTGTATGACTTTGATTAAATTCGTTCCATAAGCTTATGAATTGCCTAGTTATACAACTTATTTTTTCACACTTGATACAAAAAGAAGGAAAAAAGAAAACCGCAACAGAAATAATTGAAGAAATTGATGAGACGAACCACAAAATCGTGTTCAAGGTAATAAGAGGAGAGTTGGTTGAGAAACAATGGGGCATTTGGACCATGGAGTTTGAGAAGCCAAATACAAGCATACCCGATCCAATTTCTTTCATGGACTATCTTTGTAGTATTCTCAAAGACATGGATGACCATTCAAGTGGTAAATAGATCCCCCTGTCCATAGCCAATAAAGCCTAAAACACAAAAAATAAAAATATAAAAATAAAATATGGATGCATATATGTAGTTGCTTGTGAATTTGGCATGTTATAAATCTTCAAAATTGTGATGTTATGATGTGTATGTACCAAGTATGGTGTATTATTTCCTTTTCCTTATGCTTGTAATTTAAATATTTGAAAGTAAATGGTTGAATGATATTAGAGAAATAAAATCTATTTAAATGGTGTGTGCATAAATGTTTATTAGAGAAATAAAATCTTTATAAATGGCGTATTCATGAACGTATATTAGAAACAAGGGTAATGTGTTGTGCAAATGGGATATCAAAAAGATCTGCACAGATAATATGGAAAGGTTGTAAGATTATAAAATACTTAGTGAATACTCTTGATATGTTTAATTACATTATATAAAGTTCATAGTAAAACCTTAAAAATCTAACCGGGTCCGTAAGCTAATACTAATAGCTCTAATAATAATAATACAGTCTAATAAAGATTCCATAGCTCTAATTGTCTAGAAAGTTAAGTTTATACAATTAGACACACTCTCTCTCTAGATCATATGAAAAGGTTCCATAGCTTCGGTCTTGAGCCAAATGCAAACTTAACCAAGTTACATTTCTCCCTTTAAATACCCTTTTACATGTGAACTTCGAAAATAACATAATTCGTCCCTTATACATCCATAATGTTACCCTGACATAAGTTTTTTTTTTAACGGCAAATGTACGACATTGCTTCGGATGATAGGTGTTATCTTAATCGGGCTCACTTATCCGTTTTCCAGCCGGGACCGCACCCCCAACCTCCTCAGGAGGAAACTCATTGCTGAGAAAACCCACTGGCTCAACTCTGAGCATTTTTGTTCAGAGTGAGACTTGAACCTATGACCCCCCGTGATTTACATGGGTACCTCATATTAACCAGTTTGTCTTTTCTAAATAGTATAGTAGGCTATTTGAAAACTTCTCGAAATTGGTGCTTTCAAGTTTCAAAGCATCAAATTTAACAAAGTTCATCAGCTATGTAAGAAAATACTATTTTGGGACTTAATCTTTTAATCATACAAGTTTTACTCCTCGCGCTTTGCGGCGAGTAAAATGTGGTCGAGTTTCCTCGCGCAACGCAACAGTAGTTTGATCATTATCAGTTTGACTCATTAAATATTACAAAAGTGAACATCAATACGGGTTCCGATAATACTAAAATATCACAAATTATGATGTTCACTCATAAACAGTTGCGTTTGTCATTGTACCGCAACATTAATAATTTGTTATAGCGTACGACATTAAAACTTAATCGATTTTAAATAAAAACACTAATAAATATATAATTTTTTATTTTGCATCGGTAAAGAAAGAAAAATTAGAAAAGGAATCAAGGTTGGCTAGATTTGCAAACTTAAAATTAAGAATACTAAATGGTCAGTTTTATATACCAATAAAGTTAGGTGGTCAAACTGCAAAAAACAAAAGTTTATTGTAACTCCAAAGTTGATCTTTAATAAATATATAATGTGTATTTGACTATTTGAATGATACTATGATGGGTCAAAAAAGTGAAGACAATTGATATGTTTGTTGGGTCAAAAAGCATAGTGGGCTTGTTACTTGTATCTATGTTTTAGCCCAAAGTCCAATACGCTTAATAGGTTTAAGTCAAAGGGATTTGCTTGTACACAAAAGCTTAACTCAGCATAGGGCTGTTACGGGAACAATAACTTAGAAAACGCCTCAAGAAGTTGATAAAGTTGTAACTTGTAAACACTCTATATCACTTGTACACCGTGCTTTAAAAGTGGTACATACATTTCAACAATTTAAACGACTAATTGGTCGGAAATCCAAATGCCATCAGATTTTTAACTTGCTAGTGAAATTGTGTCTTATTACATTACAATACAACAAACATGTATAATTGCAACTTGAAGAAAAATCGCTTCGCCTTTTTTCATCCCAACAAATATAGACAGACGACCCAAATCTCGAGTCTAATCCTAGAACCGTATAGTAGCCGTAACCATACAACAACAACGACAACGACAACATTCCATTAACCGTTGAGCAGTTCCTTAATCTTGGTTTTCTGAGTCGGGGTCAATCTCGTCGGGAACCTAACATCAAACTTGATCCTCAAGTTCCCTTTCTTTGTCGGTTCCTTCGAAATCGGCATCCCTTCATTCCGGACAACCTCCTCATAGCCAGGATGGATCACATTGTTGATGGGTATGGTCAGACTCCGTCCGTCGAGTGTGGTCACATGGACCGTGTAGCCCGTTAACGCCTCAGCCAAACTTATCCGTCGTGTGAGCACGAGATCGTTGCCATCACGAGTGAACGTGCTGTGAGGCTTTTCGTCTATCACGAACACGAGATCCGCCGGTATCGTGTTCGGTTGCACCTCGTTGCCTTTCTCCGGGAATGTGATCTTCGTCCCCTTTTTCCACCCGGGCTTTATGTTAATGTTCAATATCTCCTCCACTTTCATCGTCTTCCTGTAATAATATTCACACAAAATCAATCACAAAATCAAATGTCTACGGTTATTTAAACACTCATATCTGTTATTACTGGGACACCCTCCCAATAAAGTGTGTTATCACGACCAACCTCTTACTCTATATCTGATATAGAGCAAAAGAATGTCTCACTAACATAATGAGTTTGATATTGAAACAATCTTATGCTCCTTATCCGATATAGAAACAGAGGCTGTCGCAATAACATAATAATCGTACTTATAACAACATCGAATCGAATTTAACTTACTTACCCACTAATGTCTGCAATGTCTCTAGAGATCTTCATCTTCTTGGTGGTACCTTTGTAAAGCTCTTCAAGGCTACACGGCAGCGTTCTCTCAATCGGAGCCGCTTTCCGGGGGCCAGAACCACCACCACCACCACCACCGCCACCACTACCACCAAACGAAGTGAAGATATTATCAAATCCACCAATATTATCACCGAACATACTACTACCACCTCTAACGCCACCGCCACCCATTCCCCTGAACCCGAAAAACTCCGCGAATATATCGTCGGCGTTTCTCGGGTTAAAGGTGAATGGGGTGCCTCCGCCGGTGGAGAAGAAGGTGGCTCCTTCGGGTCCACCGGCGGCGTCCGGCGGTGGCACCTGACCCTTCAGCCCTTCTTCACCGTATTGATCGTATACAGCTCTCTTTTGGGGATCACTCAAAACCTGAAAATCATCAATTTGACTCAATTTGATTAAAATTAGAGGTCAAAAACAACAATAACATGAAGAGTACTAAGTAGGAGATAATCGTACATACATCGTAGGCTTCTGAGATCTGTTTGAATTTGGCTTCTGCTTCCTTTTTGTTATTAGGGTTCTTATCGGGGTGCCATTTCATTGCGAGTTTTCTGTAGGCTTTCTTCAGATCATCGTCTTTAGCGTTCTTGTCGACCTGCAGAATCTTGTAGTAATCGACACCCATGATATGTACGATATCTTGTGTTAATTGATTGATGAATTCGATTGATTTCTTGAATTTGTAGACTACTGAGTGAGTGAGATTGAAGTGGGTGTTTATATATTATGTGTGTGTGGGATTTGATTGATGAAAGGAAATGTTTTGATGAGTCTAGGAGGTGAAGTATGTGGAAGGTTCGCGAATTGCCCAGAAACGACCAGCAAAGTCGCCTCTATAAAAATGTGAAAATAATAACGGTCAATTTTAAATATCCGAACGCAAATAGAAAATAGAAAGTTATAAAGATGTGAAAATAAACATTAAAGAAAACGAAAGTAAAATTTTGAAATATAATAAAATAAGAATATATTATATTTTACTCGGGTCGAATTAAACATTTTCTTTAAAGCAGATGAATATCAATTAAAAGTTTTAAATATTTTTGAGTGTGAATATAATATGATAAAATTACAATAAGAGATTGTTTGACAATTTTATGGTAAGTCATTATTATTTAAATGATTTAACATGTTTTATTGAAATTTACCCATTAAGAGGTTTCATAAATTGAAAAAGGTTTAAATAGAAAAAACTTTTAAAACTAAAAAGTGTAATAAATGATCTCAACTATCTATTTGTTTAACAAATAGTTGAGATCAAATTATATAGAAAAATTTGTTACAGTGGTATTTTATTAATAGTCATTTTTGTTGATTTTTTGCAAGTTCTCTTATTTTTGTAAAATGATCATGACTTTTATGTACGACATTATTTTTTTTTAATCACCATAAAAACAAGAGTTATTTTATATTTAAACCGAGTACAATATTGTTATATAAAAAGATAAAAAAATTTACGTTTTTAAGCTTATATTTCGTCATTGTGTCTTTTATGTTGTTCATTGTATATTTTTGTTAGTTGTTGTGTTTTTTAATACTATTGTGTTTTTAAAATGATAAATTTTAAAAAATATAATAATAAAATAACATCTTTATGTATCCCTAATATATAAGACACAATAATATATTAACAACTAATTAATCTAATACATTAAAAACAATAACAAAATAACACAATGACTCATTGTGTCTTTTGATCGTTATTGTGTTATCAATACTTTGAGTATTGAAACATACATTGTTAAAATAATATCATTGTGTACTTCTAATGGTAAAACACAATAATAAATAACAACAAGTTTATGTAATCTATTAAAAAATAATTACAAAAATAACACATTGTGTTATCTTTAAAATTATAAAATTTGAAAAATACATTGGTGAAAGTATATCATTGTATACTTCTAATCGTAAAACACAATGATATATAACAAGTTTATAATCTATAAAAACAATAACAAAATAACACAAGTGGATCTAAAACGTAAAACACGATGGTTAATACACATAACAAATGATGTGAATATAAGACACAATGAACATATAAGACACAATAAGTTGATGTATTTGACACAATGATCAAAATGTTATCCTCTTTAAAACAATAAAAGGACACGTGTTAAGGTTACAATACTTCTTAGCCTTTTTATAATTAACATCCTTTTTACTATAACATTACCCCCATAAATTATTAAAAAATTAGTTTTTAAGTGAAGCAACCACACTCTACCTCTAACTGATTCAGATGTAAACTCTTAATAGAATAATTAAAAGTCTATCAAACAGCCTTCAGTTTTACAAGGTAAAAAAACATATCATACTACTACTTTGTTTTGGAAATATTAGAAGTTATGTAAGTGCATTAGTGTTTGGTCTTGTTTAAGCTTGACTAAACAATCAGTTACAAATAATTCATAATAATTTACTTCAAATGAATATATTTTCATTTTAAAACACATTTACTATGAATAAGAAAACAAAGAGTATAAATTAGATTATGTTGGAACATTTTACTTTGTAACTATTTTGCTGCCACGTCTAATTATAGTGAAATTATTAATAACATTTTTAGGCAATATTTATAGTGAAATTGGATACATGTCATGTTGTTAGTGTACATATTTTCGTTTGTCTTGGTAACACTTGCTACAGGGGAATGAAGTTTACTTTAGATGGTTTTTGTTGTTTTGCAGGTAAAAGATGGTTGCTAGAGTTGAAACGAGAATTGGAGGAAGCTTTGAAAGTATTTTTAAGACAAATAATGATTTTAAAGATTTTGAAGAGATACATATAATTTTAAATCTTAGAAGTTATCTCTTAAAAATATAATTTTATTAAACAAAGAAAAATGTTACAAAATAATTATTAAGTTTCAAAAGTGTTTCACTTAGATCACCCATATATAGATTGTGTTAATTGAATCAATAAACTATCAAATCAGATTATCATCAGCTTTTTATGTCAAGAAAGAAGTGAACAAGAAAATGTAAAGGTTAGGAATTTGAATATATGTAATTGTATTAAATATATTTAAAAACATGTTGATTATTTTTAAAAATAAAAAAATAAATACCAAAAATCTACGTCACCACTCCACATTAGCATCATAAGGAAAAAGGAAAAAAATTATTTTTAGTGGAAACAAAAAGAAAAACATTTTAAAACGTATAATTTATATACTACATGATTTAATTAAAACATTTTTAAATTTATGTAACTTAACTAAAATACTTTAAATAGTATTTTATATATATTAATTAGCAAGTTTTCTATATATTGTAAGTTGTACTTTATGCTCCATGGGTTGTACCCAATTTGTTTTATTTTTTTAATCTTTAACTTTTTTTATTCTAACACAATACTTTTACATCTTTTACAATATAGCCTCAATAAATTTTTATTTTCAACTTTGGTCCTCTAGACTTTTCATATTTTATTAATTTTTTCGTTTACGTCTCGGTCTAAATTTTACGAGTTAACACGCCGTAACGTGTGTGTGTGTGATTTAACGTTTTTTTCGTTTACTTTTCATTCGATTTATTTTTTACATTTTTATGGTTTTCTTGGCGTTGGTGGTCAATGACGGTGGTGTGTCATTAGTGTTACTTGGTACGGTTTTACGCCTCCCGGCGCAACGCAAGGGGCTTAATACTAGTTTATTACTATTTTGTAGAGTTATTATTCTTACAGAAATATCAATATGCTTTTGATTTCATTTATATGGGACAAGAAAAGAAGGCTTTAGATATAGAAGAAAACCAAAAAAAATTATCACACATAGTCTCAGTTTCTCATCGGCGTGCGCAGAGAGCACAAAGGAAACCAACAAAACTTTGGATGTTGGTGATTATTTAATTTGAAAAACATTAGTATATTTCTTTTTGGTTCAGTAAGTTTTTTATTTTTATATTTTATTTGATTGTTTAGTTTAATCGTCATATTAGGCTAAAGCACACTATTAACACTTAGGTTTAGTTTCTTTGGTTTATATTGCTAGTCATCTATGAATTATGATACACGTGTGTCCATTTGTTTATTGAATGATTTCGTTTTCTTAATTTCTTGAGATAGGTGTATATACGAGAAGTAAGACGTGAGAGTTTAAAATAAAATATAAATTTACAAAACTAATGTTTTATTTTTAGAATTATATAAATGAGATGAGAAACAAATTATAAATACTCTAAATAAATATTATTTTACACATCTAGATACTACTATCAATGTGAAAATAAAAATAAAAATAAAATAATAAGCTTCCCCTCTATAATAAAGCCCGATAATCAAAACAATATTTCAATAATTATGTTTGTGGGCCAATGCAAAAGCCAACATGACAACATCTTTTGAGTGTCCTACTTGAACTTGAAAGATCAAAGTGCCACGAATATGCTAAATTCCTCCTCCTCCTCAGAAGATTCTTATTATAATTCGCATCTGCCTACAACCATGATATCTATTACAACTCCACCATCTTCTTGATTCATACCCACAAAAATTCATCTCCTTCTACCAACAAAATCTTCAGGTACATATCAAGATTCATCCTTTTTTACTACAAATGTGTTATTTCTTGTGTCTAATTGCTATTTGCAGTGCATAACATGAATTGATGCTGCTATGTTGCTAAATTCTTGATGAAATGAATTGGGTTTGTGTTGAAGTAGGGTTTGTGTTAAATATTATTGTTCAAAATCAAAACTTTTGGGATTCTTTAAAGTTTCGACATATCATATGAACTGTTTACTGTTATCTGATCATTTAAGTTGAAATTACATAATCTTTTTGTTCCAGTTATCATTGGAATTAGGAATTGTAATTAATGAAAGTTATGATGAACTTATGAACTTATGATTCATACTTTTGTTTTACAGTTGTTTGTTTAGTGATCTACATCTTTGTTGGCAATCAGTCAAGGGTTGACTGATTGCCATTTGGCTTATGGGTCAAGAGAGTGAAGGAAACACAGGGAGAACCCTAGATGAAGTTCATGGAGTCCATGTGATTCAGCATTCACCATTTGAATTAGAAGAAATATCTCAAAATGGAAACTTTCAGCAGTCAACAGATGGAAGGTTGACCATAGGAGTTAATCAGCTATTAAGAGTCCATACTGTGCAGTGAGTAGCCTATGAACTTATTCACTTGCAGCTTCGGTTTACTTTATTAATATTCTTAATAATAATCTACCAATAGCTTTGCTATGAGTAGGATTTTACTGAGTATGTTTGTCTGTATGTAATATTCTTAATACTTGTATGCATCTTCAAAGTTTTCTTATCGTTTTTGTTGATAATAGGAGAGTATGGCAGCAGAGACCAGCATGTCTAAGACCCATCCATAGTTGTTTACATGGTACTTAACAATATATACAACATTGCATGTTTTTAATCACTTTTCGATGTAAATTCTAACATTTAAAAAAAATTGTGGTAGGCGATAGACATCTTGCGGAGAGAATTGCAAATGTGCTTACTTCGATTCCTTTTATCGCTGTTGGTATCCAAGCTCCAAGGCATGTTCTTTCTGTATTTCATCTATAGTGATTAATATGGTGTATATGGATAGTCAGATAGAGGTAACGGGTCAAAATGGGTTTACGTCAAAACATGTATTTTATTTATAAGGTCTTAGAATAAATAATTAGTATGTTAAAGACTAGTGAAAATACTATATTACATCTATAATAATGATCTGAATCTTTAGTTTAGAATGGTTTATGAGATTTTATGCATTATAAAAATACAATTTGGTGACATTCAAGTTTCAGCCCATTTGACACGTTTCCTTTTTATCTAATCTTGTGGTTCTTCTACCCTTTTGACCCGTTAGAGATAGAACATAACCTGAATCATCTCATTCATAGCTAAACCGGTCGGCATTGTCATCTCTAGCTATGGAGAACGATGCAAACTACAAATAAACTAACTAAGCTCATATTCCAAATAGTTATAAATGAAACCATGTAATTTTTCAGATGATATTGAATTTGGACTTATAGAATAATAAGAAACCTTAGCAATAAGCAGGATGTAAGCAAATGTTTGAACTACATAAATGATAAAAATACTAACCGTTTATTATTTTCGATTTCCAGAAAGAATCTAAACTCTAAGCTTTATGCCAATTCATTAATTGGAGTAGGAATTGCTTCAAGTTTGTATCATGCTTCTAAAGGGAGATTGAAGAAGTATTTAAGATGGGCTGACTACACAATGATAGCTACAGCTACAGTGGTTAGTAAATAGTAATAACATATCTGTCATTACATGATCATAAAAATTCAAGATTAATCGAAAATTTATTGCGTATTTGCAGTGCTTATCAAGGGCTCTTAGAGACGAAAACCCAAAACTTCTGATGGCTGCATCTGCTCTATGCCTTCCTATTCAACCACTCATGGTTTCACTTGTTCATACCGGGATGATGGAGGTATGCAGATGGTCGTGTAATGGGTCAGCCCGAAACACTTTTTCTGATAACTTAATTTATACCTTTTTCTAATAATATTTTTTATGTTTTCCAGGTTGCATTTGCAAGACGAGCGGTCAAAGATCCTGATCTCAAACCCGTGCATAATGTTCACAAACTGTCGGCGCTTTTAGGTGGAGCGTTCTTCGTGGCTGATGATTTGTTTCCCGAAATACCATATCTTCATGCTGGTTGGCATCTAGCTGCTGCTATAGGTGTTAGTGCTTGTAACAAGCTTCTTGAATAGCATATTAATCCAAATTTGTCGATATAGCCCCGTTTATCCACATATCAGTGGATCATAGAACTCATTATCTGCTGTAGAATAAAGATTGAACATTCATCAATTTGCTACTTTGGTTTCTTTATATATGTAAAGGTAGATTTATCAGTGTAGTTATGTTGTAAAACTGCAATTGGATCATCAGTAAAGGCTGATTTGGGTTTAATGTATGACCTAAAGTGTGATACTATGGTTTATCATCCAAACAGTAGAAGAATTAAATAGATAAACACATGCATAACATTCACATGCACATGGTAATAAATAAGTTCATCTTTTAGTTCGCGTAGTATAGTAGAGTTGAACGCATATACTAAAAATCAAACACTGCATCACACTGTGATCACGGGTTGTTTAGCCTTGCATTCGTGCTATAAATTGGTGTGAACTAACGTAGGGGCGTATTAGAAGCGATTTAAACTGATGGAAGACCTGTCATGAAGTTCCACGTGACTGTTGTCGGTTGTACACCAACGACTCTTGAAATACAAGATAGGGGTGGTGCACATTCTTGTTAACCCACAACTTGTGGTGCACCTTCAACAACGTAGCTTACAATAGTCTGAGTATCTTTCTTAAAGGTGACAGTTTGTGATAGAGCTAGATTCGAGATCGATAATCCCAAATAAGATGTAAAGAAATCTGGATGCAAAAAAGCAAAATTTTATCTACCATTTAACTTATGATTGATGAACAATTTGTTTAAATACATGCTGGAAACCAAATGCTAAAAGTGCATAGTGGACTAAATGCATCATATCCTATGCAAATGCATGCAGTACGTAGTTAGTGTCTTCAATCATGTGGGTGGATTGTTGGTACTGCCGGCCCTGAGGAGGGATGGAATGGACCCCGTCCAGGGCCCACTCGCTCAGGGGCACAAAATTTTTCAATTTTTTTATATATATAATTATAAAAAAAATAATTATAAGGTATAATACAACTAAAAACTTAACCCAATTATGTTTTAAACCAATATTTTTAGCCCATTTTTTTAACCCAATTACTCAACTAATAGCCCACTAAAATATTTAAATTTTGATTGTAATTAAAGTCCACAAACTAATTTATACCACAAATTTTGTTCTATTCAAACTTGAAATCTTACCTACGATCCACGGTGTCCCAAGAAAGACTTAGCGGATTGGCGATAATAGCTATTAAAAGCAAAATATTAGAGACTATAAACTACGAATATGTTATAAACCAATTTGCTATCAAGAATGCTAGGAGAGATATACGAGTTATTGGTTAACTATTACGATATGTCATTGTAATACTATGATATTGCTATGTTTATTGCTAAAACATTTCTTTTCATTTAAAAAAAATTAGTTTATATAATTTAAGTCGTTAGGGCCCATGGGCCTTTTTTTCCGGCTCGTCCAGGGCATTAAAATCCTCGGGACCGGCCCTGCTATTGGGTCATGGGTCCAAATCAATACGCGCAGCTTTAAAACGGGTCGGGTCCTCACAACCCACAACTGTGGAAGGCACCCCGGGCCACGGTGGATAAGTGTGGGGTTTTGTGATGGTGCCCTTTGACGATGAAGCTCGAGTTGAACACTGGACGGGATTCAGACACATGATTACGATGGATTATCCACATCGCCGAGTTGAGACCATTTCTTAAAAGTTAATCTATATCTTTATAGAAGATTATCTCTTAAACAACATGTGCTAAAGATAAGAAAATGAAATTTAATTAAGATAATTGCATTATTGTTTTGATAAACTCTTGTTTTTCTTATAATTAGCAAATATTCTCCTTAATTTGGATATGATTCTCTTTGAGATTAAATCTATATAAAAAAATCTTTTACTATTTAATTATCCATATTGTTTGTTTAAGTATCTTTGCCTAATTTTCCAACGATTGACCATGTTTTTCTCGATCTTTGATCTTGTTTTAAAGTGATTTTCTTTTTGATAATGCATGAGATTATAACAGTCAACAGAAACAATTATTTGATTAGTAGATTGTTTTAGTAACTTATACTAAACATCTTTACTTATGACTTAAATAAGTATAGCTAACTATAAGTAGTATTCATTCCAAGTAAATAGTTTTTTGACATCATCACCTTTTACATAATTAGAGCAAGACTAACAAGGTTTATCAATGTAATTATGTTGTTAAACCACATCTGGATCATTTTTTGCCAAGTCAGCATAGATGTTCAATTACTCATAAATACAACCAGCTTTATCCACACACACACACACAAAGAAAATAATAATAAATAAATAAAAAGAAAAAATTGAAGATGTAACTAAGATCTATACAAACATGAACACAAGTATGAAATCTGCAAAAGGAACCAAATCTGTTTTACAAATACATGTTCCTATGATCTCACATGTAATTGAATCAATTCAACTCTAATGTACAAACTACAAATGAAATCAGCTACATTGCAGCTTGTTAGAGATACAAGAGCTGCATAAAGATGACATGGTATAAAACTCAAAAAAAAAAAAAAATCCAATCATGTATGTAAGCTCTCTTTTCCTGTGAAAAAAGAGAAAAAAAACCAAATAATTTTCTATCAATAAAAGAGGTTAGCCCCAAAATGTGCTTTTAACATATGGTTAACTTGAGATCCATCATGGTACTGATGGTTTTGAGTCTTCTGTTTTATTTGTATGGCACATGCAGTTTGGACATGGGAATGAATATATGGAGTCATTTGGTCTTTTTAACTCTATTCCCTTTGAATCACTGTGAGCCCGCATGCCGAGCATGTGCCTTTTGAATGTTCTCCAACTGCAAATTCAAAAAATTAAACAAGATTAGTAAATCTGCTTACAATGAAACGGGTCGGGCTCACACTAATACACTCAAAAAAACACGTTTATAATATGAAATTATGAAGTAACATACCCGATATTAGGATTGTCAAAATACAATGCTAACTTGCGTTTATCAGGTCTAATCGTCTTTGCGTGTCCATTAAACAAATATCTTCTGTGACCAAGAAGAAAATGTGGGAAATTTCCACCCTGAGTTGTCACAAAAACTTCACTATGAAGACAAACTGTGTAGTCTATAGCAGCCATCCTGGAAGAATAATTCTAGAAAAAAGTTTTTTTTACAAATAATAAAGTTGTTAATTGCGATATTAATAATGATAATTATCTAAAAAAATTTTATAAGTTCACACAAACCTTAAATGGTGCAAGTTCCTCAGCAGATGCCAGCATTTCCTTGGTTTGTAAAAGAGGAAACATTTCTAGCAGAGGTGCCATATATCTCTCAGAATTATATATTTGTCCTGATGCTAGATATATCGATGTACTTCTATCGAATCCCATTCCTCTAAGCATTAAGCCAACCTGAAGTTCCGAATTAATAATTTATAAGTTCTATTTTTTTTTTTTTGACTAACCATTGAACACAAACAAAAGAACAAACACACCTAGTAAAATCCCACACGTAGCAATAGCTATTAAGATACCCACTGAGATCCCGGCTCAAAAAAACTTTTCGAGAAATATAAGTGACCATTGAATATAAAATTTAAGATATTTTTACCTCTAAAGGTGTTAATGGGCATTTGCCATTAACCCTGTTGACTCCAGGCTGAAGGATTCTACCAGGTTTTGTAAATTTCCCTTTCCATCCCCTTTCTCTTGCAGCTATCATATCTTCGAGTTCTTTTCTTCCGCCATCATATACACAGCAAGAGAAAGCTATCATGTCCTGAATGATGTTTTGAATACCGAATAAGCATAATCAAATAATTAGTAATAAAAGCTTTTGTATTTACTTTCAAGTTTAAAACTGTAATAATCAGATAATTAGCTCTTTGAGCCTTTGACATATAGTAACTACTTAAGAAGTTAACAAATAAAATAACCGAAAAAGAGTATCATCATTCAAGCAAATGTCACGAAATAGCTATATACTTTTGGTAATGATGCATTTTTGCAATTATGGAATTTTCATTAACACGTTTTATTATAAGTTTTTTGAATGGCCTACTTGGGTGATGAAAGTTTTACTTTTTCTACACCATAATTAACAAAGTGGGCCTATCAAAGAAACTTGCAATTACCAAAACAGATTAAGAAAAGGTAATTTCAAAATGATACCACTGCCAAAAGTATATTGCTGTTCATTGACATTTGCCCAACTTGTGAAACAGGAGTATAAGTCCCTCAAATTAGTTCAAAAGTAGGGACGATAATCAGTTTTGCTGCATTATGGAACTGATTATTTAACCCCTACATAATCAGAAGCAGAACTTTTTATTATCCATACATGAAAAACTGATTATTACGACTGCATATTGCGATAATCAGATAATCAGCTTCAACATGTAAATCTAATCACACACCTAAGAAAGGAAATTAAATTAAACACTTCATAATATAACAGACCTCTTCAAACCTTAGATGCACAGAAATGTACTTGCCACCATTATTTACACTTCGTTCTTTCATTCTAGAAACTAATGTTTCGCCCATTCTATAGATAGGATCTGAA
Source organism: Flaveria ramosissima (assembly GCA_025215565.1). Taxonomy (NCBI): domain Eukaryota; kingdom Viridiplantae; phylum Streptophyta; class Magnoliopsida; order Asterales; family Asteraceae; genus Flaveria; species Flaveria ramosissima. The sequence continues at coordinate 43,210,281 of CM046042.1, forward strand.
AACCGTAAAGCTTCATAATTAGCCAAACAACGAAGCCGTTGAACCACAGGTGGCGCATCAAATGACAACCGGTTTGCAAATGGTGAAATCCTTATGACCCTGAAAATGAATTTAGTTATAGCAACACATCAAGTTAAGTCATGATTAGAAAAAGTTAAACTCACTTTTCTTCTAGTAGCCTTGGAAGAACTGTATCCCTGTAGTACCGAATAGGAGCCCAAGCTTTTATTTTGAAGTTGAATACATTGGACATATTGTGGTCAAACCGTTCCATCAAATATCCAGGTATAGTGTTGACCACCCGTACATCATTTTCCAATGTCTTAACGAAAAAGTCTTCATCATATATGTCACTAAATTTGCTGCAACAGCAAAAGCACGTGATCAAATAACTAACGTATCACTTCTGGACTTTAACAACAACTGAATATAATGTTCACAAACCTAGGATCTCTCCAGATGCTATGAAAATGGAAATTAGGAATCACTAGTGTTGCATTAAGATATCCTGCAACAGCAACTGCATTGCATATCTAGAAAGATTGAATAACATAACAACATTAAAATAAGCATCTAACTATTTATCATGTCGAAACAAGAAACCAAAAGCTACAAGTGAAGCATTCAAATTACCGATGTCCTCTGCTGATTTAATCCACCATTTGCCTCAACATATATGTACCCGTTAGACTCCGGTAAGCCTACAACACACATGACCAACAAATTCCCATGATGAAAAGATCCAAAATTTGAGCTTTTTAACATACATTTCGCATAGATAGAACTCTAGAACGATAGATTCATACCTCCTGTAGACTTACTTATACAAGGCTTCCAATCTGCACCTTTTGCGCGCTTCCATACCGTCGATATCTACTTCAAATTCAATGCAATAAATCAACAACACATAAAAGGGTGTGACATCCACTAGAAATTGATCAAGAACTACTAAAAACTCTACATACCAAATCGGATAATTCATGTTTCATCATTCATAAACGCTCTAATAACCTAAACGACTAATCAAGAACTCGAATCGAAATCGAAACACGATGAAAACAAAAGGGGGATCAAAATTACATTAGGGCAAACTGTGCAAATCACTAACCGCATCAGCAGTGGAATTATCAGCATCCATATCCCTCCGGAGCTTCGCATACAGCTCGGGGCTCCGGTACACCGATCCAACAGCCATTAAGGGTCTAATCCCACCGAACCCCACGTCGGATTGAGAATCCCCCATGTAAAACAACATACCAAAGAAGTAAACAAGAGGCACAAAGAGCAAAACGCCCTGACGACGAACGATAACGGAGAGTAAGATCCACGCAAAACGATGAAGCAAGGAGCGGTGGGCGAATCGGGCGGAGGGTTTGCCGGAGCGGCTGTGACGGAGGCGAGGGGAGCGGAGAGGGGATGCGGGGGGTGAAGGGGTGTTGGTTCCGGTGGTTGGGAGTCGAGTTTTGGTGTGCATTGCTTGGTGTGTGAATCACATGATAAGAGTGTTTGTGAAGAACACAAGGGTGTAATGTCTGTGTGGTTTGGGTGAAATTGGTGGAGATGAAGATGGACAGAGTGTCTGTGTGTTTGTGTGTGTGCTGTGAATCACGTGAAGATGAAGATGATGAAGATGATGATGATGATGATGAAGATGATAATGGTGATGCGTGCGAAGGTGGGTGGAAAGACCGTATGATTAGAAGGGTATAAATATATATGGGGCTCCGTTGGTTCGGATCTTAGGCGGGTCGGGGGTCGGGTATCTGAGAAAAGTTAACTCGTACGTTTTAAGGTTGCTCTTAAATCATATTTACGTTTGTTATGGGATTAGAACTTTCAAGCATTTGGAAGCAACACGGAACCACACACCATGATAGGTTAGGATACAAACGTTGTAATGCCTTAGGGTGGTGCAGGTGTGGTATTAACGTTGCTTGGTTACTTTAGGGTAGCCTTGGGAACACTGTCGCGGTCATTGCTAGTAGTTCTTGAAGTGTTGATGAGCGAGTACTAGTTTACTGGAACCCTAGAAAGGAACATGCAAGGTTACACTTAAAAATCGCTCGAATGATGTGGTTTTTCAAGTGATGTAGGTGTTCAAGTGAGGCTAGTTGAGCGCGCTTCCATTCTGGGTAGTTTTGGTTGCTTTTTGTAAAATGAGTGACATGATGTAGTTGGTTGATAGTTTAGATAGGTAACTCCATGATAGTTTGTATCAATGAATTACTTAGAAATAGTGATCGAGGCAGACAAGGTTCATGTTGTTGCCGATGAGAATGTTGAACGTGGGGAAGAAAATTTTGATTGAGAAAGGTCTCAACAAAGAGTTAAGGAAGGTATCAAACGTAAAAAGTTAAAAATTATATAATTGAGACTGTTGTTGGTAATAAAAGTTAAAGTTGGAACTGTTACCGGCTAAATTTATAATAACGGCCAATAGACAATAGTTTGGATTATTAAAATACAATTTGTAAAAAAAAAAAGAAAGAAAGAACACCAAGAATTAGAAATAATGAAACACCAAAAAATAATAGATTATGCTTGTAACTGAACTGAAACATTTATATATTTCAACACATCTGTCTAAACGAAACCAAAACCGAATAGCATACGGATGCGACATCTAACTTGTTCTTAATCACTAGATGCTACAAATTACACTAATAGTATACGGATGCAACATCTCAACAAGCATATACAAATCATACAAATTTAGCGCAATTGATAGAATATAATATTTTTAATGTCACTTTCATTTGTACTTGTAGACAAGAATAATAGTTTCTCTAAACAACATCAATGTTATCAGATATATTATTTGTGATGGATAGGGGCCGATTTAGACATCATTCTTAACGTTATTTGATTTTAATAATATCCTATCTTAAAAATACAAAAGATTAGCTTGTTAAGACAAATTATAGAAATATTGTGTTTGCTACTTATTGTGGTAACTGTAACACATTACAACCCGTGCAGAAAACAATCTATATTATAAAAGTAGGAAGAATCAAATGGGTGATTAATTGAAAATAAATAAGATTCGAATTTGGTATTCAAATATAGGAATTCAAATACAAGTCTTGATTGTAGAAAATTTAACACTCACTAAACTCAATCCTAAATCTACACTGTTTACTCATCAAGCATCACCACTTAAGAGCAACATTATTTCAATATCTTAGTGTCATTAAACTACATGTCACTTGAGAGGGACACCAAATTTAGGTCTTGATTTTGAAAAATATATCTCGCCAGACTAAAATATAATCATTATTCATTGAGGGTGTACACAGTCCAGTTACAATGGTTTTTAAGCGAATTCTCTCACAATTGTAAGCCATTGGTTACCGTTTAGAATTGTTAGTTGAATTGATGGCATGAACTAAGACCTTATTCTATGAAACTTTAGGTAGCTCCAATTTATTTGGTTTAACATTACTTAATTTTCTGATACAGATGTTATCGATAAAGTGTTTGAAAATATACGAATGCGAAACCGAATCCAAACTATCCGAAAATCCGAATCCTAAATATTCGAAATTTCAGATATCCAAAATTTCGAATTAGGATAGTGTTTTTGAGAATTTTTTGATATTTGGATGTCCGAATTATCCAAAAGATTTTTCTAAAAATTATTAAAAAATAAATATTAGAGTAAATTACTATTTTCGTCCCTGGGGTTTAACGAAAATCACGGTTTCAGTCCAATAGTTCATTTATTACACTGATGGTCCAGTAGTTTCAAGTTTTGTTTCAATTTCACCCGAACCATTAACTCTGTTAAGTTAATGTGAATTGACTATATTACCCTTATTAGATAAAAATAAAAAATAAAACTTTTATCATCATCTACCATTATCAACCCTAAACCAAATCACCACCACCACCACCGCCCCCTCTCACCGCCACTACCACCCACCACCACCATCGTGATTCCAACTGTGGTGGCCGAAGGTGGTTTGGGATAACGGTATTTGAGTAAATATGTAAAACCCTCCATCTCCCTTTCCCCCACCTCTCTCTCTGTGTGTGTATTGCATCATCACCATTCACCACCACCACCACATCCTATGACCACAACCACCAACATCACTCACCATCGTAAACCACCCACGTCATTCACCATCGTAACCACCCAGGTTAGAACATGGGTGCTGTAAAATTTGGGGTTTTCGAAACCAAACCAGGGTGCCATTGTTAGATCGAGCAGCGTCATTCACCGCCGACTTCAACCACCACCATCAAGCAGCGTCTTCCCTCCGCTTCGAATAAAAAAAGACTTCGCCTTCACCATTGATTTTCAAATCTATTCTAGCCATGAATGTGTTGGTGGCCGACGATGTAGATCTAGTGGTGTTTGGTGACCGCCGATAAAGATTGGGGGTGCTTGGTGGTCGGCGATGAAGCTATCATGGTGTTTGGTGGCCAGCAATGACTCGTGGTAGTATTTGGTGGCCGGCGATGTCGTTGTGGTGGTGTTCAGTCGCCGGCGATGACGTTGTAGTGGTGTTCAGTCTCTAGCAATTGTGGCAATGAAGATGCAGTGGTGGTGTTTAAGAAAAGAGAGTTTAGGGTGGTGGAGGTCCGATGGCAGTGGCTTTGGGTTGGGGGTGAGTCTAGGTTAGAGAGAGAGAGAGAGAGAGAGAGAGAGAGAGAGAGAGAGAGAGAGAGAGAGAGAGAGAAAGAGAAAGAGATAAAGATCATAGGAGAGAGAAAGAGAGAGAGAGCAGATTATGGTGGAGTGGGTAAATGGGTATTGTAATTTATTTTGTATTTTTTAAATCACAAGGGTAAATTTATCTTTTTATATTAACTTAACGAAAAATTTTAACGGTGTTAGTGGTGTGGACTCAATGGAAATAAACCTTAAAACTATTGGACTGTCAGTGTAATAAATGAAGTATTGGACTGAAATCGTGATTTTCGTCAAACCTTAGGGATGAAAATAGTAATTTACTCTAAATATTAATTAGAATTTTCAGATAATTGTACAAAAGCTTCATATATCAGAAATCTTTTTTAATAAAAAAATATTAATTTTTAATACAAATTATTGAATAATACATATTTTTTTAAACTTCGGATATCTGCTTCAAAATTTCGGACATCCAATTTTAGGATAGTAAAATTTACAATCCAATATCCGATTTTAAACACCTTTAGTTATCAATGAGCTCAAGGATTTGTAATTAAAGCATTTAAATAAAAAGAAGTGAACCAAGACCAACACAAAACGACCATAACTTTTGATCCATCTATATGTGAATAAAAACTAGACAAACTAGACTACAGATGGGAAAACCAGGTTTTGGGCCATACCCAAAACCGGATTCAAACCGGGTTGGGCCCAATCGGGTTTTTTGTACCCGGGTATTGGTGAATCCGGGTACGAACCCGGGTCGGGTTCACTTACTTAAAAACTCTACCCGCCATACCCGTGTAGGGTAGGGTCGGGTCCGGAACCGGGTCCAATACCGGGCTTAGTTTTTTTTTTCTTCTTTTCTTTTCTTGTTTTTTATGTCCAATACCAGGTTCAATATCGGGTCCAATACCGGGTTCAATTCGGGTTTAAACCAGGTCGGGTTCAGGTCGGGTTCGCTAAAAAACTCAAAAACTAAACCCGGTTTCAACCCTACGGGTTTAAACGGGTCCAACCCGGCCACCCAGGTATGCCTCCCATCAGGTACTACCCGTACCCAGGTCCGGGTCGGGTCCGAACCCGGTTTTTATGCCCACCTCTAAACAAGAGGTTGTTAAGGCCCAATGTGTTAACTTTTAACCAATAAAACATCCATTATGGAAATGCCTTTTACAGTGCTTGTTTTTGTTTTGCTCTAGTTTAATAATTAAAGTAACTAATAATGTTATCTGTTTGATTGTGATAATCAAACGTATGTTTTAGTCAATTTAGGTCACAAAAACAAATATCAAATGAAAACAAAAACATGTATTTGGTTTTTTACAACTCAAAAAGATACTTATAATGACCAAAGAGAAGCACAAAATGAAGCATTATAAGAATATAATTAGTGACCAAAAAACAATGACCTCATCTCCATTATCATCAGATAATCCCTAATTGCAAAAAACAAGCATTATCAGGTAAATGTTATTGCATTGCATACCAGCATTCATGACCTTGAAATATAACACCATTTCACTTGGCAACGAATCTTTAAGCCTATTAATCAGTCTAACATCTCAAACATAACATCAATAACATCCAGTCAGATGAACCATATCAAGAAAAGATTCATGCTTGTGACGAATTAGTCATGCAAAGTTCCCAAAATGTCCTCATCCCTGTATAGATGATACCTGCATCAAACAAGACGGAAATCAGATCGTACTCTAAATAACTGTTATTAGCAAACACCCAAAGCAAAACCTAAATAATAGCCTAGGTTAAATTATTACAGTTATGTAATGGCGTTTGGAGGCAGGAATGAGAAGAAGGATTTGAATCAGGGTTAAATGAAAAAAGAACAACTTAAAGTTGAAACTTTTCAGCAAACCCAGAATCAAAAAGCTCAAACCCGTACTATGATGCCATCATTTACGTTCATTGCACAGAAATTATATAAAGATCGTGTGAAATAAAACAATAAAATTGATGTGAAGGGCAGTTGAATGAGAGGGCACCCTACAGAAAACCTGCAGGTATTTCAGAGCCATTGATGCAAAACTCTCCCCTTTTCTTTGACATTCATGCCCATTTTCAACACTGAATTTACAGCTAGCATTAAACTATATATTTAATTTGATCTTGAAAAAAGTTTATAAAATTTATACTTTATATATAGTTTTGAACGAAATCCAAGGCTATTTCAGAGATAAGTTATATAACTATTTTGTCAATCATCTCTAAGGGTTTTTAAAATAACTTTTACGACCGTTTTGACACTTTTGCTTAATGTCATTTCAGTACAATACATAGATGCCACTTCATGATGTATATATAATCTTACAGCTAATGGGAAATATAAACCCCAGTAAGACAAGTTTACGAAGTATTAGGTTGCAAAATTCAGTCTTACCACTTGATAAGTAAAAGATGAATTTTGATTTTAAACTTCAACAAACAAATTATTTTGCAAGATAGCCCAAACAAGGTTTAAATCACTGAATCAAGTAACAAACTATAAATATATTGTATTAACAGACTTAATTGCAAGTTTTGTTGAACAAAACGTTACACCGATGAACAAAAAACAACTATGGAACACTGTTCTGGTCATTACCAATCAGACTTAGAATACGAGCTATTTAAACATCATACAATAATTTACAGACAATAGTGCTTGTATCACAAGTTCAAACTATAGAGGAAACTTCCTATAAATATGGAAAGTTACAATCGATAATTTGGTATGATCTTATACCAAAGCTACTGTCTAACACTTTCTACATTCAATGTCTCAAGCCCTAAAAATTCAAAGTAGAACATCTTTACCAACTACCAAGTGACCAATAACACTTCTTTCATGGAGTTCTTTGTTCTCATGTTCTCAAACATCCATACTTACATCAACTATCATCTAATCAAACCATGATACTTCAATTCACATATTCATATGCAATAATCACTTCATGAATCAACAATCTACCACCAACAAAAACCTTACGCCAACCATCAAAATAAACATTCCCAATCATTTCTAACAAACCTACAAACCCTAAAATGAGATTCAAACATCCACATACAAAACAAGAACATAAGATACAGAACACATACTCTTTTTCCCCAAGCTTCACTTCAGTGCCACCATACTCCGGCAAAAGCACCGTATCCCCTTCCTTAACACCCACCGGAATCTTATTCCCCGACAAATCATGAGCCCCCGGACCAACAGCAACAACTTTACCAGAATTCAACTGCAATTTTCACACAGCAACCACCTCAACTACCAAATCAAATCCAGATCTATACAAAATACGAACTGAAAAGAAGTTATGAACTACCTTAGAGGATTTCTCAGGGAGGAGGATACCGGCGGTGGTTTTGGACGGAGGAACGATCTTCTCCACCAACACTCTGTTGAGCGATGGGATTAGACGCTTCGCCATTGATGCAGTAGAACACTTACGGTGATGTTTGTGGTCTGTAGATCGGAGAAATGTGAGGTTGAAGGTGATTGCCGGAGATTTAAACTATGAGATTGAGGGTTGAATGTGGTGGTGGTGGAAGGTTCTAGGTCTCTTTGAGGGTTTAGGGTTTTTCTGTGGATCCGGTTCAGCGGCCCGGCCCAGTCTCGTTTCACATTACTATTTACTAGAATACTTAGGTGTTGTTTGTTAATTTCTGAATGATTAAGTGTTGAACCATTAAGAGGTCTGAACCATTAAGTGCTGACCCATTAAGAGGTTTGAACCATTAAGAGCTAGTATATCGTTTAACGATTCAAATGCAAATATCTGACCAATTCAGACTAGAGGTCTTAACCATTCAGCATTAGACCTCTTAACCATTAGCACTAGTATAATGCTTAACCATTCAGAGGCAAATGTCTGAATCATTCAGACATTTGCTCGCGAAACAAACAGTTTGAACCATTAAGTGCTGAACCATTCAGACATCTGAACCATTAAAAGGCTGTCAAACAGCCCCTTAGCTTGGTAAAATAACCATCATATCAAACATGTTTTGAAAGTGGTTCAGGTTGAGTCAACAAAAATCAAAACTGGTTTTTCTAAGAACCGCTTCGGTTGAGAGGTAAGACTGGTTTTAAATCAGGTTGAATCGGGTTTAAAGTCGGGTTGAAGCCAGTTCGTTATGGGTTTTATTGGGTTGGTATTGGTTTCACCGAATAAGATTGATAACTGATCTCAAACTTAAAGGGTGGAAGTGGTTTGGAATGAAACTAGTTTAACAACCGGATAATAATGTTAGCCTTGCCTAACATAAAAAGATTTTTCTCTATTATCACTATTTGACGTGAAAATAAGTATCGAGGGAGAGGGGAAAAGCATTGCAATGTGGTGTAATTTGGAGAAATCAATTACCATCTTCCCTTATCGATCATGGTGTAGTTGTCATTGGTAACCACTCTAGTTAATGGTTGGAGGAAGCCATGTTTTTCCCACATTCTCACCAACCGATCAGGTTGATGTATGGCGGGTCACGAAACAAACCTAGATTTTTGCACATGTTTCCCACATCTTATAGGCTTTGTATGCTCTCAACCCTTAGGCGTGAGAGTTGAGCTAGCATCATCAAAGGCTTCAAACAACAATCCCTTTGACATTACGTATGAAGCAAATCTTTACTTATTTCCCCACACATCATTAGGGTGGAGGGGACATACGCCGTGAGGCCGCGATAAGCCTCGATGCTGCCCGACACTATCGTTACAACCCCTTCACGCCACAAATTTTTGTTTACACGACATGTACTCGTCGTGAGCTTGTGTCCGTTGCTTGTGTGTCTGTGTGTGTGGTGTAGTGGTGTAGTGTGATGTGGTATGTCAACACCAGCGCCACCAAAATTAAGTGTGTGTGTGTACTATGACATGACAAATATGACGATAATGCCCCCTCCACCCTTAGTATTTCCCCCACTTAAGTTTATATATTAACATATATATACTTGTTTTTAACTTACAAGTGCAAAAATACCATTTTAGTTGGTAAACTTTCAAACTTACAGTGATAATAGGTGCAATTTATCATATTTTAATTGTTATACTTGTTAAAAACATAAAATTATATTAAGTTTAGGACGGTAAGGAAAAAATGTATTTGAAAATCCCAAAATGTATTTTTTTAGCAAACCAACGTGTATGCACGAAGCCTAACGTGTGATTACCATCTAGACACATGACGGGGTATTGCGTCAGGTTTTATGCATAATTTTATTATTAAGTATGTGATTAAGGTTACCAATACAAGTTTTACTATCATTCTAAATCATGACCTAACATGGTATTTAAAACTGATTTTCCCCTTTTATTCTAAATTAACAAAAACAAAACAAACACACCGAGCTTCATTTGCTTTCAACATTAATATAATTATCATATTTTCACTTGATTTTACTCACAATAATAATTGTGAATGAAATAGGAAAAGAAACAACAAAATGGAGTGAAGTTCGAATGTAAATCAAACGTAATTCTTTACCAAAACTAGGGGTGTGCGCGGTGCGGTTCGGTGCGGTTAAGAGCATTTCTGAAACCGAAACCACAACTGCGGTTAATACCATTTTCAAAACCGAACCACAACCGATACTTCGGTTAACCGCCGTTGTGGTTAAGTTTGGTTAATTTCGGTTAATTAACCAATCTATTTAACATATGCTTTCAAACTAAAAAATTATTATCAGGCTATGTTTGTACTAACTTTATAAGGATGTTCACGACAATGTTTGTTTTAAGGGTCCCACCAAAACTTAAACCGAAGTTAGAGTGTGCATATAACAATGCGTGTACGCATCTTGCATTACTTCTACTTATTTAGGGGTTCATTCTATACATAATGGAATCCTACTATGTAAATATATTTTTTAAAAATGTAAATTAATAAGGTTAACGTATGAAATTCTAGTAAAATCACGAGGAGTATTCTAAATTTTTTGCACATTAATGTCATTCGGTTCGGTGCAGTTAATACGGTTAATTTGTACATCAAAACCGAAACCGAACCGCAATGTGCGGTTAATTGGTTATGCCTTAACCGAACCGTCGGTTAATTGTTCGGTTCGGTTAATTCGGTTTGATTAATGCGGTTAATTCGGTTATGGTTCGGTTAAATTGGTTAAGTGCTCATCCCTAACCAAAACAATAAAATTTGGTCAACTTTATAAATCCGAAAAACTTTAATAAACAACGAAATGGTCGTTACCAAATTTTGTACAACTGGCACAACTTTTGTGGTAACATTTTAAAATATAAAAACTTTGATTCACAAAACAAAACAATAAAATCTATTGTAGTCAACTTTATAAATCCGAAAAACTTAAATAAAACAAAGCTGGGGAAACAACAATATCTTTCACTTCACCGGAGAAGCAGAACGGCTCGGAGGTTCTCGCCGGCGACCACCACCTTACGCCTGCATACCGGTGACCACCACAATACCTTATCACAAGTAAATATTTTATCTTTAAACTAGGGTTTCATTAAATTTGCAGATGATTTTAGTTTAGTTTTGTTAGATTTAAACCCTAATCAATTTAATTTCAAATGAAGTAAATCATGGATTTGTTATTGCGTTAAGATCATAATTCGTATACGTTGATTCTTACTCGTGAGGTACAAAACTTGCTGATGATTTCACTTCTCTTAATGGTATAAGGAGCTGTATTCTTGTTGTGCACATTAAGTGTTCGATGAAATGCCTCACTGGGATTTGTTTGAATTTGCAGGAAATCTTGAAGTATCATATTGTATGACCAATTGTACAGAATGAGTAGGCTGTATGAGGGGTGGAATGAGATTTTAAAGATTCAGAAGTTCCGGAGAGCTGTGGGGAAAACCATATTCTTTTCTTTCTCGGCGCTCATTAGCTATGCTTACAACTCGAATACGTATGTATACTGTTATTGATTGCATTTGCAATGAGTTTGTTTTGGGTGTGTATATACATATACATACATACATATGTTGCCCATAGGATCACGTCGCCTCATGATCCCACCATTTGTATTATATTACGAGTCAAGCACTCAAGGTGATTGCTTTCTACATCTGAATCAATGTGAACTCTTATGCATTAACTACAAAGAGTTGAAAACCATATTAGGAAAAGGACTATTAAAACGCAAGCTATCGTGAACTCTTAAAATTGTATGTTTATAGTAGTAAGGAGGTATACCAAGTCTAACCAGCTTAATTAGAAGGAAATTGAATTCTGTTTTTAGGTTTTTGAAGCTTCTTTTATTTTATTAATTAAATACCGCAGGACACGAGCTGGGTATTCCAGAGGTGATCAGTTTTATGCATCATATCCTGCAGGAAGTGAGCTTTTGACTGATACTACCAAGGTAAGTTGTATCTAATTATTTGGGAAATTATTGTTTGTTTATCAGAGTTTTGAAAGCTTTTAGTTTGTGATTAGTTGTATAAATCTGCTCTTGGGAATTGCTTTGAAGTGGAAGAATGGGGCCCGATTGAATGGTCTATAATGGCTAAACATTTCGAGCGTCAAGGGAAATCACCATATGCATATCATGCTGTAAGTTACCTTGACACATTGAATAGTTTTTTTCTATTTAGCTGTCATGTTAATATGTTATAGTGTTATACATCCAACATAACTAGTAGGTAAATACTGATTCTTTTCCTAGCTGACCATTAGTTCCTCAAGGGGTTAACAGCAGACTAAACAAATCATTAGATGCTGGTGTTAAATTTATGGCCTCTTCTTACATTAGGACTACACTTGCAATAAATATAAACATTAAAATAACACCATTGTCCCATAACTAAGACTGACAAAATGGTTGGGGGTATGGTCATTGTTTTAAGTATCAGTTATGTTTGGGTCAAAATGGGTACTAGCCAAAGAAATGAGCTCGGGTTGAAAAAATGCGTTTTAGAAAGAATCAAAATGACTTCATCTGCTATATTTGTTATTACGACGGCTATGGTGATGGTGGGCAAAGGCGGTTGTGGCGACAACAGTGTGGGTGAACTGGTGAAGGTAGTGGTGGTGGAGGCAGGCCAATGGTGGTGAGTGGTGCTGGACCATTTGGACCCGTTCTAAGTTTGCAAGTTTAGTAGGAGCAACAATTTTGACGCATTGTATGATTCAAGTGTCCTAAATCAATCTATTAAGTAAACAAAAACTACCCACAGTTGCACTTTTTTAGTGTACGGATAACCATGTCTTCATGCTTGTGATGATTGCATTCCTACTAACATCAATAATCACATTATATTACGATCAGAAGTTACAATCAACATAAAGGTTGTTCTCCGTAAACATTAAACACTGTATAAATTTTAAAAAGTTTCATCATAATGTTGTGTTTTGCAGCAATACCAGGCTCACATTGCCTCTAATGGACATATTGATGGAAGTGGCTGATACTAGCAGGCATATATTAATAAAGATTTGCGATTTGATACCAGTTATAAAAGCCAGAAGCTTATGAGATTTTGGTTAGTTTTTAACCCATAATTAGTGTTTGATGATCTTGGTGAATGAGTTTAGTTATCAAATTTCATATCTACCTTTTTTCTTATGAATATACGAATATTTATCTGAAAATAATGTCAGAAACTTTCCAATGAGAATAAAATAGATCAAATTTATTGGAAGAATTAGTAGTAATTGTTCATTTTTGTTTTCTTGTAGTTTGATATTCTTAATGTTTTGAGAATTTAATATGAAGAAACTTATGACAGTAGTTATTTATCTGAGTGGTTTATACCCCTATAGTTATGTCGGAATAATACCTTTAACTATGAGACGCACCACTTCACAAAGTTAGATGTTACGCAACACTAAACATATAAGCTTTACTTGTATCATCCTCAAATGCCCTTATTATTATGAAGCAACGTGATATGTGATTAGTGTGTTTGCTATATCTGTTACTTTTCGTATGGCTTCATATCGTTTGATGTTCAATCAGTCAACCTTAGGTCCCGGTTAGCCCACTGGTCAACAAGCTGAGAACCCTAGACACTGAATACTATAGGCTTGCCGAGAACCTAATCAGGCCTAATACTTTGGAAGGCCAAGTACCATCATTTTACCGAGTACTAAAGACCAAGAACTTGACCAGCCGAATACTCTCGTTGGGCCGAGATCTTTGATCATCCGAGTACTATTATAAGGCTGAGAACCAGGGTCGAGTATTATTACTGATTACCAAGGTCAGGTGCCTTCACACAATCGAATACTTAGGCCGAGATCATGGTTCCTGAATACTGTTCTGGGGCTAAACCCTACTACTCAACTGAAAACATCATGTTTCTATTCCTTATTAATTAAAACATATCAAAACATGCTATTTAGGTGTTCATACATTTAAAACACGGTTCTATCATGCAACATGATATCATAGTTTTTATCATAAAAGTACTAATTTTACGTTGGGATATATAGATCTAGTGTAAAACGTTAATAAGAGTTTGTATATTGGCCCTAAAATCATAGAAAAATATGAAAAAGGAGGGGGTCTAAAACTTTGATAAAATGTTTGATCCTTGAACTTAATGACTCGTAGATGAGGTGTAGAACCTTAGTTTTGTTTATTTGGAATTCCTAATCCCCATTCCATTCATGCTAACCTCATTTAATCAGCTATGTGTGTAGAAACATTTTGTTTGAAGTAAACCATTATAAAATTTTGATATTTTCAAAAATTTCATTATGATAACTTTCAATTTTAAATATTTTTTGTTAATAAAAATTTTACTTTTCAAAAATACCAATTTAAAAATATTTTTTAATTTTTTTTTATGTTTTATAAAATTTTCTATTTTATAAAAAAATGGTTTCTTCAGAAATAACACTAATAAAAAGATCTCTTTCTTAACTTATTAAAAGCTATTTTTAATCTAAAAAATAAATAATATTTTAACAACTAATGTAATCTACCTACTCTAATAAAAATGTATCTTGGGTTGACACGTGGCACCATCATAATCATCCTCATCAAAATTTTTCCGCATCTCTCTCTTATTAAATAATTAGCTTAATAACTAATAATATTCTTTAACACTTTTTTTGATTTAATAAATTAAATAACAAATCTATATATTAATGTTATTTCTAAATAAATAATTCCTTATAAAATAATAATTTTTTCTAAAGCATAATTTTTTTAAAATACGAAATATTTTAAAATTAGTATTTTTAAAAAGTCATTTTTAAAACAAAAAAATAATCAAATTTGAGAGTTATAATAAGAAAATTTTTAAAAATGAAAATTTTAAACGGTTTGTTTTATAACAAAATGTATATTTTTTTGGAAAAAAGTTAAAAATAAAATTTTAAAAAGTTGATATTACTGTTTTGTTACGTATAGTATTTTCTCATACGTAATTTTAGTCATATCATACATTAGAATATATCATTTTATAATTAATAAATTTTATTATATTAATATTTTATTTATTCAACTCGTGTAATATATGGGTTTACTAAAACTAGTTATTTAATAAAAAGAGAAACAAGAATATCTTGGGTAGAAGAAATGTGGAATTGACACGTGTCCCCTTGTTATCTTTTAATTAAAATAGAAAAATAATAGATTATTATTAGTTGTGAGTTTCCTAATTGTATTTAACTTGTTCACACATTTAATTATTATTGTTTGTTATAATTCTTAATAAGAAACACTCGTTTTTATCAATGAAAATAGCATATAAATGACAATCATACTTAAAAATCCTAAACCGGACCAAGAGTAATATTTACATTACATTGTAATAGTTAAAATTCTTAAAAGTGTTATCATCCGAAGATACATATAGTGTCACTCCACCCTCAAATATAAAATTGTCTTTAATAGATGTCATGTGACACTGATTTTGACAAAAAATCCGTCCAAACTTATTATCTAACCTAACGAGCTATTCTATTTGGCCACATCTACGTATTTAAAGTTAAAATGGTCAACAAGTATTGGTAATCATGATGTTCGGCCCTAACATGGGATGTAATTGCAGGACCGTTTAAGGGCTTAAGCACAATTACAACACAACAACACAATGAGGAGATTAACTAAGCTCTAATCAAACAGTGAACTGGGTAACCAAAGGTGATACAAAGAACACAAGTAAAGCAAGAGACAGAACAAGAGAGTATGGGTTTCAAGGAGGCAGTATATTGCTTTCTCAAGTTCTTTTACAAGTGTTACAAAGCATAAAGAAAGATACAAGAACTTGAAATACTTATACTACAACCTACAGCCGGCTATACTTTGAAAGCCAGCTGGATACAATTGACTAGACACTAACAAAATCAATTGTAGGATCAAAAGGCATATCTGCCTTTTGACCTTGTGACTATGACATGCCATAGCTCACATCCTTATACAATACAAAAAGGATAAAGTACATAAAGTGGAAAGTTGAGACTCAAGACCTCAATGTACAGTTACCAAAAGCAAGGCCCTTTTCACCAACTCATGTAAGTTGGTGACTTTACAGAGATGCAGCGGAAAAGGTGCTTTATGGAACAGTACATCAGATAAAGCATGTGTACTAAAAGTCTTCGGAAGAAATCTGTCTTCATAGGTTGAAGCTTCGGAAGACTTTGTCTCTGAAGCTTCGGAAGACTTCATGTTTGGCTTCGGAAGATATTGGTCTTGGCTTCGGAAGATTTTACACTTAGAGTATTTTCTAATGCTTTGTGTAAAACTTCCGAAGCATTCTTCACTTCAGTACTTAGTGCATGTTGCTGAGACACTTAGGCTGTTTTGGGTTGCATCAGACTTCAGGAATCCTTACAAACTCCCCCTAGGCTGATGCTACCAAAACACTTGGAAGATCTTCAAATGTTGGTAGTCTTCAGTACAATCAGGACCATTCCTTTCTTCATGAGATGGTCAGGATCATCAAGACTTTCATAGTATCTTCTCATCTCAAAGAGATCATGCAGAGGTAAGTTGATTATGTCTTGCCATGAGTAGACATTCTCAACACCTTGATCTCTGATAACAGTCCATCTCTCTGGATTGGTAGAGTAAGTCCAGGACAAGATGGGTGTCTCACTAGTTAGAGGAGCCACTTGAATAGGAGTTGATTGGGCTGCCTCATCATGCACTTCCTCAGGTTGATCTGATTCAGCCTGAGGTGCAGAGGTAGATGACTTTGGCTTCTTCTTCTTAGTCTTTGGTTTAGAAGCCATCCTCTTCTTCCTCTTGGATGTCTTTAACTGAGAAGACTGGTCTGCAGCACCATGTTGATCATCAGTGTCTTTCTCAGTTGGGTGTTCCTCCCTCACAGGTTCAGAAGGAGAGGGAGTTTGACCCTGCCTAGGATCAGAAGATGAAGCTTGCTGAGGCTCAGCTGGAGGTGCTGGTTGAGGTGTCTCTGGTTGTTCAAACTTGACCTCCACTTCAGGTGGGACTTGACTTGGAAGAGAGTGCAAGTCAATGAGTTCTCCACTTTTAATCTTCTGCTTGATCACCCTAATATGCTCATCCATAGTGGATAGAGACATGGGGCCAAGTCTCCTTCCGGAGAATCCATACAGCTTCAAGAAGCTCACCATTCTTTGTCTGTCAGCAGACTTCTTTGCATTCTTTTGAATGATGGCCCTTGACTTTGCAGCTTCTTCCCTTAGTTTCCTTTTGTTGTCTTTCTTTCCTTGACTAACTCAAGCTCAAGTTGCTTTAGATACTCGAACTCAATGAAGTCATAGGACAAAGGGAGAAGTGCATCTGCCTGATAGAAGCCTGTGGCACTCAGGTAGTTGATCATCTTGATCCTATCTTCCTCTTTATCTACCTGAGGTTCTTGTGGAGCCACATCTTCCTGTGCAGGACTTTCTTGAACTGGTGAGAGAGTAGGAGCATGCTTGTAAAGTCTTTTCTGTCTCTTCTCCTCTTTGAGTTGGAGAAGTATCATTGCATCCTCTCTCCTTCAACTCTCTTGACACTTCTCTGTCAGCCAGTTCATTTAGTTCTTCTAAGGGGAGGGAGATGATCTCATCAATGTCATAGTTCCTGGTCTGTAAGTAGGTAATCCTGACTGCCCTTAACTCATCATCTTGAGTATTTGGTCTGGGAGCAGCCCTGATTGCAGCTTGCATGAAGCTAGATGACCCAGTGGAACTTTCTCCCCTTAGTCTCCTTTTCCTCTCTCTCTTCCTCCTCAATTTCCTCAGGAGTCATTATCCTTTTCCCTTTGTCACCAACAGACCTTTGTGACTCAGGGTGGATTGAGGCTTGGCCTTCATTGCTTGGAGTAGCTTCCATGCTCTGGCCAGAGAGAGGCTGAGAAACACCTTCACCAGCAGGTGTCTCAGATGGAGTTTGGACCTCAGCAGCAGTTGTTGATGATGAGACAGGGGTCTCAGGTTCTGTCACTGGGCCTTCAGTCAAGGTTTCCCCTATGAAACTAATCTTAGGGTCCACCTCAACATCCAGTTGACCGATGACATTGCCTGATTCCCTAAGTCTCCTTCTTAGAGAGAACTCTGCAAGGATCCTGTCTTGGATTCTTTGAGCCAGCCTGTCAGCTTGTCTTGAATTGCTTGGATTGACAAGTGGCAAGTTGACTAAATCCAGTCTTTCATAAAAGCTCAGGCTTTGGAATTGAAAAACTTCTTGTTGGCCTTGAACTCTTTGAAGTATAAGGGCTCTCCTGTCATCATCATACCTCCACCTTATGATGTGATTGCCAGTTCCTAGTGGTGGAGATGAGACAGCCCTTGGTATACCTTCCTCAAAGAGACTCCTGATGAGAGAGTCTATAGAGTCCACATTAATGTGAACTTGAGGAAGTTGCTGAGAATGCACAACAGCAAGTGAGGATGGTGAGTCCTCTATGTCCATTCTCTCTGAAGAACTCCCAGGTTCTGTGGTTGTAACAACTTTCTCCCCCTTTTTGGTAGCATCACCCACTTGCATAGGTGAGCTGGAGGATAAGTCAATCACTTCCACAGGTTCTTGTGTTCCTGGTTGAGCTCTCCTTAAAGGTCTCCCAGCTAGTTTTTCCTGCAGATATGAAATCTGGAGTTGCTGATCATTGACCCTGTTTTGCAGGGTAGTCACCTGAGATTCCAAGTGACTAACCTTAGAGACTAAATAGGTGCATGTTTTTGACAGTTTTTGCACCTTTAGTCTCAAATTCCCCTCATCTTCATCAGAAGATTCATTGGGGGATGAGATGATTGGACCAAAGTCCTCTCTCTCACCACCAGCTTGAGTTTCTTGGCTGCTGGTTTTCCTCTGCTCACTGGCAGCCTCAGTTGAGATGCCAATGGGCTGAGTTGCCATGGTTGAGGTCTTAATGATGTAATCACTTTCAAAAGTGAGAGCCTCTTCCATATGGACATCCTGAACAGGTTCAGAAGTGTCCACCTCAGTAATAGGTGACTGATGGGGGATAGACTGAGGAGAGTCAGAGGTACTCATCTCTCTTTGAGTAGGGGAGGAGAAGAGAGACTCATGGTACTCACTGAATCCTAAGTCTTCATCAGTGTAAAAGGATAGGTTGGGAATTGGTTGGTTGAGATCCAAAGGCTGGGGATGGTAGCTGTCCCCTGAAGGTTGTCCACTTGAGTGTTGAGACTCAGAGTGAAGGCTTAAGGTTGTTGGGCTATGAGCTCATCAGGGTGAGCTTGAGGAACCTCAGCCCTGATAGGTGAAGTAATGGGAGTGGTTTGCTCCTCAGGAGAAGTGGGAGCTCTAGTGTCCACTTCTTCCTGTAAGGTTGAGTATTTGGGGGCCTGCACAGACTCAATAGCCTGAGCAGGGGTTCGTTTGGATTTTCTTTGGTAGGTGAGGGTGATCTGGTCTTTTTAATGGTAAGGACAAAAGAGGTGTGGGGTTCAACACTAGCTTGTGTTGCTAGGTTGTCACCTTGAGCAATGAGCTCTAACATTTTGGGACTAGGGCTGTTTCTACCCCAGAGAAGCCTACAGTTGGCTTCTTCATATTTTAAAGATGCCGGGCTTCATCTGTCCCAATTTAAGAATATTACCTGTTTCCCTCAACTGTGAGCCCAGTTCACAGTTGAGAATGTGTTGAACATATCTAGGAAACATGTAATACTCTAAGGAGTCTAAGTTTGCAAGTAAATTAGTATAAACAAATTGTGAATACCTGAACTTGACCCCCTGAACCATTCCATGAACTATAAAGGAGAGATCCTCAGGAATCTGGTCCCATCCACCATGCTTGTTTGACAAGCTGTGGATAACCACATGGAGCAGGAATTTCCATTGGGATGAGACCTTCCCTTTCCTAAAGGTCTTTACAGAGAAATCTCCCTCATAGCCCATCTGCTCAAAAGAATGATTAACAGCTTCTTTTGGGAAGGACACCTCACCTTCTTCATCATCCAGCTGTAGATGTTGGTTAATGATGGCCGGAGTGATGAAGATTGTCCTCCCTTGCACTGTGGCAGACAGTGCCTTCTCCCCATCCATAATGACCTCTTGGCAGGTCTTCCAGAATTCAAGCAAATGATCCTCATATAGAGTAGGATCAATGGTCAGGGAGGTGAAATAATTTGACAGAGTCAAGAATTGGCAAATCTCTGAGAAACTTGCATCTTTCTCAGAGCTTAACAGAGCAACTTGATTATGTTGCCTGTGTAGTTGCATGGAGAAATCAGGGTTGTTTCTGCGGTTAAGGTTGGCCATTTCAGAAGCTTAAGGGTGAAGAAAGGTAGAAAGCAAAGGCGGTTTAGAGAATTAGGTTAGAGAAACAGTAGAATTGAGGAAGATAGTGGGAAAGAGGGGGAACCGTTGGGTATTTATATGAAAAGGGATTTGAACCAAAGTTAATGAAAGAGGATAAACTTTGAAATCCGAAAGTCGGTCCCACCTCTGAAAAGGTAGTTTACTTTTGCTCAAAAAGTAGTTTTCTTGGAATTCGAAAAGCTTCCGAAGTTTATTTGTCTTCGGAAGTTTTGATTTAAAAAGCTTCCGAAGCTAAAATGGCTTCGGAAGATTTTCCTGAGAGTCTTGATAATTTATGCTTCGGAAGAGAAATAAACCCTTGAATGCTTTGTATGAAATAAACAAAGCTTCCGAAGGTTAATTTTGCTTCGGAAGGAAAAGGTTCTTGAAAATAATAAGTGTCTGAGATAAGAATTTTAAGCTTCGGAAGATGAATTTGACTTCTTCCGAAGGTAAAATCTCTTAGACAGTTATTTATTTTGAAGACATGTTTTTCTTCCGAAGATAAAATTTTATCTTCCGAAGTATCAAAAATTTTCAAGAATCTAAGGAAAGTCTTCAAAAAGAATTTTACATCCAAAGAAAACATGAGCTTATGAAAGTGATGAACTAGACAACTTAGGACACACATATTTTAAGAAGAAATAATTAGAATTAGTTTTAATAAAAAGTCTACTCAAAGTTAATCATCCCAATAGCTGATATCAGATACTTAAATCTCTGTTCATCAAAAGCTTTTGTGAACAGATCAGCATATTGTTCATCTGTATGAACTTTGACTAGTTTAATTAATCCTTTTTCATAGTTATCTCTTATTAAATGATACCTGATGTTGATGTGTTTGGTCCTTGAGTGCTGCACAGGGTTCTCAGTGATAGAGATAGCACTATTGTTGTCTATGTGGATAGGAGTCTCTTTGAAGTTAAATCCATAGTCCAGCATCTGATTTTGAATCCAAAGCACTTGAGCACAGCAGCTTGCAGCAGCAATGTATTCAGCCTCAGCAGTTGATGCAGACACACAGGATTGTTTCTTGCATTGCCATGAGACCACCCTTCCACCAAGGAATTGACATCCCCCAGATGTAGACTTTGCAGTCATATTGCAACCACCATAATCACTATCTGTATAGGCATACAGATTGAAATTTGGATTCTTTGGATACCATAGACCAAGTGTTGAAGCACCTTTGAGGTATCTTAAAATCCTTTTCACAGTGATTAAGTGAGACATCTTAGGGTTGGCTTGATATCTTGCACAAATACATGTAGCAAACATGATATCAGGCCTGCTAGCTGTAAGATACATAAGAGACCCAATCATAGCCCTGTATAAGTGCTCATCTACACACTCCCCCTCAAGATCTGGACCAAGGGAGTGGTTTCTGGCTATGGGTGTCTTAGCAATCTTACAATCAGTCATATTGAACCTCTTGAGTATGTCTTGAACATACTTTGACTGACTTATGAAGATGCCATCTTCAACTGTGCTTCACTTGAATTCCCAGAAAGAAGTTGAGTTCTCCCATTGAACTCATCTCAAATCTGTCTTTCATCAGCTTCTCAAAGTCTTTGCAGAGCTTTGGATTAGTTGAACCAAAGATGATGTCATCAACATATACTTGAACCAGCAATAAGTCATTTCCCTGTCCTTTGATGAAGAGAGTTCCATCTATAGTACCTCTTCTGTATCCATGCTTACAAGATACTCAGATAGTGTCTCATACCACTTCCTGGGTGCCTGATGCAGCCCATAAAGAGCTTTGTCAAGCTTGCAGACATAATCAGGATGATCAGGGTCTACAAAACCAGGTGGCTGTTTGACATAAACCTCCTCATCAATCACTCCATATAAGAAAGCACACTTTACATCAAGTTGGTAGACCTTGAAGTTCTTGGATGCAGCAAATGCCAGGAATATCCTAACAGCTTCTAGTCTTGCTACAGGAGCAAAGACATCAGTGTAGTCAATCCCTTCTTCTTGTGTGTATCCTTGAACAACTAGTCTTGCCTTGTTCTTGATGATGATTCCTCTATCATCCTTCTTGTTTCTAAAAACCCATTTGGTTCCAATGGTAGTCTTCCCATGAGGAAGAGGACAAAGGTTCCAAACTTTCTGCCTTTTGAATTGAAGCAGCTCTTGTTGCATAGCTTCAACCCAACTTCCATCCTTTAGAGCTTCATCAACTTTCTTGGGCTCTATCTGAGATAAGAAACAAGAGTGAAGACAAACATTTGCTTCATGGGTTTGTCCTCTTGTTCTTACCCCTGTGACAACATCTCCAATGATGTTTGTGGTGGGGTGAGACTTGTGGATCCTTAGCTGAGGGATCACAGCAAGTTGTTGAGAAAGATCTAAATTTGAGAAATTTAAATCTGGTCTGGAAGATTCACCCTCCACATTATCACACTTATCAAGATTAACTTGATCCAATGAGTGTGAGACATCATTGATGTTGTCATCTATGGTATGGTTATTAGCATCAAGAAATTCCTGATCACTATCACCATCACCATTGTTGTCTTCTACAAGTGAGGTGTCTTTATCTGGTTGAGAGGCCTCTGAGCTGGAATTTGAAGGCATGCCAGATGTATCAGCTGAATTTGTCATTGTTGTGCTGATAGAAACCTCATTTGCTGAAGTAGTTCCAACTGGAGCTGAAGATGTATGAGTTGAAGGTCTTCCTAGCTCAAATCTTGGATCAGGATCACCTGTATTTAGATTTTCTGCAGATCCTGAAACATGCTCACAAGATTTGTTAAAACAGTTGGTAACTAAATCAAGATCAAACAGCCAATCCGGACCAGAACCAGCCACACAAGGAGTGTGCTCATTGAAAGTCACATTGGCTGACTCCTCAACAATTCTAGTTCTGAGATTGTATACTCTATAAGCTTTAGCTTGAGAAGAGTATCCAATGAAATGTCCATCATCTGATTTCTCAGCAAACTTGGCAATTTGATCTTTGGTATTCAAGATGGTGCAGGGACATCCAAATGACCTGAGAAAACCAATGAAAGGTTTCCTCTTGTGCCAAAGTTCATAAGGAGTCTTACCATGTGTCTTAACTACTAAAACTCTGTTTTGCACATAGCAAGCAGTATTGACTGCCTCTGCCCAGAAGGTGATAGGCAGTTTAGAGTCAGACAACATAGTTCTTGCAGCTTCAATAAGTGTCCTGTTTCTCCTCTCAGCAACTCCGTTTTGCTGAGGAGTCCTGGGAGCACTATATTGTCTTGTAATACCCTTTTCATCACAAAATGCATCAAGGATTTGGTTCTTGAATTCAGTTCCCTGATCACATCTTATGGTTTTGACCTTGTGATCACATTGATTCTCAATTTTAAGATGAAATTCTTCAGAATCTCAGGGGTTTCATCCTTAGTTCTAAGGAAGAAGACCCAAGTGAATCTTGTAAAATCATCTGTGATCACCAGACAGTAAGAGGTCCTTCCTAATCTCATTACACTGGTGGGGCCAAAGAGATCCATATGTAACAAGTGTAGGGGAGTAGTGATGGAGTTCTTTTCCTTAGGCTTGTGAGATACCTGTGTTGCTTCCCTTTCAGGCATGCAACACAATGATCATCACTAGTAAACTCTTTCTTTGGCATTCCAGTTACCAGATCATGTTTAATTAATTTATTCATGTTCTTAAAGTTTACATGGCACATTCTTTTATGCCATAGGAAAGACTCATCACTATTTGCTTTAGATAGAAAGCATGAAACTTCTCCTGAGGGAGATGTTTCTTGCAAATCCATCTTGTACATGTTCCCTTTCCTGGGGGCTCTGAGCAGGATATGCTCATGAGGAATGACCACACCAGGCTTGAGAACAATGCACTCATGCTCAGTAAAGAGCATGTTATGACTCTGATCACAAAATTGGGATACACTCAGAAGATTGTACCCAAGCTCCTTAACAAAGTTTACCTTCTCAATGCTGAGCTTACCATTTGTGACCTTGCCCCTTCCAGAAATGTAACCACCTTCATCTCCTCCAAAGGCAACTGGTCCTCCATCAATTTTCTCAAAATTATGGAGTAGAGACCTATTGCCTGTCATGTGCCTGGAACAGCCACTGTCAATTATCCAGACATTCCTGTTGGTCTTGAGCTGTTCCTGTACAGAGAAAATGATTAGTTACATTTGGAAACCCAAGCCTTACTTGTCTTGGGCTCATTAATAGTACTAGAAGGTAATGCAACAGTAATAGATCCTATGGTTGTACTATGGGGATCTTCAGCTATTGTTGATGGAGAAACCTCAGTCATTTGGTCTTTCTTAGACTTCCACACCACCTTTGGAGTCTTGGACTTGACCTTCAAAACCTTAGAAGCTTTTGGAACTTCACAAGTTTTGATGACTGATCCTTCGGAAGAATCTACAGTCACTGCAGCAGACTTTAGTGCTTCGGAAGAACTCCTTTCTTCCGAGACCAACTTTGCTTCCGAAGGTAATTTTCCACTTACCTTCTTCTTTGATTTGGAGCTTCCGAAGAAAACAGACTTTCCTTCCGAAGCTTGAGACTTCTTGAGACTCTTTGAAGTCTTTGTTTTAGTCATGTGGATAGTACTTTTAGGATTGTATGGGCAATCCTTAGCAATGTGAGAAGTACTTTCACACATAACACACAACATTTTCTTCTTCAAAGAAGTCTCCCTTTGAGAGCAAGACTGGCTTTGGTCACATCCCTTCTCCACCTTCATCTTGGTAGATGCTGAGACAGTTCCTTTGGGCTGTGAACTGTTCTTGAAGTTTGATGGTCCAGGCTGTGCAGCAGTGGTACACAGCAGCTCAATCTTCTTCTTGGCACTGAGATGATTTGAACAAGAACCATGACTCTTAGCTGAGGAGTCTTGGTTGATGTCTTCAGTCCTTACTACTTTGAAACCTGCAGAGATAAAAACTTGTTTCTGCTTAGCATCAAAAGTAGCCTTGATTTCTTGAGCCTTCTTTGCCTTCCTTTTGCTCTTTCTGATCAAGTTCTTTCTTTTGGACTTGGTCATCACAGTTGATTTCTTCTCCTCAGGAGGATAGTGGCCCTTGGAAGAATCCTCTTCTTCACTCTTCTCAGAGGAATTCTTCACTATCACTTCTTCATCATCCTCACTTACAGGATCTATGAGAGGAAGCTCATCTTCACAAGTTCCACACCTAGGAGATCTTACAGACAAGATTGTGTGTGGAGGAGCTATCTCATTTGATCCCAGTCCCTGTCTATTTTGATAACAAACCTTGTTGTGTAGGGATGAGGATATCATGTTCTTGAAGGTCTCTTCTTCAAGAACACTCTTCTCTGCCTTGGCTTTGCTGATCACAAGCTCAGCCTGGCACTCAGTTAACTTAGTGATGAGATCTTGGATCTGAGTTCTGAAATCTGTATGTTCATGTTTTAGTACTGAAATAGTTTTCTCCAAGTCCTCTATCTTTAACTTGTAATCATTTTCAGACTTTCTAAAATCAGATTTTAATATATTTAATGACTCAAGATCAGATCTCATCTCTAGGTTATAGGACCTGTATCTATTTACTTTAGCAATGCATTCAGGGGAGCAAAGATGTTCCAATACCTTGGCTTCATCATGGTCAGCCATCAGTGCTTGGTTTGGAGAAGCATCCTCCACCTGAAAACTCCAGTCAAAGCCTCCTTCTTCAACAGCAACAGCAGCATGCTGCTTTGTCTTCTCAGCCTGAGGAGCTTTGTCAGTAAAGTTTGGTCTGGGATGTGTTTGGCCCCCATTTGCTTTAGGTGCCTTACACTCCCTGGCAAAGTGACCCATAAGGTTACAGTTGTAACACTTAACTTTGCTTTTATCCAGCCCAAACTTACTACTGGTAGCATTGCTTGGAAATCTTCTTCCTGTCCTCTTGTAGAACTTCTTGGCTCTGTGAGTGAGGAGAGCCATCTGCTGAACTATCTCCATGTATTCCAGGTCATCTGGATGGATACAGTCCAGGTCTTCAAGAGTGAAGAGATAATTCCCACAGCTTTCATCTGCAGACACAAAGGCTTGAGAAGAACTTGTCTCTTGGAATGGGCTTCCTTGAGTAAAGTTCTCCCTTGGTGTCTCCGGGAAGGTGATGAAAGGACCCTTTTGTGAGTTGTCAGGGTAGCATAAGAGATGATGCTGAGGTTCTATGCTGTCCCTTTCAACCACATGAAGGGCTGAACCCATTTGATTGTTGGAGTTGCCAGATGAACCTTGCATGTTCATCTCCATCTGGTATCCACTGAGAATTCCATACAACTCTGTAAGAGTAAGAGTCTTAAGGTTCTCAGTCCTCTTGATCACCACACAATAGTGTGTCCATTGCCTAGGAAGTGAGGACATGAACTTCCTTACAATGTCCCTGTTCTCAAGAGGAACTCCTCCATCCACTAGGGTATCCACAATCTCAACATACCTGAAGTATTGTTGGGTCATGGTCTCACCTGCTTTGAAGGTGAAATTTTCAAACTGCTGCTTCAGAAGATCTTTCTTGTTCTCCTTGGCTTCAGAGGAGCCTTCATACATCAGCTTCAGTGCATCCCACAACTGTTTGGCTGTCTTGCACTTCTTAAAACCTCTGTATACAGAGTTTGGGAGAGCAGTCTGAAGAGCAGTCATGGCCTTCCTGTCAATCTCTACTCTTTTTCTATCTTCATCTGAGTAGTTGGCCACATCTTTAGGAATCATACCAGCACCAGTAGCAGAGGGGGTGCTGGGTATGAAAGGTCCATTCTCAACAGATTCCCACATTCTTGAATCAAGAGACCTGATGAAGCCTTCCATCCTCATGCACCAGGTGTCAAAATCATCAAGAGTGATCAGTGGGGATTTGTTCATGGTTCCAGTCTCCATATCAGTCTTTAAGATGGAAGCCATTTGAAGAGTTTAGCTTTTGTGTGTGTGAGGGATCTTAAGATGGTTAGATCTTATATCAAGAGCCTGGAATGCTCTGATACCAATTGCAGGACCGTTTAAGGGCTTAAGCACAATTACAACACAACAACACAATGAGAAGATTAACTAAGCTCTAATCAAACAGTGAACTGGGTAACCAAAGGTGATACAAAGAACACAGGTAAAGCAAGAGACAGAACAAGAGAATATGGGTTTCAAGGAAGCAGTATATTGCTTTCTCAAGTTCTTTTACAAGTGTTACAAAGCATAAAGAAAAGATACAAGAACTTGAAATACTTATACTACAACCTACAGCCGGCTATACTTTGAAAGCCAGCTGGATACAATTGACTAGACACTAACAAAATCAATTGTAGGATCAAAAGGCATATCTGCCTTTTGACCTTGTGACTATGACATGCCATAGCTCACATCCTTATACAATACAAAAAGGATAAAGTACATAAAGTGGAAAGTTGAAGACTCAAGACCTCAATGTACAGTTACCAAAAGCAAGACCCTTTTCACCAACTCATGTAAGTTGGTGACTTTACAGAGATGCAGCGGAAAAGGTGCTTTATGGAACAGTACATCAGATAAAGCATGTGTACTAAAAGTCTTCGGAAGAAATCCGTCTTCATAGGTTGAAGCTTCGGAAGACTTTGTCTCTGAAGCTTCGGAAGACTTCATGTTTGGCTTCGGAAGATATTGGTCTTGGCTTCGGAAGATTTTACACTTAGAGTATTTTCTAATGCTTTGTGTAAAACTTCCGAAGCATTCTTCACTTCAGTACTTAGTGCATGTTGCTGAGACACTTAGGCTGTTTTGGGTTGCATCAGACTTCAGGAATCCTTACAGTAATGTAGTAAAAAGTTTATGTTGATCCCTATGTTGTAATTGGTAGATTCTTGCTATAAGTTATTTATAAAATTCCGCCGTTAAAAAAAACGTATTAAGAGTTTAAACCACTTTTTGGATTAAGTGGCAAGAAAACTTGATGAATTTAGCTTACCAACAATATCCACGTAAGCTTGTGTGCCTAAACTAAGGAAGATTTTTAAACAAAGTTGTTCCTCTTACATTCGAAAGTAGTTTACCTACACCTTTGGAGTTTCCAAACAACCACAAAAAGTCTTTACAAACAAAAACAATATTGTTATAAATAATATTCTTTATCCACCAATTCATTCACTATATATACTTTCAACCCATGTACATTCACCTTCATAAGTACATCAACAATTCATTTCCCTTTGCTCACCCTCAAAAACACCTTATTTACGAACACCCGATAACCCTAACAATGGCTTCCATCAGCTACATTTGCATTTTCGTCCTTGCACTAATCTCTATCTCAGGCAACGAGATGTGTTACGCTTCTCGCAACTTGTTACAAGCAACTCCAACGACACCTCAACCTCAAATACCCACCATTCCAAACATCCCACAACCTCAAATCCCCACCATCCCGAATCTACCACAACCTCAGATACCCACCATCCCGAATATGCCACAACCTCAGATACCCAACATCCCGACAACTATGCCACAACCTCAACTACCACCCATGCCTACACTCCCAAACTTTCCGAAAGTCTCGTTGCCCCCATTGCCTTCCATGCCAACCATTCCGAACCTTGGAACAAATCTTCCCAATATTCCATTCTTCGCTCCACCACCTTCCAAGAAGTAGATCAAGGACGCCGCTTATCAAAAAACAATGATCGTAATGTATTAAACTAGGCATATATAATACATGTGATTTATGATTGTTTGCTATTTATTATATATTGTGTTTACATCATGTATTTTTATATTTTACTTTTCTGTAATATATCATTGAATTTATATATACTCTTCTTTATACATTTACAAATCCCTATTCTCGTCCATTAAATTTAACATACTTTATTATTTTTTCTTGGGCCGAATATCCCATACTGATTTCCTTTTCAAGTTCCTAGCCCAGTAAGGCCCATAATAATATTCACATACTTTTCAAAACATGCGTTTATATTTTTAAGTTTAAAATTTGAAATTTCTATATAGTATTATTCAAGAAAGTCATTAGAAGAGGCAAACAATTGCCAAACAAATTAAAATTTCATTATCACACACATCAATACTCAAAGGCATCATACCGACCTATGAAATCAATATTAACCTCATGAACATTTAGTAGTGAGATATAACACAGTATTAGGCTTAGGGTTCCAACAACAATTATTAGGCTATGGCTACACGGGGTTGCGGGTAAACACTGACCATCCTCCACACCTGCCATGCCAAGACTACACCGTCATCCAATTTATTGTAAGGTGTTTAAACTCATCACAACTAGATTATAAACCTTAGCCTACTAGATTCGTAAAACATTAAATAATTCATAGATAAGGAAATCGAGAACATAAATAGTTGTTACATGAACTTGTAATAGATTACACGGATCAACCGAAATCTAAAATTTAGAAAACCCCAAATCATACACGTTAACTGAAATAAGAATAGATCATAATCGTCTTCGACCCACCACAGATCAATCAAATTAAAAAACAATCAATAGTGAAAAGAGACAATGCATAAAAATGTCCTCGACCCATCACGACCATATAAACACAAAATCTGATATAAACCCAAAAACAAAAACCCTAAAGGGTAAAAATAGTGTATCATCCAACATCCACAAACATTACCAAATTGTAGCAAGCTCCATATATGTAATTGCCATCAGATCAACAATCGTAATCGTTTAAACAATAGTCGCTAAGATGAGAAACGCAGGGAGTTCACCAAAAACAAAAGACGTAATCATCGATGCCGGTGAAGTGGTGGCTCTCCCCCTTTCCCCCTTTCTCAAGATGGTGTTTCCATCTCTCTCTCTCTTTTCTCTTTTTCCCTTTTTTAAACTATAAGGATATGCATAAGTACAGTATACCAATAATCAAAAGTTGTATGTCGTTGTTCATTACATTCATCTATTAATAGTACGTAAATGTAAGACTTCTATACTGATGTTATATACTCAAACCAATAATCTCATATGATATTTCTTTAAAACAGTTATGTATGAAGTAATTTGTTTGAACTGTGATATTTGATAAATAAAAAAAGTTAAAGGCAAATCAAGTAGAATTAAATAATTAATCATATCTTTAGTTGAAATAATGATTACAAATGAAGTTAAACAAAAGTGACACCGATCAAAGAATTTTGTTTTAATTATGTTTATCTACCATCAAGATTTTTACATTGACATGTATTTATGACAACTCGATATAACATCCTTTCACTGACAACACCTATTGGACTTATTTTATTCTATCATTTTAATCTTTCCAACAACACCACGTTAAACATGTTGTTAGTGGTCATATCATGTTAATTTAAGGATGTTCACTTGGTGTTATGACCTTAATAATTTAGTGATACAACATCTACAGTACAAAACTACAAAATACAATGGCGAATACATGATTTTTCGTCAAGTAAGTCAAGAACGTTACATACGAATCATGAATAGCTAGCCATTCACAACTCACAAAAGCCATATGATATAATCATAATAAGACTCTAGCATCACAAAATAATGTCTTTCATTGCCTGTAATCATGAGTGTGCGTCCGATATATATTGTGTATCCATTTTGAACCAATTTACTAACGGATATAATAGTCAAATGTATAACTGTATATACGCGCACACATGTAGTTTGATACCCTAAAATATTGTGATGCCGTTTATGCCTATCGTGAAAATATACATGTTATCCAACTTACGCTCACATGTAAATGATACTGTGTTAACTAACTAACACAAGAAAGACGATTGGTCTACTTACATGAAACCTAAAAAGGCCCATTATGAGTTGACCATTTGTCATATTTCATTTTTTTTAATCTAATAATAATGTGAACGTTAAATTCTTTTTAAGACCAGCTTCTCTTCTACTTATGTTAATCATGTATATTTGTATATTGAAAAGTTTAAACACTTGATCTCTTGTGAAGGCTGATTGATGGTTCAGTTACATTAAAATGCAAAAGAATTTATATATGTTTCATCTGTTATTTTATTAAGTATGCTTTAATTTGATCAAGATATATAATACTGTAAATAAAAAAGATAAATACAAAAGATAATTTTGTTTGGATGACATCAATCTCAAAGGAATGTTCATTGTCTATCACATGGACTTGTTGGAATTGACAAACTTACCCCCATCCATGCTCATATTATGGATTCACCTTGAAACTCGCACACACATCCTTCAATAATGATTCACTTTACAAAAAACAATTATTTTCTCTATTATATTTGGATGATTATTAAGTTAAAGAAATGAATATAGAGACAAAATAAAATAATTACAGATTAATAACGGCAAAAAACTAGAAAGTATATACACTACCATGCAAGTGATAATTTAGAGCACATACAAGATATTTTTTAAAAGTTAGTAAATTTCATATTTATTGTAGAAGTGAGTTTTGTAGTGACAAATGAGTACAAAATATTGTTATGTGTTACTAGCAAACTAGGTGAAACACAAACCGTTTTATTGATCTTAAGTGAATTACTTAAATGTGGTTTAAAACTTATAACTATATAGAAGTGATGATATCATGATATAATGCCAACACTTTGATTTTGAAATTCTCACGATCAAGTTAGAGAACAGTTAGAGGTAATAATATCACACATGTGTAAGTCTAAATGTTCATTTTCTTAATTCTTAGTATATCCTCACTCAAAGTCGAGCTTTGTGAAGTTACTTGTGTATATTTGTTCCTGCAAGATTCGACCTTACCTATCAAATCAAAGTTCACCCTGCTAGCGAACTTGATGTGTTGTTTCGTTCATTCATAAATATATTACTTTTCTCTCAAAAGTATTTTCTCTATTTTGCGTATTTGTGCTCCTGCTACACGTCATGCCACCTTTTTTCTATTTCAACATTCTTATTTAAGATAACGTTTATCGCCTGATTATTCTCCACCATGACGATGTTCCTTGTCGAGAGCCATCGAAATGCTTGAACTCATTTTTTTCTCGACTTTTAATCATGTACCTATCAATAAGAATGATACCACTAAAAATGAAGGTACGTTTGTTCATTCACTTCTAAACTAGTTTAGTTATATAGTTTTAATGTTACTTTTCCAATTTACACGTTAAACGTGTATTGGATTAATACCCTTTAGAACAATATATTGTTACCTTTTTTTAGTTAACAAGTGAACATAAGTGTAATAATGTAGCACCGGCCGGGAGAGAAAATTGGGTTCATAAGAATTTCTTAATAAGAACTGTTCTGACTTAAATATCACTAACTAGTTTTGGTCGTAATGGTTATGGATAAGATGAAAATACCACAGTTAAACTTGCTTAGAACAAACTCATGAGTTTTTTGTTGGCTAAACAGACGATATTAATTGTCATAAAAATTCATTACAAACAATAAATAAAATATTTTTTTTGGTTTTAAAATAAAAAGTTAGAAAGAAAGAAAAATGAAAATGCGTGTGCAAATGGTAATGCGATTGTGTAAAACAAAAGATGTATAATTACCAATGATCATTAACCAAAATGGTTGAGGTGAGGTACCTCAAGAAATCATTAAAATAGGGAGAGATCTGAGTTCAAGTCTCACATATGATAAGAAAAACGAGTTACAGCTTGGGTTAGAGAGTTTTCTCTCACGTCTGGTGACTTTCCTCCTGATGGTGGTCTCGAGTTGCGTACTCGAGTATGGAGATGATCGGGTGGGTCAGTGGCGCGTCAGTGATCCAATTATTAGCCGTTCAGAAAAAAACACAAATAAATTACTGAAAAAGATGAGGGAGGGACGTGTCGTTTAAAAGTGGTGTGTGGTGTTAAGTAGAAACGATATGAATAAAGGAGGAGTTAAGGTCCGTTCATGCACACTTTTTCACTCCACTACACTTGTTAATAAAGGAGGAAAAACACTAAAAGATTTTGAGCCAAGAGTTGAGGATCTTGTTGTATCAAAAAGTAGCAAAGATAGCCTACGAAATTATCTCCTATTAAGAGGCCTTTGGTTCACAAAGTAATTTTTAAAAGATTCACTTTGGATGATTTCTTTTATGATTGGGGATGAATGTTAAATTCTTAGAAATAATTTCATCAAAATATGTGTACGAAATTGATTAGAAAAGAAATTTAGATTTCAATTTTATTGAAATTCAACTAATCAAAAACACCTAATGAGTTTAGTATAATCCACAATGTTCATGGATTCAAAACACACTAAGGTAAATCACTATTTTTTAAATTGAAAGAATGTTAAAGGATCTGTATTTTATACATGTACAGTTAAATGGGTAGAGGATTAAGTATCCTAGATGTTCTTGGTTATTATTCAAGATAGCTTATTAAATATTGTATTACTAGTGTGTCGACATATGTATAATGATTAATAAAATAATTCTTGGGTACATGTTAAATTTATCCTATAAAGAATAAATGTGTTAATGAAAATCGTTTTACAAAAATAAAAATAAGATAAATAGAAAGAAAGCAACATGAAAATACGTCAACAAGGGTGTAAATAACCCGACATGTGAGGACGATGATGCAATTGAGTTATGGGTAAAACAAGCATATAATAAATAAGAGGATGTGCATTGGGCAAGGTGATGTCGTGTACAAAGTGGTGTATGGTGTTAAATAGAAACGATATCGACAAGGGAGAGTGTAAGGTTCGTTCATGCACTCACCTATATGTGTATACGTAAGCCGCACTTTTCCTTCACTTTTACTTGCCGTATCAAAAAGAGGCAAGAGTGGCCGACAAATATAACTTGATACTAAGGGTTTCGTAGAAGTTATTGGGTTTTTTAGGATGGACGTATTTAGGTAAACCACTATTTGTTAGATTGAATGAATGTTAAAGGAATAATAGATGTATAGTTGATTGGTAAAGGGTCGAGTGTCATATATGTTTTTAGTTGTTATACTTAGTGGAGCAAGCGTAAATATTAATTATGAAAGTTGTAGCAGAAAAAAAATATAATGATTGATGTTAATGTAGGTATAAACCTTGTGAATAAACCAATCATGAACAATTTAAATGTTTGAAAACTTTGAAGTTAAGCAAATAAAAGTGAACAAACTAATTAGAGTAAGGTATGGGATTAGAGGGTCAATGTGTCCTATAATAATATGGTAGGTACCTAAGAAATCAAGTGATTCCTATTTCATCTCTACGTAAAATTATCACGTAGAGATGAAATATCACGCAAGAATAACTTTTGTGTGATAATTTCACCTTTGCATGTTAATTTCACCGATTGTGTGATAATTTCATTTATGCTTATTCCACTTGTGTGATAACTTTGTACATGTACGGAAATTAGAATTTGTAATTTTGTATTCTAATTTTCCCCTATAAATATAGATCATGGTTGATTAAAGTTTGAAAGTGTTTTATTTTTCATGCTACGCAAAATAAAAAAACGAACTTTTATAAATGTTATTTGAACACTAACACAATATAATATGTGCTTGATTTTTGTTGAAATAAATAGTAATTTTCGTATAGCAGAAAGTATGAACTCATAGGTAATTTGATATTAAAAGATTTGATAAAATTGTTTGTCCATTCATTCCAAACCAACCCCTATAAATAATTACAAGATATCTCTTATTTTTGGAGAGAATACAAATTTGGCCATGAATTGTGCCAATTACATAACTGGAATATATTTACTAAATATACATATTCTATTACACCCTCGCAGTCGAAGCGGGAGGACACCGTAAGCTGAGGCTGGACCGAAAGTCTTCAAAGAGAACCCGTGGTAGACCTTTTGTAAAAATGTCAGCAATTTGATAACGAGAGGGAACGTGAATGATTCGAACGTTGCCTCTTTGTACTTGTTCACGAACGAAGTGGATATCGATTTCGATGTGTTTGGTGCGCTGGTGCTGAACAGGATTCCCTGAGAGATAGATGGCGCTCACGTTGTCACAATATACGATAGTGGCACGAGGTAGAGGGTGATGAAGTTCCAACAGAAGATTACGCAGCCAACATACTTCGGCCACTACGTTGGCGACTCCGCGGTACTCGGCTTCGGCGCTTGAGCGAGAGATTGTCGGTTGGCGTTTTGAGGACCATGAGATGAGATTGTCGCCATAGTATACACAGTAGCCAGAGGTGGACCTACGAGTGTCCGGGCATCCTGCCCAATCTGCATCAGTGTAGGCTACTAGAGAAGGAGAATGGGTTGGGAGGATATTGAGACCCATGTCAGAGGTGCCTTTGATGTATCTAATTATTCGTTTCAAGGCATTCCAATGATCGGTACGAGGATCGTGCATATGGATACACACTTGCTGAACCGCGTAACTGATGTCAGGTCTCGTGAAAGTCAAGTACTGAAGCGCCCCGGCAAGACTCCGATATAAAGTTGGATTGTCAAATGCAGTACCCGAAGAGGCACTTAACTTGGCATGTGTGTCTACAGGTGTGGTAACGGGGTTGGCAGACTCAAGTCCGGCACGTTGAACAATGTCGTTGACATATGCTTTTTGAGATAAGAACAAAGTGTCGTTGTGACGTGAGACGGAGATCCCCAAGAAGAAACTGAGAGGTCCAAGATCTTTCATGGCAAATTCACTTGCAAGGCGAGACATGAGATGTTGTCGAAGAGAATCAGACGATGTTGTGAGAACAATATCGTCAACATATAATAACATGTAAGCTGTGTCGATCCCTCGATGCAGAATGAATAAAGAATTATCACAACGACTTTGCTTGAACCCCAAAGTTAAGACATAATCCGTGAACCGTTGGTACCAAGCTCGTGGGGCTTGTTTAAGGCCATAGAGAGATTTTTTAAGTCGACAGATGTGATCCGGATAGTCTCGATGTCGAAATCCCATTGGTTGGTACATGTAAACTGTTTCATGGAGGTGGCCATGAAGAAATGCATTGGTGACGTCTAACTGGTGGACCGGCCATGACTTGGACATTGCAATGGATAAGACAGTGCGTATAGTGGCGGGTTTGACCACCGGACTAAATGTTTCTCCACAGTCCACGCCTACTTGTTGAGACCTGCCATCACAAACCAGTCGCGCCTTATAGCGTTCAAGAGATCCATTAGAATTAAATTTATGTTTGAAAAGCCACATGCTACGTATGATATTCATATGAGGTTCCCGTGGGACTAATTCCCAAGTCTCATTTTTAATAAGGGCATTAAACTCATTGGTCATAGCAGCATACCATTCGGGAATGGATAAAGCAACAATTGGATTTTTTGGAATAGGAATGATTGAAGAAGTGTGAAGATTAAAAAGGTGTTTTGGTTTGGTAATGCCATCCATTGCACGGGTGACCATGGTGCGAACAGGAGGTGGGGGTGGTGATTGTGCCATTGGATTGGATGGAGAGGTAGGAGGTGAGGTGATGGTTTGGGCCGAGGGAGAGTGTGGGGAGGAGACGTGGGCCGAGGATGTAGGGGAGGGGGTTTGGGCTGAGGAAGGGAGTGGGGAGGATATGTGGGATGAGGATTGGTGAACAGGAGAGTGAGTAGGAGTTGTGGGAGGTTGAGAAGAGAGGTGAGATGATGTAGGTGGATGTGGGTTATTGTTTGGGGTGTGAGAGTGGTCTGTTTGTGGTTGAGCCCAAATAGGAGGGTGGGTTGGAGCAGTGAGGAAGTCATAGGAGGGTGTTGGAATGTTGGTTTGTGCAAATGGGAAAATCGTCTCATCAAATATAACGTGTCTTGAGACAATGATTTTGTGAGAGTGTAGGTCAAGGCATTTGTAGCCGCGATGGTGTGAAGGAAAGCCGATAAAGACACACGGGTGAGAACGGTTTTCTAGTTTGTGGATAGTGGTGGATGGAAGAATTGGGTAACAAAGACAACCGAAAACGCGTAAATGGTTATATGAAGGGATTCGATTGTATAGTAGTTGGGTAGGTGTGTGATAATTGTGGGTTTTGCTAGGAAGAATGTTTAGAATGTAAGTGGCCATTTCTAGAGCATGATGCCAAAAATTGTTGGGTAGTTGAGCATGGGCAAGAAGAGTTCGGATTATGTTATTTATAGAACGAATTTTTCGTTCTGCTTTGCCATTTTGAGAAGACGTGTGAGGGCATGAGAATCGGAACGACATACCGTTTTGATGACAAAATGCTTGAAAGGAGGAGTTTGCATATTCTTTTCCATTGTCACACTGAAAAGTTTTTATTTTCCTTTCAAATTGAGTTTGGATGTAGTTGTTAAATATGCAAAATGTCTTGAACACATTTGATTTGTTACTTAATGGAAATGTCCAGAGAAAGTTGGTTTTGTCATCCAAGAAAAGAATGTAGTAACGATGGCCCCCGGTGCTTAAGACGGGTGATGTCCAAAGATCACTATGGATAATGTCAAGAGGTAATGATGTATAAGTATGAGAATCAATAAATGGTAATCTAGTACCTTTCCCAAACACACAAGATTGACAAACATTTTTATTAATTTTTCCATAGTTAATAAAACAAGAATTTTTAAGAGAATGAAGTAAAGAAGGCCCCGGGTGACCAAGTCTTTGGTGCCAAAGTTGATGAGAGATGGCAGCAAAGGTTGAGGGAGATGTAACATGAGTGTTGGTAGATGCAAGGAGAGGATAGAGATCGCCACTGCTATTACTTCTTAAAATGGGGATCCGTGTCTTGAAGTCCTTCACAGTAAAGCCAAATGGGTCAAAATCAATAGAAATCCAATTGTCAGTTGTTAGTCGACGGACAGAAATCAAGTTTTTGATAAGTTTGGGGGCAAAAAGAATGTCATTTAATTTAAGAGGTGGAAACGGTGGTTGTAGTTTTTGATTACCTTGTCCATTTACCGGTATGGTCGTGCCATTTCCAACTATAATATTGCGTAAAATGCCATTATTAAAAAAAGATTGAAAATTACCCGCGTTGTTCGTCATGTGAGTGGTTGCACCGGTATCCATATACCAATTGTTATCAGGAGGATTAAGAGACATGGTGTATAGTGCTTGATCAATATCCGTTGGCATGTAGTTAGTGTGAAAAGCTTGATGAGGCCTTGGTCCGAGAATGCCTGGGCCACCAGATCCATGTGGGCTTGGTTGACTGTTGGGTCGAGTATAGGTGGGATACGGGCAAGGTGGGGAGACATTCCA
This sequence comes from Flaveria ramosissima, assembly GCA_025215565.1. Classification (NCBI taxonomy): domain Eukaryota; kingdom Viridiplantae; phylum Streptophyta; class Magnoliopsida; order Asterales; family Asteraceae; genus Flaveria; species Flaveria ramosissima. Next base: position 43,248,645 of record CM046042.1, read on the forward strand.
TTGAGGCCACTGCTGTGAATTTGGGCCAGCCCAAAATTGACTTGAAGCAGGTGTATTAGGACTAGTAAGTTGAGTTGGTTGGTAGTGACTGGATGAGCCACGACCCCTGCCCCAAGATGGACGACCCCGACCACGACCACGGGTACGGCCTCGACCGCGAGTGCGATCAGAGTAGTCGGTGGTAGTGGCGTCATGGCGAGGCGGCGGAGTGGCATGAACTTGGCCGGAAGATGACGAGGCAGCGGTGTGAAGGGCTTGACCGGCAGTGCTAGTCGCCGTGTGAGTGTACGCCAATTTCCGAGTTTCCTCCATCAAAAGTTTGGATCTGGCTTCATAGAACTCCGGTAAGGGTTTCGTTTGTTGCAAGTGAGTGGCAAACGCTTCGTATTGTTCAGTGAGACCCATGATCAATTGAATGACAAGAGAATCATTGTCAACAGGAGCATCAACATTTGCCAATTGATCTGCAAATGTCTTGAGAGCTTGGCAGTAGGCAGAAGCATTAGGAAAATCCTCAAGCCGGGTATTGACGAATTTTTGTTTCAATTGAACGGCACGAGTGGTTTTGTTATCTTGGAATAGATTGGACAATGTTGTCCAAGCTTGATGAGCGGTGTTGTTTGGTTTGATGATTGTTTGGAGAAGATCACAGGAGATGGTGGCATAGATCCAGGAAAGAACAATAGCATCGATTCTGTCCCATGAGCCATCGGTTTGAGTGGTTGCGGTTGTGGCCTTGTCGGCAGGTTGGGAAGGGGTGGTGCGAGGGGAGAGATGATCCGAGACCATAAATGCGCGGCAATGGTTTCGGAACAGTTCCGACCAGGTGGAGAATTGACCGGATTCCATTTCAAGAGTGATGGGGATAAAAATTTTGATGTTAGTAACAGTGATAGCAGGGTGGGTTTTGGCATCCATGAATGAATGGGGAAGAAGACAGAAAAAGAAAAAGAAAAGAAAGAAGGTAGGGGCCAAGAATCGTAGGTGGCTCTATGATACCATAAAAGATTTGATAAAATTGCTTGTCCATTCATTCCAAACCAACCCCTATAAATAATTACAAGATATCTCTTATTTTTGGAGAGAATACAAATTTGGCCATGAATTGTGCCAATTACATAACTGGAATATATTTACTAAATATACATATTCTATTAGATATTGTTACCATATATTTTAGGGGATTCGAAGGTCTCAACTAGGAAGGGAAAGAGAGAATTGTAAAAAGGCATTGAAATATTACATGATGTAAAACTTATGACACACTAAGTGATTAGTGAACATTAAGACTGGAATCTATGAATTATAAACATATGTTTGTTTCTACTTAAGTAGTTAAAAAAATTGTATATGTAATGTGAGGACATTAAGGCATTAAAATATTGTTTCTACTTAAGTATAAACATACTAGGTTAGTATCCCGTGTATTACACGGGTTGAATAAATAAAATAATAAATAATTAGTAATAAAAATTTATGAATTATAAAACCATGTTTGAAGATAAAATATGATTTTAATTGCATATGAATAGCTATTTCAAGTAAATAAACAATATATAGATTATAGACAGATAGATATATAGATAAATAGATAGTCTAGTTAAACGGATTATAGTTAATAATAAACACGAAAAGTTACAGTACGATATTTTAATATAAGATATGTAAAATTATATATGCATAATTGTTCAAGAGATAAAACAATTATACTATTTATAAATCTGTTATCTAAATAGTTTTATTTTTAAATACTTATTTTAAGATTTTATTATACAAATTTATTGTTTATAAAAATCTTGTTTATTAAAAACTCAAGTTTCTAATTATTCTTGTTGTTTTAATAAAACTACTTTTAGAAAATTCCATATTTTTTATAATTACTTTATAAAAGGACTTATTCAATGTTTTAGAAAATATATGAATTTTAATTTTCTTAATAAAAATTATTTCTAAAAACATAGTTTGATTTAAAAAAATATAGATGAGAGAGAAAAATATATTAATTGACCAAATTAATTTTTATAAAGAGAGAGAAATTATTTGAGTATTTAAATTACTTTAATACTCTTTTGGAGGGAAAATAAAGTGAAGGTGTTTAAAAAAATGACAAGTGTCAAAAAGGTGGTTTAAAAATATGACATGTGTCAAAAGAAATCTTCTTTTATTAATATCTATAGATGTTTGGGGATCTGAGGACACCACACGACCCTTATAGATGAATTTATGACAAGCAGTATTAGAGCGGGTTCAATCCTTCGAGCAGTTTGAATGTTCAAAGTCATTACTCCAAATTAAATTGGTAAAATATATATAGTATTAACATGAAATTAACAAGGAAGCATATACTAATGCACTAATTATGCATAATTAGTGGTCTTGATTACACAAAGTGTGTCTTGGACCACTCTCAAAGAAAGGAGTTGTGTAATCTAGAATGGCCAAAGATATTAATTGGTAAAATATATATAGATGGATCTTGATTGAAACAATTTAAGTCTATGAGAGTGTTAGGATTGTGTGTGTGCATGTGAAAGTGCATGGGGTTGATGATTATGTCACATTAACGAGATCGAGCAAGTAGAGGAATTTATGATTGAACTAGTGTAGCATATGATAAACCAATTGGTTTTATATAACATATGGTTTATGGCATGATACGTTGCTTTTATTGTAGTTTTTTATATGTTTATAATGTTTTTATGTTAACTTATACGAAAGATCAATAAACTCATCTTAATATGAAAAAAGTAACAAAATATTTGAAATTACCATCTGATATAATAAAAAAATTAATAAGATAGAAAATAATTATATACCTGTCTGTTAGAATCTGCGATTGTTGGCGATGGTGATTTTGGTGGTGACAACATTTATCTTCGACGAAGTGTGGGTTGTCCTTTTCTCCTTCTGAATGATTTTTTAACAGCAAATGTACGATCCTGCTTCGGAGGATAAATTCTATCTTAATCGGGCCCACCTATCCGTTCCCAGTCGGGACCGTACCCCCAACCCCCTCAGGAGGAAACCCATTGCTGAGAAAAACCCATGGCTCAACTTTGAATATTTTGCTTAGAGTGAGACTTGAACCCATGATCTTCACTTATTTACATGTCATGAGTATCTCACATTAAACAATTGAACTAATTGAAGAGGAAGAATACAAATATCAGAAGTGACTGGGCTGATGGAAGGGGGGTGTTTCTAATTGATTTAATTTTTATTTTCATATTTTCATTATAAGGATAAAAAAGTAGATTTATTTTAGAGTTAATTTTAATTTTGCTCTTTAAGGTTTGATAAAAATAATTATTTTTTTTTAAAGATTAAAAAATCAATTTACCTACAAAAGTTTCATATGTTTCAATTTCACTTCAAAAGTTTCATTATTTTGGATAAAGTTGAAACAACTAATAAAACTTTGGACCGATATTGAAACAAATTATGAAACTTTTGGAGGTAAATTAATGTTTTTAATCTTTTGGAGGAAAATAATTATTTTTACCAAACCTCAATGAGTAAAATAAAACTTAACTCTTTATATTAATTTAACATTAAATTAACATGGGTTAACTTTTTCGACCATAAGTAAAAGCAAACATAATAATTAGAGACTATGTTTATAGAGTTTATCGTTTAGGAACTAAATCTAAAATTTAATACAGGACGATTAATGTAATTTACTCTAATTTCTAATATTGATCTTGAGTAAATTATTTCCACCAATCGTTAGTCCCGTTCCACACACGAATATATTTGACTTTGAGGGTCGTTAATAATTTTTTTGAGCTCGATTATAATATTTTAGCTCAAGTTTTGTTTGGGCTAAGCTTTTAGTAGTTATTAAATATTAAATCAATTTTTATGTATAAACAGATATAACTAACTTTATATGTTCATATCATTTAATATATATAATATTAAACATATATTATTTAGTTGTTTTTATCATTACTTTAAGACGAAGAATACTTAACACGTAATTATATATTTAGTATTAAAAAAATATTTATTATATCTAACTATCTAAGTAAGTAATATGTTTGTGAGCCTAACCAACCTCGACAACGCGCACACACACATATACACACCCCTGTAGTGCAAGGACACTGGCAGTCGTTTAGTTTTCTTCGTTTTCTTCGGTGACACATCAACATCACATCAGCTTTTCACTTTCCCCTTTTCTCCCGTTGTAGGGTATCAGCCCAACATATTCCCGTCTCCCAATTTCCTCGTTTGGCAACGTCACAACAACAAAAATATAGGTGGTGGTTCCCGAATTTTCACAGGGTTTTGGGGATTCAGGTGTCATGGGGGCCCGGGAGAGGGGTTTCCACCCATGGCTGAATTTCCCCAATTATCCCCCGTACATGATACCGTGTAACCTAAGGATCAAATATTGATTTTCAATTGGTGCAAAATGTACTGTGGAGTTGATCAAGACCAATGTTCATGTTTTCTCACAGTTAAAGACAGAGGGTAATGGTAAAAAAAAAAACTAAATTATTGAAAATGAGAAAGCCTCTTTGTTGACCCTATTTTGGCTCAAATCTCATTTTCTAAACATAAACTACTTCTATATAGTTTATTTTTTTAAAAATAAAATTATATCATATAATCACTACTACTATTATCTTTCACTTTAAGTATTATGCTTTGTAAATCGTTTCTGGTAAAAAGTCGTGGACAACCGCTAATATAATGTGTAATTATATATTAAGGTTGTTAATTATACGATACTATTAGATTAGCATGTTAGTGTAAATATATGTTTGTGTGATCATATATACAAGTTACACAACTGTAATGGTTGATTACGCACATGAAGCAATGACTTTTGTGCAAAATTATATACACGTTTGCTACTATTGTTTTTAGAACGTCATATCTATAATATTACTATTCTTAAATACTTCAAACTAATTTACACCATAAACATTTGGTACTTATATGCATTTATAAACATAAAACTTTTAACTTTTACTGCAACCGCCAGGTAAGCTTCTTTTTTTTTTTTAACGACAAATGTGCGACCATGCTTCGTAGGATAAATGTTATCATAATCGGGTCTACCTATCTGTTTCCCAGCCAGGACTACACCTCTAACCTCATCAGGAGAAAACTTATGACTGAGAAAACTCACTAGTCAACTCTAAGTATAATTGCTCAGAATGAGAGTTAAACCTATGACTTTCCAATAATTTATATATCATGGGTATCTTATATTAACCAATTGGGCTAAGCATCATTGGTTTCTGACGGGTAAGGCTATATGCACATAATGAAAAGTGGATGGACATGGCTAATGGCTAAGGTGAATAGACCGACATGGTGCACCTCTTTTGGCTCAATGCTCCCCTCAAACCGAACCCTAACCCCTAACCTTCCATCGAGACCAATTAATATACAACCAATAAACTTACTCTCCTCGTTAAAACCCCTTTTCACACTACAATCAAATAAACTAAATTAATTTACCTTCATTTATTATTTTTCAATTTACGAAATATCTTCCACCAAATCAAGAAGAACATGCACATGACTTCGCTCAAACATTTTCTTCGGTAATACTTATGTAGTTAGTTTATAATCACATATCAAATATTTTCTTTATTAAAAGGAAATTTAATCATGAGAATATGTATTATGTATGTATAATAGTGTTGAGATGGTAATGACCCGGGAACGAGACACACTTCATGCTTATATAATCTGTGTCTCATACTTTATTACAAAACGTCTCATATTCTTTGGATATAAATTACTTAATGCCGTCAAGCTTGCTGCTATATTTGTGAGTATCAGGTATATTTATCGTGATTGAAGTTATTTGTTAGGATACTCATCACCTGAATCCGATCTTAAACTAACCTTTAAAATTAACTTGAAATATGAAATATTAACTACACTTTTAACAATATTGTAATTTTAATTAATAATTTCAAGTTTCTATATTATTTAAAAAAATTATTTATTATATTTTATATGTTTATATGATATATTAATAAACGCTTTCAGTGTGCATAAACTAGTTTGAGTAACTAGACGAATGTCACCTAATACCATACTTGTCCTAAAACTTATGATTTTGGTTTTGAGATATGTCACCTAGACGAATGTCACCTATTCACCTAATACCATACTTGTCATATCCTAATATTGTCCCATACCCATTCACCTGGATGTTTTGAGATTTTGGTTTTTCATTTAAATTCATGAAATTAATATGGACACGTCTACATGTTGCATATGAGGTATAGATTGAAACAAAACAACAAAAATCCATAAAACTTATCACGTGAAACTAGTGCTACAAAATTTCCTACAAATTGTTTGCTTTATGCCGTTTAGTCCTTTTCGTTTGTAATTTCCAAACACATATCATGATATCATACGGCCCCTTATATATCTTCATTCATTTAAAGTATGATCCCACTTGTTAGGTGTTAATGCCTTAGCACAAGTTCTTGAGATGTATGACGTCATAGCTAGCTCGTTAACATGCTTAGATATAGTCATATAACCATCATTTGATCCTACACTCGACACGAAAACAAATTTGAAATATCTCCTATGTAACAACGTACAAAAGACCTCTTGACGTGACATTGTGCTATAGGTAAAACATTACGCTACTGATCTTGTGAAGAGTGGGTCGAACACAACCCTGGAAGCTATTGAAGTAGTGATACGTTTATTGCCTTCTCGTGTTACACACTGTGTGAATTCATTGCTCTTCATTTTGTTTCTCATTTCTCTCACAATTTCTCCTTTTCTTCAATTCGTTAGCGGCCGTTTGTCGACACAAACATACACTATCAAAATTGGTGTGGTCCTTGATCCTTCACTGCCTCGAGGGAAACATGTTGGCTCTGTGGGATCACGATGAACGCTTGATTGAAAATGATCTTATAAAATCCAAATGACATTATAAGCATGCTATGTACAAAATCAAACATACAAAACATAATATTGTAGTTTTCACAACAATACTATATTGTTCTACACGTTAGTGCTTTGAAGATCACTGGCAAGTCGGAGTGCCAAAAAAGAATCACACATTCTTTTTCTTGGCAAGGAAAAAAATTGATTACAAACAAACCTGGTTAACGTCCTTGTTCGATCACACCTGTTAAAATGCTAATGATCGAATCAAACTCCCTTACTAACTTGTTGTTCGATCTCTCTAGATCAAACAAACCGTTGTCTTTTTACCGAAAAACAAATGACTTATGATTCACTTCATGTACTTCAAGAATAATGATTTTTTTAAGATTAGGTTATTTTTGAATGTTAGAGTGGTTTTTAGGTTTGTTTATGGGTTGTTGTTGATTTTAGCTCTTCCGCTATCTCAACTAGCGGAAGTGGGTGATGTGGCAAAGCAAAAAGTGTGTTCCGCTAGTTGAGATAGCGGAAGTGATGAAAAAGTAGTCTTTCGTTCGTTGAACTAGCGGATCATATTTTTCTCTTTTCTTCCTTTAGTTGACATAGCAAAGAAAGTGCAATATGGTCATTCTGTTTAATCTCATGTGCACCACCTTCAACCACAACCACCACTATCACCACCTTCAACCTTCAACCACCAACACCACCTTCACCACCAGCACCACTTTCAACCACCGTCACCACCACCACCTTCAACCACCAACACCACCTTCAACCTTCAACCACCCCCAGCACCACCTCCAACCACCACTACCAGCACCACCTTCAACATTCAATCACCACCATCACCAACTAAAACCTTTAAAACCCGCCGACCACCATCACCAATTGGATCCATTGTTATTTTTGGTGGTTGTGGCCGAAGGGTTTTGACTGGGTTACCGAAGAGTGAGGGTGGTGAAGATGGACGGGACAATGGTGTCATAGTGGTGGTCGGCTTTCTAGTGAGGTGGTGATGAAGATAAAGTGAGGTGGGGTAGAGGTGAGTTACCCGCGGTGGAAGGTGAGTTGCCGGCGGTGGAAGGTGAGTCACCGGCGATGAAGGAGGCGACGACTGAAAATGGTGACAGTGAAATAGGTATATTTTAGTCACTATTTACCAGTCAAATTTAACGTTCATTCGTTTCAGGGACTATCGTTGTTACGTTTGTGTAAAGTTTTGAACCAATTTTGTAATTTCAAACAGTTAGGAACCAAAATTGAAATCAGAACTAACCATAAGGACCACCCGTGTAATTAAGTCTTATAATCAAGTACAATATGGTGATTCTGTTTAATCTCATGTGGGAGCCGTTGACCAGCGTACCCTCTCATACCACTTGAATGAACCGTTACATGAGTACCATTGCTCGATTGAGATATCTCTTAGCTATTATAATACAATCTATTATTTGCTGACTTGTAATCTTCGTGTTTTTTCCAATGTTATAGTGAATATCTTATCTTCGGTACTAAAATTTTGCTTTGACCGAAGTGTTAGATGCCTTTAGTAGTCGGTTGTAAAGGAACTTTTGATTGACTAGCATACAATCAAAATATCTCTAACACTAACCCATCAAGTTCACAGTGAGTATATTCTTCATAGCACCTCTCAGGAATACAATATCATCTTGTCATTTTGGTAGATTATTTTGATTTATATAATCTATACAAGAATTTGTACCTACCTAATGTTGTAAAACCGATTCAAAGAAAGAATTGAAATTGACAATGAATCCACAATTGAAAATGATTCAAATATTATTGAAAACTGAGAACACTTGAGAACTAAGAAAACTATATGAAATTGAACGAATTAAGAGAGTAATTCTAAAACAGCAACTGATCCTTATATACATGAATCAGGCTTAACAAACATAACAACCTATTTACAATTTACCCCCTTTATGTTAAGGAAACATTTCTTCCGAAGGTAAACTTATCTTCCGAAGTTATGGAAATACTTCCGAAGCAAACTTGCTTCTTCCGAAGCCAAAACCTGCTTCTTCCGAAGCCAAAACCTGCTTCTTCCGAAGCCAGCAATATATTCTTCCGAAGTATTCTTATGTGTCTATGATAAACTCTAACTCCTCACAATCTCCACCTTTAGAGTATACATCATAGATCACTAATAATAACATCAACCAATGCCAAGCTTTGTAACACAAAACTCAAACTTAGAACCTGGCACCACCTTTGTAAGAATATCTGCAAGATTCTCATCAGTTCCAACTTGCTTTACCAGAACTTCTTTATTGCTAATCACTTCTCGAATAAAATGCAATCTAACATGAATATGCTTTGTCCTTTCATGAAAAACACTGTTCTTAGCAAGTTGTACAGCACCTTGATTGTCACAAAACACCACTGTATCAGACAATCTCATTCCTAACTCAGCAACTAGTCGTTGTAACCACAAAGACTCTTTTATAGCTTCAGTTAGTGCCATATACTCTGCTTCGGTAGTAGACAATGCAACTACATGCTGCAACTGAGCCTTCCAGCTTACCACATTGCCCATCACTCTGAATACATACCCTGTGATGGATCTTCCTTTGTCAAGATCCTTTGCAAAGTCAGAATCAACATACCCTTCAACTCTATCTTGACCTTCATCGATCTTCAGACCAAAAACCAATCCCTAGTCTCTAGTATGTTTAAGATATCCAAGAATCCATTTAACAGCATCCCAATGAACTCTCCCAGGTGATGAAATAAACCTACTAACTAGACTCACAGCATAAGCCAAATCAGGCCTGGTACACACCATCAAATACATAAGACTTCCCACTACATTGGCATATGGCACCTTCTCCATATATGACAACTCATCTTCAGTACAAGGACTGTCTTCCATGGACAACTTGAAATGAGCCCCAATAGGAGTTTTAACACCCTTACACTCATGCATACCATAAAGCTTCAAAACTTTATTGGCATAAGAAGTCTGTGACAACTTCAACTGCCTAGAACTCCTATCTCTGGTAATCTCCATTCCCAGAATCTTCCGAGCATTACCAAGTTCTTTCATTTCAAACTCCATCATGAGTAACTTCTTTGTAGCTTCAATCTCATCTTGTACCTTACATGCAACCAGCATATCATCTACATACAACAACAAGTACAAATAATCCCCACTAGAACATCTCCTATGATAAACACAACTATCATAGTCACTCCTAGTAAAACCATGAGATACTACAAACTCATCAAACCGCTTGTACCACTGTCTTGGTGACTGCTTCAGACCATATAGCGACCTCTTTAACAAACACACTTTATCCTCCTTGCCTTTAACCTCAAAACCCATAGGTTGCTTCATGTAAATCTTTTCATCCAAGAACCCATGCAAAAATGCTGTCTTAACATCTAGTTGTTCTAACTCTAGATCAAGAGCAGCTGTAATAGACAAAATTATACGAATAGAAGTATGCTTTACCACTGGTGAAAAGATCTCATTATAGTCAATACCTTCCCTTTGAGTAAACCCTTTAGCTACTAACCGAGCTTTGAATCTAGGACCCTCTGCACCAAAAACACCATCCTTGACTTTATACAGCCACTTACAAGCTACCAGCTTTTGCTCTACTGGCTTATCAACCAATTCCCATGTTTCATTTTTCTCCAGGGAATTCATCTCCTCAACCATAGCATCATGCCACTTGTCACTTTCATTTGATGACATAGCCTCATCAAAACTCAAAGGTTCATAGATACTCTCCTCCTCAGCAGCTGTGAAGGCAACAACTGATATGTCACACCCCAACCTTGACGGCGGAAACGTCGAGGAGTGAGAGTTAAGATCGTTCACAGCCACATAACGCTATTACTAATCCAAATATAATTTAAACATAAGTTTCAATTGTAACATTACAACATATGTCTCAAAGGAATTAAAAGCATAACATAGAATGTAACAAATCATTCTTATTTCATTTATTTATCTAAGTCCATTCCTAGATGTGCAAGCTTCAAAGAGTAGATCACATACTTGGGGTATTCCTGAAACATGTTAAAAATATAAGGTCAACATAAAAATGTTGGTGAGCATTCCATAGTTCAATACATAAGTATATAAAAGATGGCAATTCAAGTCATAAGTTAGTGAATAAAGTGATTAGGGATGTTATGAACAATGCAACAATCAAACCTCGACAATATTTTACAAGTTTCAAACGTTAAAAGTATATACGATCAGCTAAGTGTACTTGGATCAACCAAGCAGGCTTGTCTTACCCATAGACCTATGACTTCGCTGGGCTAGCAATAGTTAATGATTGTACATATAACGCCATAACATGGTAACCACAAAAGTTCAACTAACCACAACTTTACAAGATGAATTGCCATAGGTTTACAAGTCTCAAATAAGTTTACAAGTGCAATGATAATAAGTTAACATGTTTCACCCCAAAGTGTGAAAATAAGCAAAAGGGGTATGGAAATACTCACATGGATATATGCATTACAAGATGATATAAAAAGTCAAAAGATAATCCAAGGTATCCATCACAAGGCACCTAACATGTATATTACAAGTTTAAGGTTAACAAAAAGATTAACGTTCAAACAAGGATTAGAGCTTTGATAGAATCATGGGGGTTTTTAATAAGTATAAGTTTATAAAGCAATTATTTATGTTTGATTCCATTAAAAGAATTATATATGTATATTTAAATATTCTAGAAATGAATTTAAGTATAAGTATTGATAAGGTTCAATATAAATAAAGCTTTTAAAATTAGTTGGAATAGCATTTTGATTAATAACATATTATTAATCTAAACCTTTTATAAGGAAAATAATATTTGTACCTAATTTGTGAAATTATAAGATATATAATTTCTATAATTATCATGATAAAACTTTAATTAATAAAATGCCTTTTAATAAAGATTTATTGTTTCAAGCCTAATAATTACTTAATTATTTTAAAAGAAGACAAATTAAATATAAAAGTTAGATAAACAATAAAGATAATTATGTTTTAAAGGTAACGTTTGAATCAATAATAATTTATTAATTTAAACCATCATTTTAAATCCATTTTATAAGGAGTAACTAAAAATATATCTATATATATATATATTTATATATAATGAATATATTTAAATAAAAAAAAAATCAGAAAATATTTTTGTGTCTAAAATCATTATATTAATCATCAAAAATGATTTTTATATTAATTATATATATTCCGTAATTTTATTTGTAGTTAAAAAGGCTTAAAAAAATAAAACAAAATAAAAAGAGGTGCCCGGGTTCGAACCCGGGACCTCAGGGTTCACAGGAAGAGTGTTTACCATTAGGCTGGGTCGCCTAGGCCTGGTAAAAACCCATTCGCATATTTTATAAACCAAAACAAACAGAAACCCCCAATTTCAAAGAACCCTAGAATCGGATTAACCCAAATTGAAGCTTAATTCGATGTTGTTAACCCCAACAACCATGGGGCTTTTGTTCCCTGAAGGATTTCGAGCATATTAATGTAAGAAACTTACGTTATTAGTTTCGAATCGATGATCTAAGGTTTAAGAACTATGCGCGACTGCGTGGATGTGTTTCATGGTGCAAACGTTGACAATAATCCAATTGCTCTTGTGGGAAGCTTCGGGTCATCATCTCGAACGAAAACCCTCAACCAATTTTGAGTAATGGAACCGAGAATATAGACGACGGCTAAGCTGCAGATTGTCGATGAAGATGGACATTGTTTGCGTTGAAATTGAGTTTGACAAGTGAAATTGGGTACAACAATTGATTAGAAATGGGTAGAAGTTCGATCAGGTTACATTAATTGAGTTATTATTAAGCTTTAAAGCTCGAACGACCGTGAGTTTAAGGGGGCTTCGGTTACCCATTCAAACGAGTGATAACCGACACTTTAACTTCGATTTAATGGTGTAATTATGCTCGAAACGAGTCCAGATCGATTCGGAAACGGTTTTAGACCTGGAATCGACAAGATTTTGGAGGTTTTTGAGTGGCCGGAGTTCGCCGGCGTTGGCCGGAATAGTGGCCGGAGAAACAGTCGACGGGGGGAAAAGTTTAGGTGATTTGGGTTTTTGATTTTTACACATTTAGTCCCTGTGGTCTTTAGTTCTAACATTTTATGCACGAAACCTCATAATTTAAGTTTCTAAATTTACAAATAAGCCCCTCGACTTAATTTAACTTTAAGATTTAACTATTTAAAACTTATCAATTATTTATGAGTTGTTATCATTGATATTATTATTATTATTCTTAGTTTTTATAAGTTTTATTATTATTATTATTATGATTACTATTATTATTATTAGTGTCATTATTATAATAATAATAATAGTTATTATTTTATTTAAGATTATTAACACCTTAAATTTCATAATAATAAACAACATTATAACACTTATAATGTTATTACTATTATATTAATTTGTTAATCACCAAATTTATTATTAAGCATATTAATTCCATAAAGTTTCAAGATTGACATAAAAGATCCTTTTAAAACTTAACAAAGTTTACTTTTAATTTAACGAAAATATGAAATGTCACATGATACATCATGACCCTGCCTGTATCTGAGAGGAGCTACCACCTTTCTTCTAGGTCTATCTTTGGCAATACTATGAGTAGTATGGGACTCAGGATTTACTTCACAATCAATCTCACTGCTTGACCCAGCAGTCTTGTCTGAACCATCCTCATACTCCACCTCAATCTCAACTTTCTCTAGAGACTGAGACCGGATGTTAACACCTACCACATCCTTATACAACATGCCTTCTTGGAACTCTACATCCCTGCTTACTATTACCCGAGGTCCTTCTCCTTCCAACCTCCATATTCTATACCCCTTGACACCCTCAGGGTACCCCAAAAGAACACCCTTTTGAGCCCTTGCATCAAGTTTATCCTGACTAACATGAAAGTAGACCACTGACCCAATCACCCTCAAATGGCTGCAATCAGGTTTAATACCTGTCCACATCTCCATAGGAGTCTTCATACCCAAAGCTCTAGATGGAGATCTGTTAATCAGATAGGCTGCAGATGTAACCAACTCACCCTAAAAACCTTTAGGAAATCCAACATTAATCCTCATGCATCTTAGCCTTTCCAACAGGGTTCTGTTCATCCTCTCAGCTAACCCATTTTGTTGGGGAGTACCGGGTACAGTAAGATGCCTGGCTATCCTATGAGTTCTACAAAACTCATTGAACTCACTGTTACAGAATTCCAGCCCATTATCATTCCTCAACTTCTTGACCTTCCTCTCACTTTGAGTTTCTACTAGAGTTTTCCACTCTACAAACTTCTTAAAAGCTTCATTTTTATGCTTAAGAACATACACCCAAACTCTTCGTGAGTAATCATCTATGATGGACAAGAAATAACTAGCTCCACCTATAGTATTAGTTCTGGCAGGTCCCCACAAGTCAGAATGAACATAGTCTAACACATTAGTAGAGATATGTTTACCAGTCTTGAACTGAACCCTCTTACTTTTATCCAAAACACATGTCTCACAGAACCCTACATCATTTACCTTAAACTCACTAATGATGCCTTGTTTCCGTAATTCAATAAGACCCTGTTCACTAAGATGATCAAATCTCTTATGCCACACCAAAGAGCTATCATTCTTAGTAAGAGCCACACAAGCACTTCCATACACTGCAGATCCCTCTAATCTGTATGTATTATTACTCCTCCTAGTACCAGTTAACAATACTAAGGAACCCTTAACAATTCTAGCCTTTCCATCCTTTAACCCAACATAATAGCCTGACTTCTCTAAAGTCCCTAGTGATAACAAACTCCTTTTCAAACTAGGAATATACCTGATATCACTAATATCAACCTCAGTGCCATTATCTAACTTAAAAGTGATAGTACCTGACCCTAGAATTCTACAGGGCCGATCATCCCCAAGCTTTACTTCACCAAGATCTTCCATCTTCAACTCTTTAAAGAACTTTTTGACAGGAGTCATATGAAAAGAACACCCTGAGTCAAGTATCCATTCACTCATGTCTTCATTACAAGACACATTCAGAACATCAGAGCTGTCATAGCCATCCAATGATCCTTCTGATACATGGCTATTTTGCGCCTTTCCTGAATTTGACTCAGCTCCCTTCTTCCTCCTCTCCGGGCAATCTTTCTTGAGATGTTTTTCCGAATTGCACACATAGCACCTTCGTTTGGTTCTTGATCTTGATCTAACTTGGCTCTTTCCTTTAGATGACCTTTGTTCTGATCTCCCGCGCACAATCAGCCCATCATTTGAATCTTCTTGTACATCACTCCTTTTCTTCAATTCTTTGGAATTCATGGCTGCAAGAACCTCATCCATTGATAACGTCTCTCGACCATACATCAATGTGTCAACAAAATGTTCATATGACTTTGGCAACGAAGTCAAGAAGATTATAGCTTGGTCTTCATCTCCCAATTTCGTGTCAATGTTTTCAAGATCCAAGATAAGTTTGTTAAACTCATCTGTGTGATCTTCCAAAGTCTTGTTTGCCGCCATGTGGAACGTATACAAACGTTTCTTTAGATACAATCGATTTGCCAACGACTTTGTCATGTACAAGCTTTCAAGTTTCGTCCAGATTCCGGCAACCGAGTCTTCCTTCGACACTTCCGAAGCACCCGATCTCCCAAGGACAAAATTATTGCACTGTGCGCCTTCTCCATGATCTCACGCTTCTCTTTCTCTGTCAAATCCGCCGGCAGCTTTGCCTGCCCTGCAAGCGCTCCCACCAATCCCTGATGTACAAGCAGCGCTCGCATCTTGACACGCCATAACCCGAAATCATTCTTCCCATCGAACTTTTCAATATCGAACTTCGTGGACACCATCTTTGATTCTCCAATTTCCCTTCTGATCACCACCGTGGTCTTCTTCTTTCTTCAATTGAGCCGAACTTGGCTCTGATACCAATTGTTGTAAAACCGATTCAAAGAAAGAATTGAAATTGACAATGAATCCACAATTGAAAATGATTCAAATATTATTGAAAACTGAGAACACTTGAGAACTAAGAAAACTATATGAAATTGAACGAATTAAGAGAGTAATTCTAAAACAGCAACTGATCCTTATATACATGAATCAGGCTTAACAAACATAACAACCTATTTACAATTTACCCCCTTTATGTTAAGAAAACATTTCTTCCGAAGGTAAACTTATCTTCCGAAGTTATGGAAATACTTCCGAAGCAAACTTGCTTCTTCCGAAGCCAAAACCTGCTTCTTCCGAAGCCAGCAATATATTCTTCCGAAGTATTCTTATGTGTCTATGATCAACTCTAACTCCTCACACCTAATATAATATAATGTGTGATAAATGTATTTTAAACTTCCCATTTAAAGTCTAGACCATGTTAATAACAATTTGTAATACTATCAAGAAAAAAGGGACTCAATAGTTATCATGTTAAAAGATCGGAGATTGATAAGATTTATGATTTAAACAAAATCAAAACCTCCATGTGAAAAACTATATAATTGAATTATTTATCACTCAAAATAAAATTCATATTCATTTTTATAATCTTCAAATAGATTGGGTATTTTTTACAATATATTAAATATCTTATAAATAAAAATGTACATCGGTCAATAATACAGCAACAAACTATTTTAAGGGTGCTAGTCAAAGCCTCCAATCTGGCTCTCGCTTGTGAGTGAATCTTTTGACTATACTTTTTGGTAATTAGATTTGACAGAAAATAACAAACAATCAAACAACCAAATTATTAATTCCATTAATTTATATTAAATATCGGAAATACTCTGTTGGATAGCAACTTATAAACAACAATATTCGTTTAATGCTAAGTTTCGAATTTTAAATTTCTAAACTAACTAAATACCTAAATTGTTTTTAATAATATAATATTTGATATAGTGAAAACCATGGTCCTTTGTGGGCGTATATCGGACCGGTATGGAAATCACGAGACATGAGATTTTAGTCAACAGAAGATTATAAAATTTATTCGACTGCAATTTAAAACTTTCATTTATTTCCTTCTAAAATCTCAATTTTTATCTATTTAGTATTTTATAATATATAAGTGCTAAAATTGTGTTAAAAGCGCAAATCCACAATTTAAACATATAGTATTTTTATATTTAGTTTTTAAACGAATTACATATAAATAGTATTTATTTATTTATAAACGACGACATTCATTTCTTAAATCTGATTCGAACGTCCGGCCAGCGAACCCCTAAGGCGACCACATCGCTGCCCGGTCCGGTTTTAAAAAACATTTTATTCAACGAATCTCCCTTTAGACTTTATCACAAACTAGAGTAATACTTGATCTTTTAGTTATGCTTGCCATTTCCTATGTGATAAAAGATTTTATGGTCTGAGATCCTTAAATGATAAACGTTCAAGTTTTATTCTAAATAACTGATACAGATTTAAAAGTGGATTTAATGGACGTGTGACTTATCGTCTAGAAAAACAAGCTTTATACACTACTGTTGAATTAAGTACCAAACTGCTCTTGAAAGAGTCAATACCTTGATTGGTGTAGCGTGTGTGCGTCATCGTATAAGGATATTACCTCTTAGTCAGCATACGAAGACCATAACTGTTGACTTAGAATCACGACTCTAATGACTCATAAAATTCATCTATTATATATAACATGTATACAAATCATCTAACATCTTGCATTTTAGTTTATGAGATCTATATTGTGCTAATTATAAAACGTTGAAACATTCCACTTTGTGTTGAGCTAATAAAGACAAAGGGTGGACGACGGTGTTAAGAGGCAAGATCGGGTTGGCTGGGCCATCAAAAGCAAAAGGTTAATTTGTTGGTGTGATTTAGCTTGTTGCTTTATATCTTAAATTCCCAATATCTAATTGTTTAGTTATTTTTATGCAAATTGTTTAACCACTATATAATAATTATACTATACTAAAGATGCTTATAAAATCAATCAAGACGTTTACAAAATCTATCCGAATTTTAAAATAATTCTAAATTATTATTTGAGACTGGTATATCCAAAAACATAAAGAATCATTCAAATTAAAGGAAAAAAAAACACATTAAATCACAACCATAAGCTAATAATAAGCCAACTCTAGTTGAATACAAGCTAAATTTCAACTCAAATTAGACAACTTAACTTTAATTATGATCTTAAGACTATGGTTCAAAGCATGAGAAATCCTCTCCTACATAAAACGTTAATTAAATTAAACACAAGATATATTTTTTAATCTATTTTTAATAGGTATCACTCTTCTTAGAACCGGATTAAGAGTCAAAACAGAAACTATTGAAGGACCCGACATTCAGATTATGAATCAAATCAGTTTTACTATAGATTTTCAATAACTTTTTATATTTTCTTTTGTTATGCAAACCCATTTATTGCTTTATCTACTACTTCATTCTTTATATTCTACTAGGCTAAAGACCCGTATAACACACGGGTTCAATCTAAAAATATTATTGTTGTTTAAAAAGATTCATAAGTTATAATGTTAACATATAATGCTTTGTATATCAACTTTTATGTATATTTTTTTAACATTAGCTACATCTAATATTAGTAGCTTTTCTCTATTAATACCTATACATCTAAATAGTGTATAATATGAAATGAAATGAACTTATATATAAGAACTTTAAGTAATAGAAAAAATTAAATTGAACATGAAAATAATACTTCAAATTCATAAACATCTAAAAAAATTGTGTATACAACATTTGATGTTTTGTTGGTGATTTTTTCATCATTATCTAATATTAATAATTTTAATCTATGTCTACTTTTAACTCTAGATAATGCAACATAGAACTGATCATGTGTGAACACTGGTTTTTTTTAAAACAAACCAACTTTGGATAGCGATTGTCCTTGTCTTTTGTTTATTATTGTTCCAAAACATACTGCTAAGGGAAATTGTCTTTTGAAATTTAAAAACAATCCTTTTGTCTAAAGGTGTAAAAGTCAATCGTGGAATAAAAGTGCGATTTTTAATATTACTTTCAGATATTATTTTAGCTTTTATAACACGATTGCCCAAAGCTACTACTTGTAGCCTTATTACATTGCACAAACCACTTTTTTGATCAATGTTTCTTAACAATATTACTGGAACACCAACTTTTAATATTAACTTATGGTTTCAAAGACCATATACTTCAAGTCCATTAAGAACATCAGGTAAATATAAATTTTCATCAAAGTTGTTGGGAAGATACTCTAAGTGACATAAACTATCAGAACTAAAATATTTCTTTTCATCTCCGGAAAACATGGATAACAAATAATCATTTATTTTTTGAACAACTTAATTTGTCGGTGCAAGTATAGCTCTTGCTTGGAAAAAAAATTGATATTGACATTATAAAGAATAAAAGGGTAGATAAAGTCAATTAAACTTGCTATAGGATCAAAAGAATTAGTAATAAGAAGATTATCCGGTATATCAGTTATTGCCTCTCCATCATTCGATCCACCTGTGTTTCCTTCTCCTACATCTAGAAGCCATTTTGCAAATATCTTTGTTTGTTTCATATCCGATTGTTCACTTCCAACGGCTAACTTTGTGTTTTTTGTTAGTCTAAGAACCTTACAATTTGACCAAATGTATAAGTTACCTTAAGGAGGCATTAGCGATGTCATGTCCAGATCCATTAGGAATAACAGGAAGAATTTGTCTAAAATCTTCTACAAACACAATTATTTTTCCTCCAAATGGTAAATCGAAGTTGTTACAATTATCACATATGAGTATATTTTCAAAGTTCTATCAAATGCTTTAAACGCATGCTTGTGAATCATAGAGGATTAGGTGCTTCATCCCAAATAATCAATGTTGTTTCTTTTAATAAACATGTAATGTCACTATGAGGCTTTATATGATACAAAGAATCCTTGTTAAGATTTAAAGGAATTAGAAATCGAGAGTGTGTCATTCTACCACCGGTTAATAATAATAATGCAATTCCACCCGAAGCAACGTTTAAAACAATCGTACCTTTTGACCTTATTGCTGTAGATAATGTATTTCACAAAAATGTTTTCCCTATTCCACCATAACCATAAACAAAAAAAACGTTTCCTTCTTTATCGTCAACTACTTTCATTATATCATAAAAACGCCTCTCTATTATTTTCTTAACGAAGATAAAAGACCATCACACTCATTTGTCAAGGTTGCTCTATCATAAATAGCTACTCAGTAATAAAACGATTGTTTGAAGAAGAGACCGAGTCATGAACAGGATAATGAATCATTGAAAAGTTTTGTAGGGTCGAACTATTAGGAACTAATTTTTTTTTTCAATTTCAAAGAGAGTCAAATTCTTAATTTGATCTGTATAAAGAGATAAACCTAAACTTTTAATTAAAATATATTAGAATTAATAAATACATCAAAAAAATGAAATGCAAATCATAACATTATATTATTGTATTTTTAAATTTTTATAATAGAGAAATATTAATTTAACATGTATAAATATAATAATAAGAATAAAAAAATTGATACCTAAAGACTTTAGTAGATATTGTTGTTTAACCTAGAGACTTTTGTAAAGAACTGAATATAAACCGACCATTTTATGGAAACACACAATCAAAAAATCTATTACATAGATGAATAAAATCATACATGATTTGTAGAGTTTTTGTTGATGAAATATTCAAAGAAAAAAAAACCATGGGTGTTATGTCATTTCCATAAATAGATTACCTGCAATTTAGAGTTAAATTCCCTAATTTCCCCCAAATTGCTCTTGTATCATAATTAGGCGGAAAATGAACCTAGACTAACATTTAGAATAGATACATAATTAGACGGGAAATGAAAAAATTAGAGCCCTAAGAGAATGACATGTGTCACTAAAGATATTGTTTTATTAATAAGTATAGATTTATTCCAAGTTTCATATTTTCTTTATATTACAAATTCATATTAAACTATAAAATAATTTCATGTTATAGTCTACACCTATTATATACATATAAATTTTAATTCATATAATATACTTACTTCTATATTTCAAACGTTTGTTTTCTTCCAAAACCCTTTTAAACCGGTAACATCTAATGCTTAAAGCATTCATACTATCTTCCCCAATCGCATTCTTATATTTATACTAAAACACTTATTTTTAATTATCTTTTTTAATTAAATAATACTTTTTAGTATATTTATCATCACCTTTTATCTCTCCTCCACTAACAAACATTTTTAAAAATATTAAAAAATTTATAGGGTTGTATCGCGTTTCCCCAAATATGAGGAATCACGGTACAATCTCCATAAATATTCTTCATCCTTCACTCACAACCACTAACAACCATCCCTCAAAATATAGAGCCAACATTCACTCGAAAATAAGAAATCTACCGTGAATACTCTTATAGCTCAGAGAATCATAACCTTTCAAGTTATAAAAATCTTTCAAATAAATAATATTC
Organism: Flaveria ramosissima; assembly: GCA_025215565.1. Classification (NCBI taxonomy): domain Eukaryota; kingdom Viridiplantae; phylum Streptophyta; class Magnoliopsida; order Asterales; family Asteraceae; genus Flaveria; species Flaveria ramosissima. The sequence goes on from CM046042.1 coordinate 43,270,034, forward strand.
TACCGTTACTACTAGATTTTACATCATGTTTGCTATAATATCTTTCGTTTTCGACTTTCTCTTACATTTACACTCACCTCATCTCTATATATACACTTCCCCCCTCCCCCACCCCCTCTCAATCACCACCACCACCACCACCACCACCCACCACCGTAAACCACCACACCACCACCACCACCATGATCACCGCCCACGACTTCTACACCGTCATGTCCGCCATGGTCCCTCTCTACGTCGCGATGATCCTCGCCTACGGCAGCGTCCGCTGGTGGCACATCTTCACCCCCGATCAATGCTCCGGCATCAACCGCTTCGTCGCCATCTTCGCCGTCCCCTTACTCTCCTTCCACTTCATCTCCATCAACAACCCCTACGCCATGAACTTCCGATTCATCGCTGCTGACACCCTCCAGAAGATCATCATGCTCATCGCCCTATCCCTCTGGACTAAACTCACCACCAACGGCACCTTAGAGTGGATGATATCAATCTTTTCGCTATCAACGTTACCCAATACGTTGGTCATGGGGATCCCGTTGTTGATCGCGATGTACGGGGACTATTCGGGGTCGTTGATGGTGCAGGTGGTTGTTATGCAGTGTATTGTGTGGTACACTTTGCTTTTGTTCTTGTTCGAGTATCGCGGGGCGAAGATGCTGATAATGGAACAGTTCCCCGAAACCGCGGGGGAGATCGTGTCGTTTAAGGTTGATTCCGACGTTGTTTCCCTTGATGGACATGATTTTCTTGAGACGGATGCTGAGGTTGGGGATGATGGGAAGTTACATGTGACGGTGAGGAGGTCGAATGTGTCGAGGAAGTCGGTAGGGTTTGGGCCGGGGAGTCAGATGACTCCCCGGCCGTCGAACCTCACGGGGGCGGAAATTTATAGTTTGAGTTCTTCGAGGAATCAGACCCCGCGAGGTTCGAATTTTAACCACTCGGATTTTTACTCCATGATGGGGTTTCCGGGTGGGAGGTTGTCGAATTTCGGTCCCGCGGATGCGTACTCGAGTACTCCTCGGGCGTCGAATTTCGAAGAGAGCACTGCGCCAGGACCGTTGAATATGAATATGAATACGAACTCGCCACGGTTCGGGTTTTACCCTGCGGGTCAGACGGTGCCGGCGTCTTATCCGGCACCGAATCCCGAGATTGCTTCGACTGTGGTTAAAACGGTTAAGAGCCAGCAACCGCAACCACAGTTGCAACAAAATGGTTATCAAAATAATAAAGGTAATAATGATGCGAAAGATCTCCACATGTTTGTGTGGAGCTCTAGTGGGTCGCCTGTCTCTGAAAGGACAGGCGGCGGGCTCCACGTGTTTGGTAGTAATGATTTTGGAGCAACAGCTGCTGATCAGTCTGATCAGCAAGCCGCTAAGGAAATCAGAATGGTGGTCGGGTCCGACCACCAACAAAACGGCGAAACTAATGAAAAATTTAGTTTCGTCGGAGATGGAAACGAAGAACGAGAAAAAGAAATTCGACTTAACAAATTAGGTTCAAGCTCTACGGCGGAGCTCCGCCCACTGGACGGAAATGTTGCCGGAAAACAGATGCCGGCGGCGAGAGTGATGACCCGATTAATATTAATCATGGTTTGGAGGAAATTGATCCGAAACCCGAACACGTATTCGAGTCTCATTGGTCTAATATGGTCTCTCGTATCTTTCAGGTAATCCTACATGTCAGTTTTAACTTAAAATTACATATTTACATTACATCATTAATATTATATTATTGATGACATTATATGTTAGGATAATATTATACAGAAATAGAATGAGTTATTTATTTGTTTTTATTATTATTATTATAGGTGGCATTTGGAGATGCCAAAAATAATCGAGAAGTCTATCTCAATACTGTCAGATGCTGGTCTTGGAATGGCTATGTTTAGCTTAGGTAAAAATATTGATTAATTATATTTTTAGTATTTAATTTCGAATAGATGTATCTGAAGAAATTTATTACTAGTTTTGTGATGTTATTTAGTATTTTGTGTTAATTATGAAGGTCTATTTATGGCACTACAACCTAAGATAATTGCATGTGGGAATTCGGTAGCTTCATTTGCAATGGCGGTTAGGTTTCTCACCGGACCGGCGGTGATGGCAGCGGCTTCTATCGCTGTCGGCCTACGTGGCACCCTCCTCCATATAGCCATCGTACAGGTACGATATATACAATACTTATATTTATTATAATGGGTTTTAATGTATAATAAATGTTTATTAGTTAATAATATGCAAGAAAAGTGGATATCTGATAGTTATATAGGAATAAAAAAAAACATATGTTATAAAATAGTTACTTTAATATTTTTTTTATGTTTTTTCTACGTATATATAATATTTAAAATAAGTTTGCAAGGTTTATTTTTGTATTTAACTAACAGGCGGCACTTCCTCAAGGAATCGTACCTTTTGTTTTTGCAAAGGAATACAACGTTCATCCTGCGATTCTTAGTACTGCGTAAGTATTCTTTTAATTTTAATTTCAATCATAATGACATGAAAGTGTATCAACACGCGAGTCGCATCACAATGGATTAATGACAAACTATTATGTTGAGTCTCCATCTACGTTGAACGTGTGCAATTTTGGATCTATGGAATACTTGGGTTATATAAGGGTATTCATTAAAAGATATACACGTTTAAAGTTGACTGTGACCGGCATTCTATAGATCCAAAGTCGTGGTATTAATGATGAATATGTTGAATCGCTTTGGGTCTACATAATATGCTGATATAATTAATGATGATTAGAACATTGGTCCCGTAAGTCCATAAATCTTGTATTAATTTGAATTGTGAATCTTTCAGGGTTATTTTCGGGATGTTGATCGCACTACCAATAACTCTAGTATACTACATTATTCTAGGGTTGTGAAGATTAAGAAAGGAAGATATGTTTTTAAGGTTGAATATAGATGTCCAAGACAATTGGAATATGGAATTTTTGACTTGTCATCCCTTGATGTAAGGATCATGCTCCCTCAACATCTCCCAATATTGTATCTTTTAATATGTAGATTTTCAAGAAAATGAGGAAAGCAATGGCATAAAATATGGGAGACAAACATGAGGAGAAAGGGGATTTTAATCTTTTTTTTCTCTCTTTTTGGGGGAAATAAGTAGCATGTTAATGATATATCAGTGGAAGTTTAAAAGTTAATGGGAAGAAGAATTATGGTACTTAGTCGTTTTCTGTTTTTATTTTTATCGGCTAGTGTTGTTTGTTTGTGGTGTTTACTTATTGGTGTAGTTATTTATATGTTTTGACTAGAGTAAATTAAGTAAATGATCACGGTAGAAATTAAGTAAAATATTTTGACCTACCTTTTATAAATATGAATATACTAATCTTGGGTTTTTCTTATATAAATTGCTTAGGATAATAATAGAATAGAAATAAAAAAGATATAAATTTCAAAAAACTACCTATCCAATTTCCGCATTGACGAGACAAAAAATTTGTTATAAAAGTGCTTCACGCACTTTCACGCCATGTTATTGAAGAAAAAAAGTGCATCCTCGATTTAAAAAAACGGACTTCTAATCCAAGCTCTAAAAAATAATAAATTTAATCTAATGGTAATCGGGGCATCCTCGGCAAGAAGCATTGAGTGCCTCGGGTCACTCAGCAACACCAATGTTGATAGTTCGGGTAGGAGGTTCGTGTAGTTTGGGTTGTGCCCCTATTATTTGGATTAATACATAAAAGATGAGGAGAGAGGGTCTCATAATGATTAGAACCGATCACCCTATAACATTGCGTCATGTCTACATAAAAAGTCCATTGTGAAATGTATGTGATGGGATAAAGTGTTAGTTTGTGTAATTTTTAAAAATGGGTTAAAATGTTATATTTCGTTTATTATTAGATTATTTAAGTATTTTTCCTTTGGTTAAATATGATGCAAAAGGTTTTAATGGGTTTTTGACTATTTTATTGTTCTATTGGGGGTGATTATGTGTGAATATAAGAAATGGGTTCTCATTTGTATGCAAGCTAAAAGAGGGTACTTTAAAATAAAAAATGATCCAACATACTTTATTTATTATGATTGATGATTGATGAATTGTTTAGCTTGAGTAAACACTTTTGTAAGATAAACAAAAATAAAAGGGACTTTGTGAAAGCAAGGGTGTAGTAAGTATGGGCAAAAAAGGTGATTACTTTGTGTTGGTGGTGGTGGGATTCAAACATTTGGTCCCTTCTTTATATATAAAAAAGTATCTTTGCATAATAACATGCACAAAATCAACCAAAAGGTTTTTTTAAAGCATGGGAGAATTGAATCATGTGTTAGCCACATAATTCACAAGGAATCTTTTTAGAGGTTAAGCTTTATCTTTCATAAAAGTAATAAAATATGATAGAATTTGTAGTGATTAATGCCATCAAACAAACGGAAAAAAGCTAAATTTTCACTTATTAGACAAATCTTATACAAATATTTGGGAAATATGAATTATGGGAAGACTCCACTGCAAGGGTGTTATCAGTTATTATAAATTTTTCAGCATCTTTCACTATTTTTCTCTTCCATCTTATCATCTAACACGTATAATTTCGCTCAATGTTTTTCATGAATATAATACAATGAATCCGCTGACAAATGTGAAGTCTATATTCCTTCAATCTTCGATATATGATCTTTCTTGAAGTGCTTTTTTGCTATATGATAATTCATAGTAACACTCGATTCTCTTTTATGTACATGAACATCAAGTTTAGCGACTATTTAAGCCTTCTAAGTGTTTTGAATATATGGTTTGTAGAAACAACTTCTTGATTGACATGAAGCATATAATCTTTCTGTGTTGGAATTTCTTAACATTTTTTGTCAATAAAATACGTTTTGACACACTTGGACTGTTGATGAAGTTCTATACTTATGACTCAAAACAAAGTATAGCTGATTTTTGTTTATGTTTTGATCTCTAAAATTGACTTTATATATCTTTTATGTACTTAACAATGTTCATGTCACTGCTGCAACCCGTGTAACAAAGTTCAAAAAACATGTCACAACATATTATCTTAATTTTTTGTGTGTGCATATATAAGAAGGATGAACATAAGATACTAAAATCTTAAAAATGGAAGTACTTTGGACTAGTGGTTAAGCCACATTAACAGTTAAGATGACATGATGATAATTCTATAATTAACTAGCTAGACGTTACTAACGGGTGTGAGGGATCAATAAGTAATAGATGGTCATTGTTAACTTTTGTTGGGTTTTTAAACGGGTTTTACCATTTTTGTAAAGGTAAATAACTTTTCCATGTTTTATTATTTTTTCCTAAAGAAATAATTACACTACTAAATCAACAATAATGTTTTCTTTAATTCGAACGCAATATTAGTATATTTAAAAATTGATGTTTGTTAAAGGGTTGATGCAAGCATGCAACAATGAGTCTAAAACCATCTACATGGTGCATCTAAGTTGTAAAGTTCTTTTGCAAGCACGCTTAATCCATTTACAAGACAAATCCACTTTTACGACGTGATTAACTGATCGAAAATACTACTACTCTGAAGTACATATGTTGCCTCCAAATTGTTTTTAAAGCTTTTTTTATGAATTTTGATCAACGAATAATAGTCAATGTCATATATATGTTGAGTTAATCATGGAAATACGATGAACAAGCTCGGTCAGTGTAAGACCTTCCTCAGAAAACCAATAGTTATGTGAAAACCAAAGAAAAACTATGAAAATCAATAACATAATTCTTAATTTTGTTTTGTTTTTTTTTTAATTATTAAAATGTTACTTAAGTATTTGTTACATATATGTTAAGTATAAATACGAGAATGAAGAGTCTTACATATACGTAACACTATTTTGAATGAAAAATGGTTACGTATACATAACCTATGTGTGACGTATATGTAAAAATATGTTACGATTTTCATTTAACCCATACCACTATCTACTTAGCATAAATTCATATTTGTTTTAAGTTTTTTTGTAAATAAAATATTGCTCAATGAAACGGCTGCAATTCGTTCTTGTTATATCTAACTTTTATTTTTTTCAACATGTTTTATATATTTTGTATTTTCCTATCTGACTTATGTGCCAAACACCCATTCAAAACCTAACTTTGTGCTCATAAAATGTGAGACATTGAAGGTTTATTTCCCACTAGTATGTTATTTCAAAGTAGGAACCAAAAAATAAAAAAAGAAAAAAAAAGAGTTGTAAACAGAAAGGATTTAAAGTTGGGACAGTTCCATCTCAATCCAATAGAATTTAGGTATAAATTGCAAAACACTTACTTATACATTTGCATTTTTCTAATTTTATTTTTTAATTTATTATTTATATTTTAAATAGACATTTCAAGTGATCACCTAGAAGCGGCCTATGTATCATAGGTCGATAGAGGAAAAATCTACTTAGACCTAAACAATAACTTGCTATAAGAGAAACTTTAAAATGTAAGTTTGTTTTTGTTTATTTTTATTTCAAATGGATAGGCTATATATTTATAAAAATTGATAACCTGTAAACATGAAACCTAACACACTATAATGTAGCATTCATTGTTTTTTAATATATAGATAATAGTTGTTCAGCAAAATGATAAATTACCCAATAAAATGTAATTTCAGGGGTTCATAAATCACATGGTGCATAAGTGATGGGATAACAACAAATTAGTACACTTAGACATTTGATGCTCAAAATCTAGTGGGTAGGATTTGTTAGCATTAAACCAGTAATCAATTATAATATTTTAAATATCACAAATTAATATTGTGTTCTAATAAGATCTTTTTTGGAGCCTATTGTTTGTCTTTCTTTTCCATAAAGTGTTTCTTGTGCTCTTGTGCATGTGACTTTGAAATGCATTTTATAAAAATGGTCTTTTTAATTAAAAGACACCATTTGTTTATACATTTAGAAAAAGACTTGAGTAATAGAGATCATCTTGGACACAATAGTGTAAAACACTCAGAAACAAGCTCAGTCAGTGTAAGACCTTCCTCAAAGCTTGTCCATAGCCCCGTTCGTGCCGTCCTTCAAAAGGGTTGCGTTGTGCAGTCCCATCCATCCTTCACCCGCCCTTCACCAAAGGTGCCCCATGGACGGATTTTGTGGGGCCCATGTGACTTAAAAATGTGTGTTGTTTGGTTTTTTTATTGGTTTTTAATGGTTGTTTGTGGGAATAATAGTGTTGGGAGCAAAAGTTGATTGTGAGAAGGATGGATAAAAGTTAGTGGAAAGCTGATGTTGCATGATGACTGGAACTGTTTGTGGGAAGGGCGTTATTCAGCGTTGCAGACAGTTTAATGATGTATGACAAATCCTTTGTGGCAATATTTAAGAGCCAACAAAGTTGAACTATAGTTCAAAAAGCAAGATTGCAAACCCTCATTGTTGAACTATAGATAATAATGATGAAAGAAAGTGAGACATCTGATGAACTTTTTGGCAAATTTAGTGTAATTGTTACAAGATTCAAAAGTATCGGGTCAAGCTTAGAAGACAAGGTGGTGGTGCGAACTACGAAAACTAACCAATTCGATTCCAGGGACTTATTTGCAAATTCTGCCTTTTGTTGAGCAATATTTTGAAGTAGAAGCTAGCAATGCCATTTGAGTAGGCTATTGAAGATTGTAGTCTTATGAAGATCGAATTAAAGTTAATGAGAAATATGAAGATCAAAGTAAGTTATTGTTTTCGATAGACATGCAAGAAAGATCAAAACATGGTGAGTTTGATAAAGATCAATTAGAACAAAGAATGATAAAAATCGAGCACGTGACCAAGTAAGGGGTGTGATTATGGTAGACGTTGACAATGCCAATTCCAATTAAATGAAGATCAAATAGAACGAGGTATGTATCGAAATAAAAGATATATCAAGTTTTATAATTATCACATGTATGGTCGCTCTGAGTTCGCTAGAACCAAAGGAGTAGGTCAATTTGGCTCAAGAGGATGAACCGACATAATTATGACGTGCAATTGGGTCTATATTAAGATTGAAGGGGATAATGAATGTATTAGTCCTAATATTTCACTTGTGAAACGGGATGAACTATTATAAAGAGAAAGAAGGGTTTTATTTCAAAGATAGTGCTCTAGATATACAGTGAATAGAAGAATGAGACCGGTTAAAGTACTAGAGATAGCTGTTAGAGTTTTGTTTATTAGTTGTTGCTTCTAGTTAGAAGTTTGAGTCTAGTTAGAAGTCTTAGTGTGCAATATAAAAGTTTAGTATAAATAGGGGTGTTGGGTTTGGCTCGTTTTGTGGTATTTAACTAATAAAGCTAGAAAAGAAGTGTGACATGTTCGTCACAAAATACCGACTGTTTCTTGTGATTTTATGATCTAATGTTTCCAACTAGAAGAAATGAACTTTGTATAAAGCTCAAAAAATAATTCATACTAATAGTTATATATATTTTTAAATATTACTTCGTTACATAGCATTTTATTTTTATGTTAAAATTACCGCCTCAAAAAAGATAAATAATTCATAATAGTAGTTATACTTTAACAACAATGAATATTTAGCTAGTTTTTGTTATTTAACAGGATTCATTATTTTTCTACAAGTTTTTTAAAGGAAACTTACACCATAAAGATTGTAAAGAGGTAAAAGTGTATGATATTAAACCTATCCCACTCATTTATTGAGTTGGAGGGTCCATGCTCCACACTACCCATGCTATGCCATGTGGTTGTATTATTGTGTGTGAAGGAGATGAAGAGAGGATCCAACTAAATTTGGGAAGAATGTAACTTGCCAATGACCTTTTAGCTTTACTCATAATTTCATGTTTAATGTGTCTCATTGATATATAAGCTAGCTTCATCTGCAATTTATTTGTTACTAGATTTTCGCGACATGGAAATTCTTAGTATTTTTGGTAATAAATGAAACTGACCACTCTTCTCCCAAGGATCGAACCCGGATGGTCATGAGATACCCTGGGCGTGCTACACTTGGTTTTGCATTTAAGATAATTAAGTCTTTTATACAAACGTTGCAATCTGAAGAAAAAAAACCCTGTGGTCCAATCATGGAACGACACATGTCCTGCGACCCAATCACCACAAAATACTATTCATCAATCTTCGTAATTCATATATAGTTAATAGGAAAAAGAAAGAAATATGGTTTTATCCTAGCTATACATGTGGAACATGTGGTGTGTCTTTTATTTTTCAAGTGATTGTAAAATAAAGACTTTCATTGATGAATTGGTTTGTCAAAGTACACTACTTAGATTGATGAAAATTTACAATTCAAATGATTCAACAATGAAATGATTGATATGGTTGTATATAAGTTTGAGAAATAAAGTGAACAATTCTGGTTTCTTTATGTATGATCAAAAGTTATTTTGTTATTTTTTTATGAATGACAAACCTACCCAACTACTCCTAAACTACATGATAAACTACATTCTATCAAGTTTAAACCTAAGTTTACCCATAAGAGACAAAACCTCTTACCACTAAGTTACAACCCAAGTAGCAGTTATTCGGTTAGTTACTAACATGCTAAACAAATTGTTGGTTAATTGACTTGAATGGCTACGGATTATGCCTATACACGAACAATGAATCGTTAACTATGCTAAACGGTAAAATGAACACCCTCAAAGAGTTCATCATTTGCCATGTTACACTCTAATCAATTAACAAAGACTATAAATGAATGGAAGAGAAGTCGTATCACTCGTATGCATTATTGAAAAACGAACGTTTATAAGGCTGAATAAAGAAAGGTACTCATCAATCAAAATAATCAAAACTTATGCACGTGCATCGACATGATTGAAATCAACATTGTCTACAATCCATGAAGCCCCATGTCCCATCTCAGTTGATTAGATGACATCCCTTCCATAGACTAGCGTGCATCGTGTCATTTCAATCGAAGTTTCGTAAGTTGTGTGGTCGGCTCACAATAAATCATCTAGTCGTAACCACTAGTCTTTACGGTCTTAATCTAGCAATACATAATGTTGTAGTAAGTTCACTAATTAAGTTGTCACGTTTCTAATTTTAAAATGGGATCTAGTCAATAACCATAACTCAAGAGATGTCATGACATGAAATATGTTTTTCTTGACAAAATTGCACACAACTTGATGTTCATTTGTTATCATCAGAGGCGACATCACCATTTTGAAGTTTATACAAATTTCGTATAAAATATGTCATGACATGAAATATGTTTTTCTTGAAATAAATTACAGTATAGAAGAATATAACAATTTCACAAATATATGCACAGGCCTTAAAACATACATCACAATCATCTTTCGCTTTTAATATTACTATACACTAATCTATAACCTCTAATAAAACAAAGTTTCTTTTGTCACTTGTCATTCTCTTAAGCCATGTTTTTTACACTTGTCATTTTTCTAAATATCCACATATCAATTTCTCTTCAAAAGGGTATTATAGTAATTTAAATACTTCTACAAATTTCTCTCTCTTATTAAATATAAATTCTATTAATTGCTATGTTTCTCTCTCTTGTCTAATTTTTTTTAAATCAAACTATCTTTTTTTAAATAGATTTTATAAAAGAAATTAGAAATCACATCTTTTAATTAAAATCTAAATAACAAAAAACTAAAGTTTTATATAATATGAAATTTTCTAAAACACTAAACATTTTTAAAACAAAATATTTTATATCGTTTTGTTTTAAAACAAAAATTATAAACGGGTGAAATATTTTAAAACAGTCTTTTTAAAACAACCAGAATAATTACAAACCAGGTTTTTTTAAAACAATATTTTTAAGTACATGAAAAACGTATAAATTGTTACAACTCAATTTTTAAAATTAAAGCATAGATAGAAAACAACATTATTTATCACATGTTGCAGCTTAGTAATACAAAAATACAATTAACACGAAAAAATATAAGTAAAATAAAAAAAAACAATAAAATAAAATAAATGTAAGCAACAAGGTTTGAACTTGCATTACCAAACTCAAAGGCATCACATCTAACCAACTCTACCGCCTCCAAATTTTATGTTAACACTTGAAATAACATATTTAAACAAAAAGAATGGGGAAAAAACAAAAAGAGGACTTTTTGTGCTTCAATAACCATGTGACATGTGACATGACAGTGGAAACCCTCTGACCATTGCTAATTGTGTTATGCTATTATGATTTTCTATGCATCCATGATTCACCCGTGACGAGATTATTAAAGTTGAGTAATACGAGTCAACAAGTCAAGTCACTAAGTTGTCTTGACATGGAGGAGAGCCAAACACAATATTAGTTTCTTCTCCGGTTTGAAAATATGAAGTTGATTCAGATCGACTATTACTATCTTAATCCAGACAATCGGCTCAAACTCGACTCATGAACGAATTCAAATCAAATTAAATAAAAAAATCAAACCGTATGACAAAACATAAAATATGAAAAATATAAACATATTACACTCATTCTTGTTTACTTTCTCATTTTCAAATACTTTTTGTGTGGTTGATAGTAGCCATGCAGCTCATGAGTCCCCACAATGGTTGCTACATGACGTGGCTAAATATACATTTCTCGACGTTTTCTTGTCCACATTCAGACACCAAAATAGACATATCGCATGTTGCATTTACTCCACTTTCCCACAATTATTCGTACATTTTTTAAAGTACGATCCGTCTGTGACACCCTACACAAATCCCAAATCGACCGTGAACAGTAGAGATTCTTGTTTCATAAGTAATGTCTGACATCTAATATCACAACGCGTTTTGGGCGTATTGGTTATGGATGAGAGGAGAACTCTACAGTTAAGCATACTCAGGTGGCAGCAATCCAGGGATGGGTGACTTCCCTGGGAAGTTTTTACTCGGGCAACCAAAAGCAAATCCGTTAGCTCCATGTGGGCAAAGTGTACAATATTGATGGTATGAGGGGGCCGGGTGTTATACCGTCACAAATAACAGTTTCAAACACATAACCTTGGGCGATATCGTCCCTAACCTAAGATGTGTTTAATGTGTCAAACGTGCACATGACCACGTTTAAGTTGTAAACGATGCTGGAATTTAGCTCGGATCAGTTTAAATGGTTGGAACGAGAGTGAGAGACGGGTTGTTTTCGGTGTCGGGTGAACTACAGACATGATGGCATGGGTGGGTGGCCAGGGGTAAACGGGGACCATTGTCGTGGGGACTTGAAAGACAGCTCGATGTATGCAAGAAATCATTTTGTGTGATTGTTTTCTTTTACTTACTTTTGAAAATAAAATAAAAAAAGATATGAAAAGTGAATGAAATTAAGTATGTTTTCTTTATCTACTTTACAACTGATTTAACTTGAACCCGACCCCACAAAAATATTTCATGTTATTCTATTTGAAAAATAAATTGTATGTGTTGATTTCAATTAATATAACTCAATACAAAACATACTATTTGTGTGCTTTCTCGATCTTGTAATTCTCTAAGTAGCTTTATGAATTGTGTACAATTTTGTGTATACGTTTACCATAAAATTAAAGGATTTTGTGATGAATCAATAATCGAATAAGACAAAAAAATATTCCAAATAAAGATGTAATTCTTATCCTTATCCATACCATATGATTCCTTTACGGATTGTTTGAACCATTACAACATTTCAGTTGGTGGTTATTGGTTGGGGAATATAATTATCAACAATTGACAGTTAAATTAATGATAATCTTCTATAACAGTTGTTACTGATACTTGCATTTCAGCAGTAGCTATGTTATTGTAGGTCATATGCCCTGCTAATCATATATACTCATAATGTTTCGATACTTACTCATGCTTCAGTCGCTACTTATGCTTTGGTTACAAGTGATCATTAATTTTTATCGTCCATCCTAGGACGACTAATGGACAAGTTGCCACTGATGATCTTAGCATGGCTGCTAAGAGCTCTATTCCTTGGACACTGCCAGGGACGTTCCCACTTGAACCCCAACATATAGGTCGTTGCCGAAATTCATTCATGGGGCTTTGTCCCTTGGAACCCGACCCCTTGGTCTAGAGGACAAACCCTTTACAACATTAGCGGTTTAACAATTCTCGAGATCAGTATATTTTTACATGATATGTGCACTTCTCACCTTATAATTCATATTAATATTTATTTCAAGTTCTTTTTTAGTTTTAAAAAGATCCAACTAAAAAAAATATGAACTTAATACCACAAGAATCACTAACATAAAACAACTTAATTTTCTAGCAGTGATATTATAGTTACTCTTTTTCCTTTTTAACTTTTAGAACATTGTTAATAGACGTTATACATATACATACATACATACATATATATATACATACATACATATCCAATCAAATATTGTAGTTCCTATGGTAAGATTATTAAATAATATTTTTCTAGTAAGATATATTCTTTATACTAAAATTATTTGGAGTGGGATAAAAGTGAGATGGAAAAAGAATAATGTTTTGTTATGGAGAAAGAGAGATGGAACGTGAAAAACATCTGCACCCGAAATTATCCGATGAGAATTGTCTGGCTGTGCTCACATATTTCTTCTGTGGCCCCCATTTCCAATCATTGTATCAAAGCTATAATGCACACAAGTGTAGTAATACCACTCTTACATACTTACATTCAATTCTTAGTTAGTCTTAATTTTCCGTCTCTCTCTATTGTTAAGGGTCGTTTGGTTCGCAGAATGTTTTGCAAAAGAATTGGAATCGAAACTGAAATTGGAATTGGAATCTTGTTAAAATTGATAACGTGTTTGGTTGGTCAATTTTGAGTGAAATGAAATTTTAATGTTGAACATTCTATTGAATTGTTAAACATTCCATGGGTAACAGGAAAGAATGTGAATTCCAATGAATGAGGGAAAATTTTTCAATTCCAATTTCATCCGTCGTCCAACCAAACATGATTTTGGATGGAAAATTTTTCAATTCCAATTTCAATTCCAATTCTAATTCCTGAGAATTCTGTGAACCAAACGGGGCCTTAGTTCTATGAATTTCTTTAACTTTTGATTCAATTGACTTTTTTTTGGCAAATATATGATTAGCCGATATTTTTAATTCATTCATTAATATATTCCACCCCCTCTCTTATGTTAAAAGTTGTGAAAATCATCTTCAATTTGACATAGTGTAACCCAAGTCATTTCATTATTATTATTGTTTTATATTAATGCTTCATTTTTTTACCACCACCCAACTTTTTAAAACACAAGAATCAAACTATGCTATTAATGCTTCATTTATGTTTACCACAACCCAATTTTTTCATAAACAAGAATCAAAATGTGTTATTATCACAGCATCACATCAGTTAGGATGTGAGGTATCACCATCTAATTCTTAGGCATTTTTGGTTTCATATGCAGTTTCCTTGTGTATGATTCCAACCTAAAGAATGTAGCGTTAATAATAATGTCATAACAGTCGATGTCTCCACAGACATAGTGATGGTTATGGATTTGACCGTCGTGTACTCCTCAAAAGTCATCTTTTCTTTTTCAGACGCTATCTCGTCCATCTCCACTAACGTCAAATTTGCATTATCGTTCATTCCTCACAACCAAAGAGTCCATACAAAAGGCAAGAAATGATAAAGATGAGGGGGAGATTATTGTATATATATGCAATTGTTTTGATTTGATTATGATTTAGCTATTATGTTAAATTGTTAATCATCATGAATGAAACGGAAAAATATGGTTTACTATAATCATATACAATTTACAAATTGTTAATACTATTTGATTATACTAGAGTTAGATATTTTTAATCGAAGTTAATTTCTTTTTTCTGCATACTCTTTTTAACAACTCTAATCTAAGCTTAATGTACTTCAATCAAAATCTACTCTACGTCTCGATCGAGGTTCTAACCCAATACCATTTAGGTGATGTAAAGGAATCGTGCATCTGTGATAAAAAAAAAAAAAGAAAAAAAAACTTGGACAACCTGAGAGTCATACGACGCTTTCAGATTGAAACTATTTAAGGGTTCAATTCAAACGTTTAATTGGATAAAAATCAGTTTTAAAACGATGTATGATTTTGCATGATTTTTCTTGAACCAGAAGTAAAAATGTGAAGACCAAATATGAAGGAATTCGTATTTCTTGCAAGGATGTGGGTAACTGCCGGAGGAAGTTTTCATGTTTAAAATTAAGCACTTTTTACTCCGAATTCCACACTTCGGGCAAATCAAATTTAGCTCGATCTCAGCCAAAGACTCTCTCGATCCCTTTGACCCCTTTAGGCCCCTTGGACCCCGCTACTAGGGGCGCCGCCCCCGGACCGTCGCCAAGGGAGTGTTGCCCCCTTGAAAACCGCATTGCTAGTTTCGCCTCCTAGGAGGTTGTAATATCGAATCACAATAAACTTAAACAAACGTGCATTTCACTCCAATTAAATCAAAATATCTAACAGGTGAAATGCGTTCGTGTCACTAGGCCACTACCAATGGTTTTACTTATCGTCCGTTGTTAACTTACATGAATGATATAGTAATCTTAAGTGCGACTATATATGTTATATTAACTTATCATTAGTATTTTTAAAACGAACAGAAGCCACTATTAGACAATTGGATTTTTATCTCCAAGTAGACTATTATAACAGGGCCAAACAGCCCAATTCAAGAATAGGCCTCATAAGTTCAACTCAAACGCAAAGAACCATAAAATCATACAACAACCAACATCGGCCCCATCACACGATTCGGGAAACTACGAACGAAAGGAACGTAGACATACAAATTGTTGAACCCACTAATATATCGCCTAAGAAGCGTAGGAATCAATAGTAGACAACATGTGTAGATGTGCAAGTTTTTATAGGTGAGATATTTGTGTCCATTTATGAACGACAGTTTCTGACACTCATAATAGTATCATATAAAAAGTGATTACCATGCCATACTTTTTGTAATCAGAAAACTATTTTTGACAAGATCGTATAGAGTTACCATGTATCTTCAATCATCACATAAGCACATCGTTTAAAATATGATAACCAAACCTGGTAAATTCAATAGTGACATAACATCTTTAAAATTGTACAACAACACTTTGTAACTGGTATAACAACACATTTATACTACACATTGTCGTATACTTTCTGTAAAACATCATGTCTTTAAAAATGTAGCACTAATTCAAACAAAATGTTTATCCCGGCAATCTCAACTATTAAATTACTTTAATCAAATGCTCAAATTAGTTCCTATACTTTCTTTGTGAAATCCATCTTCTACTAAATTACTTTTAAGTGTTCGAAATTTGGGTTCTTCGCTTCTTCCTTACTCCTGCATTCCGGTTGATTGATTAGAGGATCTTAATTGATTTAATTAGGGTTCGATTAGAAGATATTAGCAAATTAAAGTTTAGGAAACTAGCCTTTAGAGTGATTCAATGAATTACAAGATTGATACCGCCTTTACATCAAGATTGACTATTGAAGTGAGTTAGGGAGGTTTAAGTGGCTGAGAAACACTAAAAAGATTAGTATTCCAGCCTCTAGATCCATAAATCACTAAATCCTATACGGAAAAAAGATGACAAACTAACCGATTTAGAGCATTCACAATTAATTTCTTATCCTCATCTAATGGCGGACCTACAACCAAGGAAAGGGGGGCAGCCGCCCACCCTAATTTTTTTTGCAGTGTTATATATACGTGAAAAACCTGACCGCCCCTCATAAAATTTTGTCATCGCACCTCTTATAATTCTTGAAACTAAAGAAAGAGCAAAATTATCTCAAATATATTGTTTGGAGCAGAACTACAATGGGGTCCGATGATCTTCCAACAGGCCGGCGAATCATATTTTCTCACTAAACAGGTCTGCCATCGAATGGATTTTTTGAAATTTCACTATCAAATAATCATGTAATTAGTAGCAAGAAAAAATTATATCAAGATAAATATATTTGATAATAATATATCTCAAACATGTTGAACATATCACCAATTTTATGAGTATAATTGTTTCAAATATCACATATCACCACTTTCACGTGTATAATTGCCTCAATACGATTTTTGTTATATTATACATATACGCAAATTCATGAGTTTGGGAACCATTTTTACGATTTTTTACGTCAATGAATAAACCCGACCCATCTGACTCGAACCGGACTGATAAAATATATATTATATTGCGGTAGCCAAATAACCCTTAAAATTTTTGCCCCCCGTGAAAAAAAATTCTAGATCCGCCACTGTCCTCATCCATATAATTACACTAAAAATTATTATTTTTTATTTCTATTTTTAATTAAATAATAATACTTTATACATTTATCATTATATTTTTTTCGCCTCTATTTACAACCACTTAAAGTATATTAAAAAAAATTATAGGGGTTTGAATATTATTTTCCAAAAATACAGATTGAATAGTAAATAATTCTTTATCTTTTACTCAGAACCACTTATAACCATATCGTATAATATAAGGAATACACGCAAAACAATTTAGAAATTGGATTGTGAATGCTTAGAAGCCTAATAAAATAAAAAGCAATCGATGGAAAATGACAATAATTATTTAGAAACCCATATTTTTAAAGTTATGTTTGTATATGTAATAAAGATGCATATATGTTTTATTTAAATAATTAAATCACTTGATTTTACAAGGTTTTATTTATGAAAATTTTCATAAGACTAGAACATAATAACTTAAGTAACTTTATTTTGAAAGTTATGTTTGTATATGTAATAAAGATTCATATATGTTTTATTTAAATAATTAAATCACTTAACTTTACAAAGGTTTTATTTATAAATGTTGAATTTAAAATATTTTTAATGTTTCGATAATTAACTTTGAAGTTATTATAATCTTAATTTTTTTTATTTACTTATACTTGATTGCCATGTATGGTTTGATGACTTAGATCAGAGATTCAGAGACTTTGAAGTAGAGGTGTTTAAAAAAGCTAGTTAATCGCAGAGATCTGTATTTTTAACCGAAACGGTAACTGGTTAATAACCATATGATAAAAACCGGTTCCTGATCGATCTTAACCGTTGGTTTCAAACCAACTATGGGATATTTAGGCATCAAATCGGTTTGTAAACGTTTAAAATGACCGTTTTCCTATGTTGGTATAAATAAGTAGTGGGAATAATTCCTTAATTACAACATCAAAAAGACCGAGCAAGACTCGACGCTTAACGTTATGTATCAATGTATAAATGTTTCTTCAATTAGATATATTTTTTTGCCACAAACCAATGTGTAATTTCTAAGTTTAACAAATTAATAAAAAATAAATTTAATTTTATTATATATGTATATTTAGTGTTAAATTGATTATTTAATAAAAAACTTTTCATAAGAAACCGTTTTTACCAATACCAATTATCTGGTTCGGTTAATAACCTAACCGATAGGACATGTTAAGTTTTCAATACCTTAAAACCGGTTAGTAACATAACTGATATTAATAACCGTTTTTCTTCCTCTTAAAATAACTGGTTTGGTTATTAACTAAAATTGTATTTTTTTAAACTAGCGGATTTGTGCACCTCTATGTTTTAAACAAATGTGCTCAAATATGAGTGCTAAGCACAACACTATAATAGTTAGAGGCTGTTTGGCAGCATTTAAATCAACATCTTAATGGTTTAGACGTCTGAATGGTTCAACATTTAATGGTTCAGACTGTTTGCTTCACGAGCAAATGTCTGAATGGTTAAGACATTTGTCTCTGAATGGTTAAACATTATACTAATGCTGAATGGTTAATAACTCTTATCTAAATTGTTCAGACATTTGCTTTTGAATAGTTAAACGATATACTAGCTCTTAATGATTTTGACCTTTTAATGGTTTAGCATGTAATGGTTCAGACATTTTATTGGTTTAGCACTTAATTATTCAAAAATTATCAAACACCCCATTAGTCTTAGAGTGAAGGACCTGTTTGGGCCCCTTCCAAAAGGTTCTATTATTTTGTACTTTTAAAAGGTTTAATATTTTGGTGTTAATAGTTATATTCTATTTTTATAGCCGGAAAAACACTTTTTGCAATTGAATTTTGTGAATAACATAAATAAATTTTTTTGAAAAATACTTAGTTATGTGAAGCATAAATATATAACATGTACATTTCAAGTATAAATTTAAAAAGTAAATACCATTAACTAAAAATATGAATACGTACAGGATATAATCATCAAAATAACCATTTTGAGTTATGTTTTTTACCGACATGAACTTTGTCTAACATGTATAAAAATGCTCATCTTTGACATGCACGTGTATCATCAAAATACAACCGTAATAGACGTCGTGAAAACCATGAAAATATTGTTGTTTATCCACGTGTATGTTTCTCATTGGCCGGGTAGATTTTGTAGAGTTGTGTTGTGTTAAAAGGTTAGTTGTGTTAAAAGTATTTTAGTTGTTTATTTTGATAAACAAACTCGAATCAGATTGCTTATTTTTGATGATTTTTTCAAATTACATTTTATGTAGCATTGGATAAATAATTATATGTACCGACCTTCGTGAGACAAAAGACCTTTAGGACCAGTCTTAAAACGGACATAATAAAACTTTTTTAAAAAAAGATAATTAATTTATACTAACATGATCCCCTAAAAAGAAAGAAGAAAAACGCAAGTAAATAAATATTAAAAAACAAGAAAAAGTTAACATCTACATGTTGAACCCATGATTATATAATTCAGATGCCCAAATTAAATAAAAAAAAGGTATCAATTATATGCTAGTCTGCTTTCAACAGTTTTTGATATCAAGAAAAACAAATCCTGTAGAAAAACAAAAACCATAGCATAAAATAATAATAATAAACCAAAGACTTTCAAGATTCCAAGAACCAACCAGTGTACATGAATGATTAGAGACAATAAAATTAAAAATATTCAGATGACAAAATGATCAACAAGAAAAAGTTGTCAATATTCTTAAACAGTAGTTTTGTGTCTTCTTCTATCATCTCTTCACCATTTTCTTTGCCTTCATTTCTTCAATTTTCAATTTTGCCACTTCTGCAACATTTGTAACACCATAGTTCTACTTATACCACTCATGTTTCATACAAGAAGAAACATAAAGATAAAGAAATTCACTTGATCAACAAGTAATTATAACAACAATATTGATAAAACAAGATAACTGATCAAGAAGATCACAACTGTTGATCGTGTTCGGCTGCCTGTTG
This sequence comes from Flaveria ramosissima, assembly GCA_025215565.1. Taxonomy (NCBI): domain Eukaryota; kingdom Viridiplantae; phylum Streptophyta; class Magnoliopsida; order Asterales; family Asteraceae; genus Flaveria; species Flaveria ramosissima. The sequence goes on from CM046042.1 coordinate 43,290,251, forward strand.
ATGTAGGTTGATCCGTGCTATGAGGTGGCTTCTTGTAGTAAAAAGGGAACCATGGAACTATAGGGTCAGGCGCTGGCGGTACACCGCCATAGTAGTCAGGGTTTGGAGGGTTATATGGGAATATAGAGGAAGGTGACGGGTTATACCCCGTCTGAGAAGGCGGTGGAAGGGTGGTTTTTGGTGGATTGTTTCCACCACCACCAATTGGTGGACTGTTTCCACCACCAAGTGGTGGATTGTTTCCACCACCACCAATCGGCGGTGGGTTGCATGGATACGGACAGTATTGCTGATCCACCGCCGCAACAGCTGAATTCAGGGTTGCGAAGAGAAAGAGGAGAGTGGAGAGAAATTGGTAGGTTTTAGAGGACATTTTTAGTGGAAAATGAAGAAAGTGAGAGTGTGGTGTGAAGTAGATAAAAAGAGAAGAGAAGAAGAAAAGGCCAAAGAGGGTAGGAGAGTTGTTTGAGTGGAGATTAGTACTAGTCAACAAAGAAAGTGAATATTATGAACTCTAAGAGGGAAAACATGCAATATTTAGGTGTCACTTTTGTTTATGGTGAGGGGCCACCTATCCCATTCATGCATAATGACCGAGTCATGCTAAAGGTGGTAAAAGTTGACTCAGTTACCGAGTCATGACTCTGTCTAACTCGGTGGAGTGGGGTCTCTATTATTGATCGTGAATGGTTGGCAAAGACAATGATAATACGAGTATTTACAAGCCTTGACATACAATCTAGAATATGTGCCAAAATTAGATAATGATATTAAACTTTTGTAACGAGTACCAATGAGCATAAATAGGTAATTTAAGCCAAAATTTTAGTTTTGTGTAACACCTTAATCCGGATCAAACATGTCCAAGTTTAGATAAAACATAGATTATTAACTGCGAGATTATAAATAACTTTGTTATAAAAAACATAAGCCCTTATAGATAATAAAGTTTACAATCAAAATAAATCAAGACACAGTATTATCACACCTAAAAACACGCACTATCAACTCTATATCTCTCTTTATCAAAATCAAAAATCAAATAACACAAGATGATGACTGACTAGAGAGTGGGGTGGCTGTTGTGGTGCATGAGTGATTGAATGATGGTGCCATATATTGTAGTGGTGAAGGGTGTAGAGATGACGTTGATTGTAGTGGCTAGTCTGCAATGGTGAAGGAAAGTGGGCGTGGTTCAATTTGCGGTTAAGGTAGGTTGTCAACAGAGGATGACTTGTTGTAATACCTCAAACCTGGGAGGTTTTGGAGTCAATAAATCATGATATGCATGTAACATAACATATAGCATAATATATAACCAGATTATTTTTAAAGTCTTAACAGTAGAAATAATTTTAAAAATTCGAAGTTATAATTTTATCTTATTCAAATTACTGATTATTATTTTAATCTGTCTTAAAGTACTTATCAAAACACTCCTTATATCTTCGATCTAGAGATGGGTTCATTTCCTTTTGCATATTAAATTTTCATTTATGTTTCCGTATCCATTGTATTAATCACCAATAGATACACAAATTATACTCTATATAAAATGTGAATGTTAGCTACATGTTGTTTTGGAATCTTCACAGTTCTTCCACATAACTTTTTATCATGTTTCACATTCTCCCCTTATATATTGAATTACATATAGTACAAGTTATATATATATACATATACATATATATATATATATATATATATATATATATATATATATATATATATATATATATATATATATATTAATAATCCAGTCGTATGTAATTTGTTTTTTACTTTGAAAAACAACCTTTTTTCATAACTTTATATAATGCATATTAATAATCCTGTAGCATGTAACTTTTTTACTTTGAATTTTTTTTTCAAAACTTTATTTATATAACGTTATACTTTTATTTATTTATATAACTTTATTTATCAAAACACCAATTATACTCTATATAATTGTGTTTTTAATTTTAATTTTCAAGAGTTTATGAACGATTTTCTTTTATAAATATGTTTATCTTTTAACTACTTTTTACGCGCATGCCAATTTTGTGTCTACAATTGTTTATATTTTAAACCAACTTCCTAGCTCCATGATTTTAAACGCCTAACATCATAAAAACAAGCATTTTATTCTCTTTAATTTAAGCATTGTATTGATAAAGTTTTTAACTTCAACATATTTATGTGTAGTGTTCCTCGTCATATCACGCGGGCACCTATCTTGTACACTAAAAAGTATAACCAGTAACATCTATAGTATAATCATCAACGCATACACTATATTAATAATACATATGTGGTATAGTCACAAATGCATGAATCAAATTATCATCAGTAACAATTATTCAATTATCACTAATGCATAAACTAAATTACGATCGCTAACATATGTAGTGTAATATTAAAACATACATTATGCTATTGTTATCACTTATTTTGAATATTTCAATGAATGAAGTTTCTATATCAAGTTGCCTAATAAACAATACATGCAATATATTATTAAACGTTCACTTTTTCATAACACTTTCATTGTTTAGTTTTTCTATGTTATTATGTTTATTTAATCCCAATTTGTATCTTTAATTAAAATGTAATATTGCAGTATTTGAAGGGACATTTTAAATTTAAACTGTGTTAAACTAGGGTCAGTTTTTTTTCTTTTTTCTTTCCAAGTGTGAGAATTTGCAACGTGATTGTCAGGATTTCGTAGAACATTGTGTTGAACTAGGTGCGAATAACATTGTGTAAGAATTATTTCAACATGATATTAGGATTTAAGATATGATGTCACGATTATGTCTCATTTGTCCCGTGTTTTTATTTTACTATTTGGTAGTATGTTTTAGGTCTTTCTACACTTTTTACACATTATTGGTGTTGTAGCTTAAGCCATAACATTCCTATGTACACATATACAGAGAAGTTATTCTCATTTTAACAAGTTTTTTATATAAAATAATCCATTTCATTTTGAATGTTTTTTTATATTTTATTATTAACTATACTTGTCATATATGTTTTTGTTTTGATCGTATAATACACTTTCAAGAAGTTGACATGTGTCATTCATTATTTAAGTTGCAATGTGACAAATCGTTTTTTAACTTACGTGGTGTCTTAGTTGTCAAATAATTTTGGCATTTGAAGCTTAATCACATGGACGTTTGTCTCCTTAATTAATTAGGTTCTTCCTCTTCCATGCCTGTTTTCTTTTTTTTCTTTTTCTATAAGTTCTTCTGCAAATAAAGTCCAAATGACCACTATCAAACAAAACATAAAGTATTATTATTCATGCAAGTCATCGATCATCAAGATTTATACATTATGACATGCTTCAGGGTGGTTTAACCAATAGGTTTAGTGCTCCTATATTCGTATAGCAAGGTAGAATCATACTTAGTGGTGCAATGGTACATAAATACACATTTGTATACAAGTTTTGCATGTCGTCAATAGATTAGAAAGGCATGTTTCCGTGTAATAACTAATAGGCATACCAATGGTTGTGAATTTAAATCTTATAGAGCGCATATGTTAGATAGTGTGTTTGTTTGCCGTTCTAAAATAAATCTATTAGTTTCTTCGTAGATTAGTGATTAGTTCAACAATGGTTGATCAAGCTCATAAGTTGGTATTGATTTGAGTTAGGACTTAGGTGTTCTAAATGGTCTGTTCAAAATGCTTGTCAATTTTGCTTTTATGTGCATCTCCTTAATAACTATGTTAAGTATGTTCGGAATTGGTTATTTTATATTTTTCTATCTTCAGATAGCTTCTAATCTACTTATATTGACCAGACACTTTACAAGATTTGAAGACACGACTTTTTAGATATAGACATTGACGACTCCATAAATTTTTAGCACGGAGGCTAAAATTAGTGGTAAAAAATGGATCGAGTCATAATAGGTTAAAAACCACACCAAACTAGACAAATCTTAAGCACATTGAACGACTCATGTAGAACTATAAACTAATTTAGTCCAAAATTTATTATAACCCTTTCAAATTTTTTTTCTTTTATCTATTTTTTTTCAAGAAAGTTAGTTGTACTCCTAAACAAAACAAATAACTTATCAATTATAGAGTTTTTAAAATTTAAAATAAATTTAGGATTTGAAACAACATCAAACATGTAAATATGCATGCATGAGTAATTTGTTTTTGATTTGGGAAGGCACTTGGGGGGATTTTAAAAAATTTATTGCCCCCTTTTTTATTCCTTTTGTGTCCTTGCAATTCGATTATTGGCCTCAAAATCCTTTTTTATTGATGCAATAATAGTGGGCTATGAGGGCCTTTCCGCCTCTTCTAAAGAGGTTAATCCACCACTAGATAGAAGGATCATATGACAATGAACATCATATCAATTGGTTTGAGAGAAAATATCATGTGGTATTTTAAAGTGGGGGTAATTTGTTTAATTATCATCTAGTGCAATATATTTTAAGTGGGTCTGAGATTTTATCAAAGTGGGTATTTGATTGCTGGGTTTCCTCTGATATTATGTGCGAGCTGACCCACAAACGTTACCTATGTTCGTAGGTGTGGGTGACCTTTTGCCAATAAATTTAACCGAATGACCGGACTTAAAGTATACCTTGACCGTTAAAAAAAAGATAATATCATGATATCCTCTAGAAGATATTAATTATTTTGTTTAGGTGTGAATGAAAAGTGTTCATTAATCCCTAGATATAAATATCTGTGCCCACGGAATGCTGATACCATCCTTCCTAGACTAAATTTGTATTAAATGGAAGCAAAATTCTCCGGTTAATTTCTCAAGCCTTTGGATCTTGTTCTATAATTTATTCAATATAATGCAATTATTAATTCCTGTAATTTTTAGTAGATCTGTTACACGATCGAGATTTATAGTGATAGACCAAACTTTGTTTTAGCATGATCATGTGTTGTCATTGGTTTGAATAATCGACGAATCCAGAGACGTCAACCTGTTATGAAATAAAAGATCGAACATATCATATTTGAACTAAATGTACTCTCGTTATACTGTATATTACACTCATTAGTTTCTCGTATAATCAAGTTGTAATATGTACCTCATGTTGAAGCATACAAAAACATTACCTTATAGTCAAGTCATAAATTGTTTCTTAATAGTAAGATACGCCAGTCATTTTGCGTAAACTTTACGAATTTTTGAAACGAGTTAGTGTTAGAACTAAAATGTTACAAAATGAAAAACACATAACTCAAACAAGTAATGTTTGATAATTCAGATCTCAAAGGTGAGACCACGACCAAACCACATGAACCTTTTGTGTTAGTAACTTTAACTTCTTTTATCGGATCTATATACAAGTTTGACTGTAAAGGGCCTATATGGAGTTTTAACCTAATTTTGGCTTTACAATATTCCTAATTTAACGATACAAACTAACGACCGTTAAACAAATTGATCAAAACTGGAACAAATCACATACATAAAGGTTGTCTAGTGTAATTAATAAAGATAAATATTGAAAAATGAAATTAATTATAAAGATAAATATCATTTTCTGTAATTTACTTTTTTATAAATGACTGACTAGTATGTAATGAATACAAATCAAGCTCCTCTTAGCCAACATAACGTAAAATTTTATTTTTGTCTTCGTGTGCGATTCATATCTTATTTATTGTTGTTACCTGTTTGTGTGATTCATAAGGCCACGTACTTTATTTCTCAACCAATATTGAATATTTAAATTGTCATATCGGTATTTAAAGTCTAAAAAAAACACAAAAAAAAAGTCTAAAATTTCTAAAAGCTTTGAACTTTCTATCAAGATGCAAACATGATACCAATATTAATAATGCTAGTACGTACCACGCCATAGGATGTGCTTTTATACCAATATTAATTTTGTATGTAATGGTTTATTTAAATATACTACGATGTTTATTTATTTCACAATATTGTTTTTGAAATTAATAACCGAAAAGATCGTTTTCCATCCAAACACTTCAAGGCAGGGCCGGCCCCGAAAAACCGGAAAAAACTTTGAGCCCGGGCGAGTGAAAAAATGGACCCTTATAATATAAAATTAATAACCCGTATATTAAAAATATATAATACAATAATTATTGTTAAACCAATAAGCAAAAGTATTATAGAAAAATTAATCTAATTTACTTACTTATGCGAATTGTGAGACTCTTCTAGCGTTTTTCAAATAATTTTAGATGGGATAAATGATAGTGAACTAAACTAACTAACATGTTAATGGAACCTAATGTTCAATAGGCTAAAATAATAAAAGGAGCATAAAATTGTTATTGAGTTTGTTAATGAGTTATTAATGGCCTATAATTTCTTTTTAAAAAATATATTCATACATATATAATATAACTTTTTTAAAAAAATTCGGGCCCCTGATGAGATCGGGCCCTGGACGGTCGCCCACCCCGCCCACCCTCAGAGCCGGCCATGCTTCAAGGTTATATTAGTAAAGGGAAGATTAGGGGGTTAATCGAGTTGCCTTTTCAAGAACATGAAATTTTGATAAGAACATAGATGCAATATGCAATCAGATTATGTGTTAAGACACACGAACCCAAATAAGACTCATTCAAGGTGGACATAGCCATCACTCGTGAAACAAAAAAAAGTTAATTTTTTTTCTCTAATTTACTACTTTGAAACAAGAAATTTACACTAAAAATACGTTTCATGTTTAAATTAATAAACAATGCACCTGTGTTAACCCTAAAAATAATGCTCGTATACAACGAATATGATTAACCATTGACAATATAAGTGTGAATTAAGAAGGTTGCCATCGGATATTTTACTAGAATCATGATTAATATTCTAAATTTATTCTACATTAATGATATTCGATGTGTTTCGATTAATTCTTACATCAAAACCAAAATTGAACCGTTCCGTTAATCAATATTCCTTAACTGAACCATCGGTTAATTGTTCGGTTATGATTCAGTTTATTCGGTTATTTGTTCACTCTTTGAATCACACTTTAATTCTAACATGATAATACTTGTAAACTAACATATTAAATACCTACCTGATAAACATACAAATAAAAGTAATACTAAAACTTGAGGGGGCGGAGGAGACCCACGGCAGAGGCCGGCACCGCACGGCAACACCGCCGCCGTTCCCCCATGCCGCAAAATCCCACGCCACATGGCAGGTATACGCCGTGCCCACCACATGGCATAGTGCACACCACAGTTTTGACCGTTTCAAACGATCACATTTTTTACCGTTATCCAAACCCCCACCCACCACCGGCTATAAGCCAATAGTAAAATAATTAAAATTTACAGTATAAATAATGACCTATAACTCATATTTTTACACACCAATTCAAAATAATCTCCTCTACTAACTAGCAACTTTACAAAAATATACCGTGACATTTATTTTGTTTTCTCTTCATTCTTTTAGGATTTTTTTGTCTTCTTGCCGAACACGTCGGCGGGGCTAATAGTTCAAGAAAAAAAGATCTTGAAACGTAATCATGTTGCGGCTAATAAAGTTTTTATGAACGATTAATTTGTGGAGAACCTAAAATACACAGACGAGATGTTTAGAAATATATTTCGGGTACCTCAAGATTTATTTCTATGTATTATTAAAGATATACGCAACAACTTTTCATGTTTAAAGAGGAGTTCGATGGGAGATGTAAAGAAAGTTTTACGCGAATACAAAAATGCATTTCAGCAATACGTCAACTTGTAACGGGTAAGTCACCCAACACATACAAAAAGTTTTCTAAGACTTCTCTTGAATGTCTTGAATATTGTTACAATAATATTATTAATTTATATGGTGATGAATATTTACGAAGGTCCGCTAGTAATGACATTGCATTATTGTACAATTCACATCAATATAGACATGGTCTTTCGGGCATGCTCGGTAGCATAGAATTGCACTCATTGGGAATGAAGAAAGGCGTTTGCGAGAACAATATTATCGAGGTGATCACGATGTTCCAACGGTGATTCTCGAAGTAGTCGCATCACAAGATTTGTGGATTTGGCATGCTTATTTTGGTGTAGCCGGTTCTAACAACGACATTAATATTCTCAATCAATCTCCAATCTGCAAGCCAGAAATGAATGGAACCACCCTGATATATCCGTTTGATGTTAATGCTAATCGATATAAACGTGATTACTATCTAGCCGATGGTGTATATTCTTCCTAGGTAACTTTTGTTAAGTCTTATTCTTATCCAATTGAGTACAAAGAAAAAAATTCAAAAAGGTGGAAGAGTCCACAAGAAAAGATGTGAAACGAGCTTTCGGGTTTTAAAAGCAAGATGGTAAATAATTGCTCGAACGGCTAGAGCGATAAACATTAACAAAATGAAAAGTCAAATGTACGTTTGCATTATATTCCACAATATGGTTATTAAAAACGAAGGCAACACTATTTCTTCCTTGCATATTCGAGATTCACCGACGACTCCAGTTGAGAACGAAAATACAATTTTGGAGTTGCACGATGAGAACACATATTTTAGACTTAGATTCGATCTTTTGAAACACGTTGCAGAGAATGAGGATATCATGGTTTCGGATGATGAAGATTAATTTGGGTTATTGTTATTATTATTTTGTATTTATTAACTTTAGTTTATAATATTTTTATTATAATTTTGATGACGTTTTTTATTGTAATAAAGTATATTTAAAAAAACTTATGGCGTGCAAAATCTGATGCGTTGTGTTTCCATGATGCGCCCTACTGCACTGATGTGCCCTAATGCGCCTTGATATGTGCATTATGCACTGCTACATGTTTTATTCAATTTTAGACAACAGTTGAATCTTTTCAATATGAGTATGAGTCTAACATCTTAACATTAAGGTGTTTTGTTTCATATATGTGTTCATGAATCAAGCTATGTATTAATGTGTGTTTAAAAATATTATTTAATAGTCTGTGCATAGTGTGATAGTATTGAATTTGAGTTTTTATGTTAAAGTATGTTGTTAACAAGTAGTTTTATGTTGAAGTATTAATAATACAAATGATTTTATGTTAACAAGTAGTTTTATGTTGAAGTATTAATAATACAATAATACATATGTGATGTGTGCGCTTCGAAAATCGAGATTTGGGACCAAACACATTGAAGCGCATCGTGCAATTTAAAACTAAGGTCCGGACACTAGTTGATAGCTTGGCGCTGGGTAGGATGTAACCTTCATATATGATTTGTATACATCCACAATATATAGTAAAAACACTTTACATGTTATAATTTTGTAAGTTTTGAATTTCTTTAAGTAGGAATATATAGTACTCATACTAATATACATACATGTGCATATGCATTTTAAAACTAATAATAAGTTGAAAAATAGAGAACCACTTTAACCATTGTATAATTTGTTATATAAATAAACAAGATTGTATGTAGAAGTCTATACATTAAGATTTTTCATACCCTTTTTAAAAACATATGTAGGGAGAAAATAAATTAATAAAGAGTAGGAAGCGATTATAATTCATTTTTTGGTAATTTTGCTTATGATTATCACGGTTTTCAACATTAGTGCTTAAGTAGTTACGTCTCTATATACATGTACATGTATCAAGAATAATTAATGTTGCAACAAAAAATATTAATCAAATAACTTTTTATTAATTGATAAGTATGAAGAGGATGAGGACTCCATGAGTGTCCAAATTATTCTTGAGAAACTAAGGGCAACAAGTAGATGAATGTGATACTCGAAATTCACAAATAAGTGAATAACCATACAAGATGAAGTAAATACACAATTACTATATAATATTCAATTAGCAATTCAATATTATTTAGACACGATCGAGTAAACTGATATGATTCACAAAGAACTTTCTTTTTTTCTTTTGCATGAAATCCAAATTGTACTCCATGGTGCCCATGAACTTTTATCTTTTTACCTCAAATTCCACCATTGATTCAATGAAGCTTATTACTTTACCAAAAAGCAAGCATACCCATTACTCCGACGACCACCATAAGCGGCGGCGCCACCAGTACACGGCGGTGAGCAGATGATTTGGTGTAGGGATCAACAGGATACAAGTTCCCCGGTGGACCCGTCATGTAAATGTATGAGGGCGGTGGAGGGCAGTTGAAAGCCGGAGTTGGAGTCGGTTTCTTGGGCGGTGGTGGTGGCGGTGGAGCGGTGTAACAAGGCTTGTTGCAGGGACAACCACCGCACTTGAATTGGTCATCCATTGCTCCACCACCGGATGTGTCCATTGAGGTGGGGTTAGTTGCTTCAAGTGGAGCGAGAACCGCTGCGGTTACGATGAGAAGGAGGATCGGTGGTATCGACATGGGCGGTAGGCGGTGGTGACACCGGTGGTCGACGGTGGTTATGGTGGAGTTAGTTGTTGTGGAGAGAAAGTGAAAGAAGAAAGAGTAGAAAGAAGTGGTTTTATTTAGTGAAAGGTGGTGGTAGTGCATGCACAAAGGGAAATAGGGTTTGGAAACTCACGTTAATTAGAAGTAATAAAGTTTGTACGAAAATTAATTAATGATTTCTAAAAATAAATACTTTTATGTATTGAAAGAATAAAATAAAAATAATCTAAATTGTGAAAAGCTGATTTATGATAATTTAATGAATTTCATTTTTATTGTGAAGGTGATCCTACTTAGATATTGTTTTTATATATTAGATATTGTTTTTATATGTAAGTTTGATTTAAATTCGATATTGTTTACAAGAATTGTATCTTTTTCTTTCATTTTGCTTGTAATTATTACGTATAGTGATGAAAATCGAACTGAAATCAAGTGTATTAATCTATGACAATTATACAAGTGATATTGTTTTTAGTGATCATATTGTATGTTTTGTGTATCGGTAATTAAATTAATAGCATAGGTTATCATTCAGAAATATGTTACAATTTAAATTATCAGAATCATATTTTTTAACTATTATATATAATTTTCGTATTAACTTTAGCCCAAAGTGACCAACATAAATGGCAATAACGAATATTGTGGGGTTGTTGGCTTAGCCAAGAAGGTATCTCCCGAATATTGCACATGGGATTCCCCAATCCCCATCCTCTCTCACAAGTACTTCTACTTTAAAATTTGTTACTTTTGAATACTTTCTGTATATATTTAACTTAATATTTATATATATTTGTACATATGAATAAAATTTTCGACATAGTTGGTATGTGTAACAATCAATGAAGATCAAAAGCTAATAAACTCAAATTAGAGTAACATGAAGTACCTTAATCATTTGATTATAACATTTTCACCCATTGAAAGTGGTATTTGGAGCACATAGAACAAGGTAAGGTGTATCTTGTAGTTTTGTTAGATTAAGGAAAGAAGCATGATAAGAGTCTAAAAGCATGTGACCAAGATAACCCATCCTAAAAGTTAGGCTTTGAATAGGACATGATCCTTCAATCTCTCATCAATGACAATAGTTAATTAGTTATGTGTATAGTTATGAGCAATTCACTATTTGGTTTAAGTTTTTCATTGAAGAAATTACGAAAGTGCCTATTTTTTATTTTGTATTATAATTTTTTTTATCTAGGTTTAACTATTCAACCAATTTGTTCTAGGTTCATGTATGAGTGTCTAGATAGTGGATTTTAAATTATTTGTCTATTTAATACATCAAATATATGTTTGTGTGTATTCATTAACACAATGTTATATTTGTTACATTTATAGATTAAAAGATAATTGTTAACAGAAAACAATCTATATGTTAGCTATTTAGAAATATAATGCTATCTAAAATCATATTAGCCACATAAAAAATATATACATACACCAACATAATTTTTATCATCATTTAATATTTTCGTATGTAAGCCTGTTTTGTATCAAGAAAATTATATATGTTAGCTATTTAAAAACACATGGTGTTAAGTTAAATAAGACTAATTAGAAAATGAATAGAACATGTAGTAGTGAATTTTGTGAATGTAAACACTATGTGTTGAATACGTAGTGATTTATAAACAGGCACATTAGTTAAAAATTTATGTCGCTACGTACGTGAATATGAGGGGTACAAACATATAAGACGAATATGTAATTCAAATTATAGTATTTAATGAATCTCTATCATGTAATGTAAACCTAGCTTGTCATGAAATTGAATGCAAAGTATAATCTACCAAACAAACCGTCATTTATATGCCTTTTATCGGTCACAAAATTATCATGTGGTGAAGCTAGCTGGTAGATGTTCTCATTGGGTGGTTCTTTGAATCATTACATGTACTAGTGTTATGCCTGCGTGATATAGTGAGAAACAAAACACCTAAGTAGGTGATCTGAAACGTATGTATAAGAAAGTTCAAAAAAATTTTGAGATAAACCCGTGGGGAAGCCGGAACACAATTAAAACTTGTATTCGTGTTTTAAAGGTTCTTAATTTACAAACAATATACATCATATTCTTCAATTTTGTGATATATCTTTATTATTAAACACATATGTTTGTAAATTGGATTTCAGTAATTAACTATGCTACGAAAATTGTCATTCATTATTTAATATGATTGTATAGCAATGAATTTATGTTAAACTTTAAGTCCCCTACTTAACCTAACCGTACCTTTTCCGCGCGGCCCACCTGTTAGTAGTCATGCAATTCATTCTAGGACACAAAAAGCAACCGTAGAGAAAAGCAGAAAAAAATCTAAGGTAAAACTACCCAACGATATCCGGTATTTGTAAAGAACTTAAACATGACAATCAGTATGAAAATACATCATGACGATGATAACTTGAGTTAAATATGCAGCTCTTAATCTTTATATGTTTTAAATTTTTTTGTTTTACACAGTTAATATAGTCTCTACAGCTTTACACTGGCCTAGCTAGTCTCATTATAACCATGTCATGAAAAATCTCATAGTTGCTATAAAGGTGGATATTTGATTATCAATTAATAATGTCAATACAAACGTGACTTGACATTTGGATGATTTTTATATGCATGTATTTAAACACTTTTGTTGAAAAAGGTAACACTTTAACTAATGTCACCTTTATACCAGACTTGTATATCTTTCTATTTCTTGATATTCTTAATTTGTTATATGTTTATATGTCTTTGTATGAGAACAAACTGCTATGGGCTAGCTGGAGTTAATTTAAGATGGGCTTGTAGATGGCATAGCAGATGGGCTCGTATAGCTGATTTCAATAGATAGGGTCGTAGCCATTTAACCCGTTTAGGCCTCTCTGACCCGCTTTTTACCCGTTTCCTTTCTATGAGACACGCGAGTCGATCAATGGGTTGGTTTGGAGCTTTGCTTTATCATATGGATCATATATGTACGACATTGTGGAATGTGTGTGCTTCTCACCTCTGCACTCAACACTCTCGATGTTTGTGAAGACAGGTTGAGGAGTTGATATCTAAGGGCCATGTTCGTGAAAGTATGAGCCCTTGTGCTGTTCCTGCTTTGTTGACTCCAAAGAAAGATGGCACTTGGATAACGTGTGTTGACAGTCGAGCTATCAATAAGATTACTGTAAGGTATAGGTTTCCTATCCCTAGACTTGATGATTTGCTTGATCAGATTAGTGGTGCTACTATTTTCACAAAGTTAGATTTGAAGAGTGGGTATTATCAGATTCGTCTTAGGCCTGGTGATGAATGGAAAACTGCATTCAAAACTCGTGAAGGATTGTATGAATGGTTGGTAATGCCTTTTGGTTTGTCAAACGCACCAAGCACTTTTATGTGTGTGATGAATCAGTTACTCAGACCTTTTATAGGGAAGTTTGTGGTTGTATATTTTGATGACATTCTTATCTATAGTTTGAGGCCCACTTGATTTAATTTCACTTCCTGCATCTGGCTCAGTTCCCAAAAAGGTTCAAGATTTTGTGGAGGGATTGCATGAAGTTCATAAAGTTGTTCATCATAACTTGACCCAAGTGAATGCCAAGTACAAAAAGGCTGCTAATAAAAAACGAAGGCATGTTGATTTTGAAGAAGATGACTTTGTTTGGGCTGTGCTAACTAAAGATCGTTTTTCAGTGGGGGAGTATAACAAGTTGTCTGCCAAAAAGATTGGTCCTGTTGAGATCGTGCAGAAGATAAATCCTAATGCCTATCGACTAAAGTTGCCTAGCCATATTCGGTGTTCTAATGTGTTTAATGTGAAACATTTGCTGCCATATCATGGTGGTTCTTCTGATGATGAGGCCATTGGGAATTCGAGGGCGAATTTTGTCTACCCAGGGGGGAATGATGCGGGACCAAGTGTGGATGAGCAAGCTTTAGCCTTCTGATGATGAGGCCGTTGGGAATTCGAGGGCGAATTTTGTCTACCCAGGGAGGAATGATGCGGGCCCAAGTGTGGATGAGCAAGCTTTAGCCTTTTTGGAGGCCCAAGATCGCTTATCCAAAGGGTCATCGTTTCGGCCCAAAAACGGCTTATTTTAGGAGTTATTTCAATTTTTGTCTTATTTTTACATTTTTTTGGACTTTGCTTTTGGCCCAGTTTTCGGTCCGTTTATGTTTTGTGGCCCATTCGAATTTGGTTTTGTTTCTTTATATGATTGTAAGAGATGGGAGAAATTATTATTGAAGTTTATGAAAATTTGTTTTTCTCTCTATCACTGTGCGTGTAAGAGTGTAAACCCTGATTATCGGTATTCTTTGTGAATCAACGATAGTTAGAAGAATTGTTCCTAGTATTCTCGTTGAATCAACAGGTCAATTATCTATCTCTCTGTTTCCGACTGCATCACTATAAGTTATAAAAGTCGTCGTTATAGGCTATAGCGACGACACTTAGTTGCTAAAAGGTCGCCGCTATATACTCGTCGCTAAATCACATTTTTGTCGTCGCAAAAAAAGTCGTCTCTATAGAGTTTTCTATTTTTTATTTTCCTAGAGTATTGGATTAAAAAATAGAAATAAATAAATAATACTTTTAGCGACGACATGTCGTCGCTAATAAAATTTCATGAGGGCGGGTGTATTCCCTCCACCGCACCAAACTCTATTGCGATAACAAATCGAAGCAAAAACTAAATTTGGTAAAAAAACCATAAGCCTATAGAGGTGACATGTCGTCGCTATAGATGTCGCCTCTACAAGCTTAGTTACTTGTAGTGAATCACTCCTTTCCACACTACACAAAACTTCATTTCATGTTAACACTTCAAGGTCTCGAATCTGAATTATAAAAACATAAGCTACACATTTGTAAGTAAAAGTTTAATAATCTTAAAAGCATATGAATAAATTAGTTAATTGTTTTCTAAGCTATATATAACATATCTGTACGTAAGAAGTAAAAGTTTTTAAGAATAAAATTAAAACAACTGTTAAAAAATCAATTTCTTCTTTTTATTTAATTTGACAATAACTTAGTATTCTGTAATTAACATTAGCACCACTTATACATAAACATTGTAATACATCTCAAGAATCAATAAAAATGCAGTCTCGAGCATTTTAATTTAGAAATCAAACATAAGCTGTTCATTATCACGCTTCCAACATGAGTATCTATGAATCCAACATCCATCATCGACACATCTTTATCAGTTATCACTTGTGCCGCTTTCAATCTACCGCAGTGACCGCATGCCAGTAACACTATATCGATGGACAACCCAACATATCGCTTTTCAGGCCCTCGCACCAGTGTCGGCTTCCATGCAAACTCTTGTCAAGTAACCAGTCTTTTCGCTGGTTACAATCTCACATTCGTCGTCTGTTCCACCTTGTATACATTATGTACACACACTCATATGCGTCTATATACATTACAACCGACGCCTAAACAATGGCCCATATTCGATCAAAAGTGATTTTGTTTGTGTGTTAAGAAGAGGCAAAGGGCTAAGAGGGTAGGTGGTGGTGTATCTAGTAACAAATTTGTGGTACCATAAGTTGTATTATCATAAAACTAGCAACATGATACATCATATGTATGTATTTTACATTAAATTAGTTTGTACTTATGTAGAACCATGCTAGTAACATTACTTTACATGTAGATTCACTCCTTATAGTGTGGTGGGTAGAACTCATGGTGATGATCAAGCCACATAGGTCATGGGCATGAGGTTTAACCAATAAAAACTGTATTGAGATTCTATATGTTTGTTATGACCCTATTGATTGATGTGATTAAATCAAAATGTATGCACCACATAACATGTTTATGTACATCAACATTATGACATATCTAACTATATATACGGGTTGTATAACATATATGTATACTTAAAAGTGGGATGTCTAATGTGACAACACGAAAGAGTACGTTCAGTAAATGTAAAGGTACGAGGTAAGCTACCTAACTATTAATTGTAACTATAAAAAGTTGTACGTGTTTCTAAGAAGACATCATGCGTGGTTTAGTGATGTGTACTACAACCAAAATGTTAAACGCTTAAATCACAGGATGCAAATTACCGTATATCTATTTAAAAAAATATACGAACTACTATTAAAAAAACTATTTAAAATTGTATTACGTCTTTTAGTGGTAGTAGGTGACAAAAGTGCATGCACGTCAGATCTAACTAGGCGACGGCTAAAACACGAGATCCAAAAATTGTGCACCAAACTTATATCATCGTATATATCACAAATCTATTTTATTAATTAATTAAATAAGGGTTTCAAACCTGTAAAATTTGTTTGATTAATGACCATCTCTATCACCATAATTACACATGTACATGTATGAGATATATATAGGTATAAGTTGGTATTTGATGATGGCAAAATGATACACGTATTAATTTAAATACGGTGAAAAAATGGACAGGGTGTATATTATAGGAATATTAATTGGGTAGTCATTATCAAGAAAGCCTTTTTTCTTTGTTTGTGTACGTGGGTAGGTGAGGATACTTCAGAATGCTTTCTATATATTATTACCATTTAAAACTTTTGCATATGGATTGATTAAAAATTAAAAAGTAAGTTAGAACCAAAATAGATCCAATATGAAAAGCAAGGCAAAAAGTGTTTGATAGTACGTGATACGTACGCACATACACACACATATATGTTTAATATTCATTTAAGAATTCATATATAATTTTAGAAGACCCTTATCAACCACAATCTTTTTTTGTGTTTTGTAATGAAAAGACTACAAATATAATTATTATTAATCTTGTATGAATTTTCCATATAAAAATAAACACATGTTAAACATATAAAAAATATGTAGGTTATACTATTTACACATATCTAAGTCATGTGTAGGTTATACTATTTACACATTTATAAACTAGTAAATATAAAGAAACAATTACTTTAATTTACTGGTTTCATGTACATAATATGTGCAACTATATCTAAAAATTACAAACTTTTAAAACATATGAAGTATTGATACGAGTTTTCATAAACCTAAAAATATTTATGACTTTCTAAAAGATCCGAACGTATATAACAATTATAATGAGTGATGAAGCTCCTACTAAGATTAAGAGTTAGAGCACCACCTATGATCTGTTAATGTAAATTAATTGTGGTGTAGAATTAGAAGTAGCTTAAATGATGTGTGAGTTATCGTCCTAAGAAAAACGATCGTGAAAATAGAGGTGTATGTGCTCGCGAAGCCTCTTTAATTAGTAGCAATTAGATAACTAACAACTTAAAGACAACACTCATTTGCAAAAATCAAAGCTAGGTTAATTATTAAAAAACAGGTAGAAGTCGGTTGCATAGCTCTTGCAAACAATTTTTGAGCAACAAACATATAGATAGAATTGAAACAATAACATATGTGGTTGAAAGGGATCAATATGTTGTGTTAAGATAGCAATAAATTATATAAACGGTAAACCTAGTGTTGCATATATGTATATAATCAAGGTCGAACAGACAACGAAAGAAAGATGAACTGCAAAAGACTGCTCACTTGACATGAATTGCGTGGAAACCCCTCACCTCAATACGTTTCTTGCATCTTATTAAATCATGTGAATGAAAGATTCACCAATCTGCCATAAAACCACAAATATGCAGTTGGATTACTCAGAATTAATAACAGAAAACTCTTCATGAAGAGCAAGAAATGAATAGCTTATATGTTGATGATAGATGAAGGTATCATCTTTTGTGTTTTAAGGTGTATGCAAGTGCTCCTTTTATAGATGAAGAAATCTATCAAGCGTGTGAACAACAATGGAAGACTTGATGTGTTATGTACCTACTTCAAGCTCACACGTGAGAAGCAAAAGTGATTAAATATATATTTTGGTTTATTCTTTGATGCAAGTAAAGTAGTGAGTGTCATAGTGTCATATCTTATAAATATATGCTTTATATGTATGCACATAAGGTATGGACCAAAGATCCACATACCGTACCTGTTACTTTATATGTATGCCCATAATGAGTCATCTATAGGTTATTAGGAAATAACGACTTATAGTTTTAAAATTGATTTAGTGTTACTAGCTCAACTTATTATCTTGGTTTGGGAAATTGTAGACTTGCATTTCTTTTAGAAAATGCAACAATTTGAAGCCAGGAGCTCAAGGAGTTGATTGATTCTATATATGTTTAGAAAACAGAAACTTTGCCACCAAATGTACGATTGATAAAAACAGCCATAATTTTATGTCAGTTCTCATCCAGTCGCAAATCTTATGATCGTTGATGGTTACAAATTTAAATACACTAGACTAGGTCGTAAAACAATCGCATATTGATAGAAAATCACTAACCAAATTTAATATATAAATATCGACTGCAAACTAGTCATAAATATTTACATGTTAAATAAACTAATAATAAAGTTTATTAAAACAAAATTTAATGAAAAAATTAAATTTAAAATTGATTATCACCCAGTCGGTCACAAAACAGACGTCAAGTTTATATAAAGTAAAATAAATAAACTAATTAGAAGTGAATATAATTTGCAACTATATGATTATATAACTTTTTTGCTGCTATGATTTTTAAGCTTAAAAAAATATAAAATGTCACATTAATTACAAATCCGTGCATTTATATAGTTTTATAAACATATAAACATCTTTTTACATGTCTCCGTCATAAAGCAAACAAACGTGTAAAATTTTTATCTTTGTTATGGTAACTAAATTTACATACACATGTAACACATGCTAGAAAACTTGAGCCACTGCAACATACTAAGTTCTAACAAGGGCCTGTGCATAGTGAAAGCGTTGATATCATGTGTGGATGTCTTGGCTTGATGCATTACGTATATGATTGATTGAAAGGTCTTAAATAATTTAGGTAAAACAAACTCTCATTGATTGACAACTAAATTAGGTCATTTTCATCCTCTATGATCGAATCACAATTTCTTTTAGTTCACTCTCTTTGTTTAGTATGTATAATGTAGACAGAAAGGTATGTGTGTGCAATGTAATTTATTGATTGAATCAAATGTAAAGAGATGGCCTCCTATTTATATTATGATAGGAGCCAAGTGAGCACACAACTAGCTACTAAACAGAATCTAGTAATGAAAGTAGAGCTAAAATAAATAAATAAAAATACGAAAATATAAGTACTCTAATATGTCTCTCCAAGCTAAACAAGATGCACTAACGTGAAGATTGGGTTTAAAAGTATCAAAATGAATAGATAATAACCTGTTGGTCAAAACATATGCATTAATTGTAGATCCAATACTAAGAGACTGACTTAGTACCGTATCACTAATGAAATGTAAATCAATGTTAAGGTGTTTTATACGTTAATCATAAGATCGACTAATAAATAGGTGGAACCCATGCTGTTCAAAAAGAAAATGAAAAAAGAAAAGGTAGCACCTATATATTGTCACATTGTTGTGTAGGTGAACAACAAAGAGTAGCATGAAGCTCTTGTAAAACAAATGTAATATGGCAAAACACTACAATAGTATTAGCAACAACACCATAGTCTTTGTATTATGTCAAGCAATAGCATGTTGTTTTTTGGAACTCTAGATAATAATGCCGCTTCCAAGAAAAAAAGCAATATGTTGTTTCTTGAAACTTCAATCGATAAGGTTAGATCCAAAATAAATATCCAATAGCTGATAGTACATCGACGATCAATAGGGTAACTAATCCAATCTGATTAGCATAAGCATGAATGTCAAAACTAGTCATTATCAGAATAGTCAACCTATGAGAGATTATACTCTCAAGATACTATAAAATACCCTTG
This sequence comes from Flaveria ramosissima, assembly GCA_025215565.1. Taxonomy (NCBI): domain Eukaryota; kingdom Viridiplantae; phylum Streptophyta; class Magnoliopsida; order Asterales; family Asteraceae; genus Flaveria; species Flaveria ramosissima. Next base: position 43,310,417 of record CM046042.1, read on the forward strand.
ACAACATCCGAGTGTCAATCCGTATATTTCTTTAAAAACTAAGTAACATTATCGATTTCATAGGCTATCTTTAGTCATATCAAGACAAAATATTACAGCCCTATCACGACAGTGGAACTCTAGAACGTTGAAAGGAAGTTCTCATCCAAGGGTTGATGCACGTTGAGGCTAGTGCACTGGAGAACAACAAATGTCTCCTATGTGAAAGATATAGAGCATCACTAGAATAAGTATTATACAATCCCAACAAATACGATAAAAAGTCTAATTCCTTGAGTGCAAACTGTGATTGTAACCACCCAATTAGATTTGTAACAAAAAGCAAGAAGATCCTAGTAATAATATTGTCATTAACATATACCAAGACTTAACAAACACAACAAATAACAAAATCATGGCTATAAACATATAAAGAAATATCAGTAATATACTATGAGAAGCCAATGGTCATTGGTACGAGAAAATAATTTGAAAAACAATGTCAAGGCACATGTTTGAATTGATAAAGAACCTTATAACACTGAAGATTTAGCCAAGTTGAGTCAACAAAGGCTAGATGTTATGTCATGTGCACAGTTTGTGATAAGTCGTTATGAAGAAAGGATATCATCTTGTCATATATCTTATCCTAAAAAACCAATAAGACCTAGCAGTTGGTTTAACTCCAAAGCTAAATGTATCAATGTAATCACATGTTGTCTGATGAAAGCCCTTAGAAGCTAGTCGGGATTTATAATGTCACACATCCATCAGGATTTCACTTAATCATGTATACCACTTACAACAAGTAATATTGGCACGAGTCTAAAACTAAACCAATACCTAGGTCTGGTTAGAATGCAATCCGGAAACCTCAGTACACATCACATCCTACCATGCGAGTTGTATCAAAGCTTAACAACATGTAATAAGCATAGTAGTAAGAGTAGTGAGACATGATCAGAAAGTTGTTTAGGTTGTCGAGTATGATCACAAAAACAGGTGATCAAAGGATGTGAATGAGGAGAGGTGGTTGAGTGTGTTGTTGTGCTTGGATCAAAAATAAGTTAACTTTATAGTCTTAAATACCTATAACTAGCATGGGTAAGTAAGAGTCGTTTACATAAGGAATCAGTGGAAAGTATAAATTTTATACCTTAAAACTTGAAACACGAAACAAAAATACGAAAAAGAAGATATTTTTGTGTTTTTTGTTTAAGAGAAAAAGTAAATTGAATGCAAATAACTAAGAAAATAGTAAACGTGGTTATGGGTTTTGAAAACTGTAACAAAAAATAAAATCACTTTCAAGATTCAAGTTTAAAGGTCTACACTTGATTTCGTAAGAATTAATTAGGAATCACACAGACATGATTTTGCAAAATCGTTTGATTGAAGTGATAATTATGAAACAACCTTTTAAGACTAGCTCATTTACACAATTACCAAATCATTTATGCAAATAATACACATACGTAACAAACTACTCACAATGCAAGAAAACCGAATGCGAATGAAAGTACATGAATACTTAAACATAAAGAAGTCTTTTAACTTTTAACAAACTTACAATTAAATTCTTGTGTCAAAAAAACATTACCCAATATGATAATTCATACTAAATCTAATACTTCACTTACAAGAACACTCCTCCATATAACGACTACAAATGAATTAGTTGCTTATTGGTGGAGTCTGTCTAGAATACGGTATGAAGTTGTATGTAGCTTGTTCTCTGGAGTCTGTCTAGAATACGGTGACTGATACTGATATAGTGGTAGATATGGTGGTGTCTGATTTGACTTATTTTGACTCTATCTTTCACGTAATTGCATTCCAAAACATGTAATTTTTCCTTCTAGTACCTCCAAATAGTAACTCTCTCAAAGTAAACATGTTAGACAGTAATAAGCTTATTAAATAACGTAAGTAAACATTATAAATATCGAACATACACCACATGATCAGTGGTGGTCGTAATGACATAAATGAGGATGGTGATGGTGGATGAAGAATGACTAAAACAATAGAATATTAGGAGAACAAGTCAGAATAATAAAAGAATGTGCCTAATGAAAGGTAATATGACAAGTATAATACCCATGTGATATAGTTCCTAGCTAGGAAACAAAGGATGGATTTAAATGAGATTTTATCTGACTAGGTGTGTCCAATGAACTTGTAATACAAACACCCAAAGGTATACGAGATGAAACGCCCCAAACTTGAGGGTCTGGAAAATCGGATTTACACATTCACAACATAGTTTAATAATATTCATCTATTTGCAGAAGAAACATTCAAAGATAACATCTAAATCCATATGTATTTTTAAGTCGACATAAGGGTTCATAAATAGAGCACAAACATCGAGATGCCAGCCTTCAAGTAGGGTAGCCTCTTCATGGATGCCAATATCGTCTTCACAAACTGTGACAACCCTAAAAACTAAGGTTAGACAAATTAATGTTTTAAGAAATTTTCATAATTATATATTACATTATTTGACTAACACCTTATGAATTATATGTATGTGGTACGTGTGCATGCTTGCATACATGCATGGAACTTACGTGTGCATGAATTCACATGCATAAACTTCTTATACTAGATATTATTTGATTAGTTATCTCAATGTTATAGCATCATACTTACATTAAATGAATTGAGATACAAAACCTAATTAAAACATCACAAAACAAAGGTAACATCAAGAAACTTGATACCAAAACAAAACCAAACAAACCTTAAACATTTAACATCAACGTAAGTATCAATCTAAGTTCCAACCCTCGGTTCATTATAGGATTAAGACATCCGATTAAAGCTCTAATCTAAGTTATTAACCACTTAATCGGCTAGGACACTAAGCAAGCCCTTGGACCGCCACCTAGCCACTAATAACACTAAGCACCCCAAGAACTTGACACCTAAACTCGTACATCTAGTTTACTCATCACTCTAAGGGTAGATGTAATGATTACCACCATTAATGGCCTTCGGCCGAAACCACCATAAACAAACCCCACCCATCGGCCACAACCATACCATCACAACCGCCACCATCTCCACACCCCTTAAGCACAAACTCTCGGTTCTTAACCAACAAACATCACCACCGTGAATCACCAAAACACTACAACAACACATCCAAACTACCACTCTCAGATGCAACTCTTGGCTATTTACCTCTCGGCTCACAAACAACCCTTATCCGCCATCCCTTACTCCCTCTCTTAATTTACATATCAATCACACACCATCATCAAGAACATCACCTAACCATCACCTTCAAAATCAACATACTAGTGATCAAGCTCAAGGGGAACCACCTCAACCGGATTAACCAAAGAGTAGAAGCTATCATCAACATCTTTTCATCCTCTCCTTCTGTTAAATTCAAGGTTCCATCCCCTAAACTATAACTAACTAAGATTACAAAGGAATATATGTGTTTTAAACAACATATATAACCAATCCTTTTGATTAAAACATCCAAGTTCTTCACAAAACCTTATAAACACTTCATCTTTATCAAAATCAGTAAGAAATATTCAAGAACCTGGAAAAATATTATAGGTTTAAACAAAAAGGTTACAAATAAAGGGTTGGAATTATGAGACTTCTTGATAAATTTGATTTATTATCTAAATGACTGTGATTGTAGGAATAAAAATTAGAAACTTGTTAGAAAATATTAAAAATATCATTCTGCAAATTTTGGTATGATTATAATAGGTAAAATAATTTATATAAATTATTTAAGTTATTGAAAGAAAATTATCAACCGGAAGATCCGAATCTGGTAAAGACTTGGAAAACTTATATGATAATTCTTCTATTTCATAGTACTCGTAGAATACATTTCATAACCTAATCTGAAGTTATGCTTGAGTTACATATTTTAGAATAATCTGTAATTCAAAAATCAGGAAAAATATCTAAACTATGAGATAAATCATGAAATTTTTATACAAAATATAATAACTTAATTAGAATAGTTTGTATGAAATCTGAAATTTTTGGATATATTCTGTTATTTTTACCAATATTTGTTAAAATTTTAAAAATCATAGAAAAGGTTTTGTTATGAATTGATGCCTTAGGGATTTATGAGATGATATGAATTTTAGAATATAGGTTCTGATAAATTTTGATGAATTTTAAGAACCCGCAGGTATTTTTACTAATTTATTCAAGTTTTATAAAAATTTCAGAAAATAAACTATAATTAATTGATATGAGAAATCTTTTACATGTTAAAAGATATTTTTTTATGTTTCTGTTACAAAATTTTTATGACAAATAGGTTACTATAACTTCTGTTTTGATTTTTGTAATCTAAGGTGCTAAAAATTTTAAAGAAAATATATTTTCTAATCTGTAAATATTTTTATAGGTTGCTTACTGGAGTAAAAGGTAAGACTCATAATCCCATTTTGTATTTATAAATTTTTTAGGAAAAAGCATACTATTATGAATTGATGCATATATGTATAAGATTTTTGAGATTTACTGTCATTATGTTACAACCATTAATCCGGATTAGGAACCGTCTGATAATATAGGTAGCGCTACTTAGGAAAATATTTCTTGCACCAACAAGATGAGTGTTGTGATGTTATATTATCTTATTTTTGTGATTTATATTGTGACAGTTATGAATCACCCGACTTATAAGTAGGTTTGGTTGTAAACTTATCTATATTGCATTAATATATGTATTTCTTCGGAAATTAAACCTATGATCTAACCAACTTTATGGTGATTGTTTTGAATATGCTTTTTCAGGTATTCATCATGTCTAACTAGTGTTTTTGAGACCGGATCGGACCGGCCAGTCCGACCAGTTTGACCGAGGATCGGTCCGGTGTCCGGTCCGGTCTGGTATGGATCGGTTTTTAGTGGTCGAACCGGCCGGTTCGTCCAGAACCGCTGGTCGGACCGGGTAACCGGACCGGTTTTTGTTTTTTTTAATGGGTAAAAACGGAGAGTTAAACCATAAATTAGTACGTTGGATATATAAATATAGTTAAATTTTATATATAACTATAAAATACATATATAAATATATATAAATATAGTTAAATCCGGTCCAACCGGTCCGACTGGTCTGACCACCAAACCAGTAAGGCGTTCGGTTCGACGTCCGATCCGGTTCTGAAAACATTGTGTCTAATAGTATTATGTTCTCATTCGATGTGTATAATGGATGGGGTGAAGTTATGGGGAAAGTTTGTGTGAATTTAACTGTTAATTTGTACGATCTTAGCTTGGCGGTGGATGCTCACTTCCATTGTTACTGAAGATGTAGCAGTTAAATTAGCATGTTCTTGTAATAGGGTTATATTAAAATTTTGTGTACTGACATTAATGTAACCCGAACTATTATATTTTAATGTTTATGTTTAAAGGTTATGTCTAAAAGTGGATTGATATCTTTATATTTATTTAATCAATGTGTTCTGAACAAGCTAGTCACTCTCAAGCATTTCACGCTTCTGCCGGGATGTGACACAAACCCTCAAGGTCTACCTACATTTCGATCTGAGGGGTATACTAAAAATCACTAACTGTAAGTGAGTTCTAGTTTTTTATAATACATTATAACTTTAACATGCAATCATAACATAACGTTAGGTAGTATAATATAACATAACGTGGCATTTCTAAGGTGGCATTCATATGCATGTGTCAAATCTCATTATGTGTATGTACGTTCTACTGCCGGCAATACCTAGTATATTGGCATTGGAACTAACAGCCATGTAACACCAGCTTTATTAAATTTTGACAGTTTACAGACGGACTACAGTGAGGTCTCGCTCCATGTTGGTAATGGTAAGAGACTTTCTATTCTTTGATCCCTCTCTCATATCTATTCTACAAACAAAAGATTTTCTCCATCAAACGTTTTGCATGTTCCTGAAATTCAAAAAAAACTTTTATTTATTAAAAGATTTTCTCCATCAAACGTTTTGCATGTTCCTGAAATTCAAAAAAAATCTTTTATTTATTAAAAAATTATGTCTAGATAGTAACTTCTACTCTGAATTTCACTATTCTATCGTGAAGGATGAGTCTCCATGCCTTACTATGCTTTAATGACTTAATTGTATATTATCACATATAAGTCCATTTTAAAAGTTATATTTTTTTTTTATTACCAAGATATATAATACTCATATTTGAACTTTTAGTTCATTTTATGACAATTATTTCTTTAATTTAGGGGTAATTTACTTCAAAGGTAGCAATTCATGCATTCTAACATTTTGAATGAAGGTCACACCCATATTGAAACTACTTACATGCTATTGTGGTATGTTTTTAATTCATTTATATGAGTTCCGCCAAAACATGCATTAAGATGAAAATATGTACTATCAAAAATATTGGAAAAATCATAGGTACTCTTATCTAGCTATGGTTAAATAGGCAATGATTTTAATGTAAAACAAGTTAATTCACAGTATTATTGTCCTGTTTAACGTATGTTAGAATTTATATAACGAGATGAATACATATTTAAGTTTTTTAGAGTTCATACAACAAGATGAATACATTTATCTTTGGTTGTATTGTATCAAGGCTATTCAAATAGCTCGCGTCTCAGAGCTCGCTTAAAAAAAACTCACTCAAAATGGCTTGGTTTTATACTAAATCGAGCCGATTTGGGTCGCTATGAAAACGAGTTGAACTCGGCTCGGTTATAACGAGCTAAGCCGGCTCCGTTGTGAAAAACTTGTTATCTCGGCTCGGTATGACTCCAATTATTTTACTTGTACTATATATTATTTTTATGTATATAACATATAGTATGACATTTGCACATTCATATCAGTAGCAATATATTGTGTGTTTTTAAGGTTCAACTTTTCTTTTAAAAACAATAGACATGTTATGAGTTATGTATTTTTCTATAGATGTAATTTTTTTTAGTTATTTCTAATAGTGTCATAATATTAAACTATATATTTGTATTGGATCGTTTCATGTGTTGCTTCTATATATTTGTACATTAGAATGAAATATTCAAGCATGTTTTCAATTATATGCTAGAAATAAATGACTAGTTGTTATTTAGTGTTGCAAATTTGGTTCCTTTGGTTCGAATGATGATGAAGTTATTTTGTATTTTGTTGAAGTTGATTTTATTTTTTTTTAAATTAATTATATATTTTATTGAACTTAACATAGACCGGTTATGAGTTATGTAGTATATTGAATTTATTTTGCATTTGAATTTTTTAAATGTGTTTTTGAAGTTAAAACCGAGCCAAAACGAACCGAGCCGAGTCAGCTCAGTTAAAAAACCAGCGGAGCTCGAGTTCAGATTTCCAGCTCGGTTTTGAATTCAAGCCGAGCCAAGCTTGCTCGGATTAAGTTCAAGCTTGCCTTGGCTCGATTCAGTTCGACTCAAGAACAACCCTACTGATTATACGTATTTTCTCATGAAGATCGGTTACAATCTAGCGATCGACGGAGTAGGTATATTTCGATTTTTCTTCATCGTGGGCACCGGGGCCTCACTCATTTTGGCTTGAAATGAGGATGGTTAGTTGTTTGTCTGGATGGGGAATTTTGGCGTTACTACGAAGCTATAATTGGCTTAATATGTTGCGTTGTCGTGGGGCTCCTTGAGGCAAAACCTATGGTTGTTATTTGAGCCACACATGCTTCTTGTTGTTGTATTGTGTATTTTGGACTTATAGTATCAAGCATCAAGGACATGGTATTTGATAATTATAAAGAAACGGACGAAATACCATTAGAAAGGGAATCAAATATGAAAAGGCATATATCTAATGCCCACATTGAAAGAAAAGTGACACAAAATTTACTTGCAAGATGACAATATTAGAAAACCTACAACATCAATAATTACTCAATATTACATAATTTTATTTCCACTAGTGTTGTGTACTAGCATTTGACATATCAATCTTACTTATGGCTGTTCACGAGCCGATCCGATCCGAGCGGAGGTATGCTCAAACTCGCTCGAATTTGAAATCGAGCCGCTCGAATCGGATCGGATTTATAAAAGCGAGCGGAAAATTCATGCTCGTGCTCGGATCGAATTTAACCGAGCAGCTCGGTTTCGCTCAGTAACGCTCGGTTTTATAACAAATTTAGCATAATAACAAAATACAGAACCAGCTCCATTTAGCTCGGTTTTTCATTCATTCAAGAGTTTCAAGTTTCAATGACGGTCGACGAGGTTGTAGGGGACTGGAGTTGTCGTCGGTCGCCAGTCTCCGGTCGTCGACTGGAGGTCTGGATTAGTGCAGGTCGATGGGGTTGTGGGGGACGCAGGGAAGCAAGGAATCGTGAGGCTCGTTGTGGTGTCGTTGGTGGGGTTGTAGCAACCGCGCAGGGAAGTAGGGATGTCGGCGGCTGTGGTCTGTGGATAATGGGTTTGAAGTGTGGATTTTGATGACTGGTGGAGTGTGGACCGATGAAAATTTAGGTATGGAGGTAATGAGTTTTTGAATTAGTGTAATAACTATTAAAATATAATGCATATTATATTAGGGCAAGAATGTAATTTTAACAATTTAAAAAATATATATTAATTCGAGCAAAACAGAGCGAGCGTCGAGCGAGCGGACCTTTGCTCGTGCTCTGCTCGTTTATAAACCTATCCGAGCCGCTCTGCTCGTTTACACTCAAGCAGAATTCAAACGAGCATTTTCCGAGTATTTTCCGATCAATCGTCGAGTGATCCTCGAGCGTCGAGCAGTTTGGACAGCCCTAATCGTACCCCATGGTTGGTTATGTTATTAATTTGGTTTATTGATAGAAAAGTTTGAACCTACATGAAAATCAAAACTTAAACATTTAAAACAATTAGCACGAGTACAACACCTCTTTTCTAGTACGAGAATGTCTAAAAATCAATAGTTTTTCTCTCTATTTTTAATTAAATAATACTTGTTTATACATTTATTATTATATTTTCTCTCTCTCTCCTGTACTTACAACCATTTTCAAAAATATTAAAAAATTTATAAGGGTTGAACAGTAAATTTTCTTAAATTTACATATGAATAGTAACATTTTCTCTCTACTTTATTTACAACCACTTAAAACCATTTCATATAATATAGTTAAGGGCTGTTTGATTACTGCTGACTGAGTAGGATCTGACTGAGTCAGAAGCTGACCCAGTAAGAAGTTCTGACTGAGTCTGCATCTGACTGAAACTTGGCTGTTTGATTTAGTATCTGACTAACGAATAAGGACGATTGAATCGCAACTTCAAAATCACACAAAAGAGGGTTTTTCACTCACTCAAGATTACATACACATACACATCTACATACACATAGCTCTACATACACATCTATCCCAAAGAAATTCTGAGAGAGAAAGCAAGCATATCGAGGTATCTGCCGAGGTCGTCGAGGGATCTACCGAGGTCGTCGCGCAGGTGGTCACCGTGGGTGGTCGCGCAGGGGGTCGCGGTCGCGCAAGGGTGGTCGCGGTCGCCGTGGGTGGTCGCGGTTGCGCAGGTGGTCGTCATGGGTGGTTGCGCAGCGGGTCGTGGTCGCGCAAGTGGTCGCCGTGGGTGGTCGCGGTCGCGCAGGTGGTCGCCGTGGGTGGTCGCGGTCGCGCAGGAGGGTGGGGTGGACCCGGTCAGCCTTTTTAATTTTCAGGTCTGGGTCAGCCATCTTGGACCCGGTCAGCCCGGTCAGCTGAAATGAAGCGCATATCAAACAGGTTGACCCGCTGACCGAGTCAGCTGGTCAGCCGGGTTAGCCGGGTCAGCCGATATCAAACACCCCCTTACTCTCAATTAGATTTTGGTCGTGGGAATCTCACTTGTGCGGCTAGCTAACGATTTTTAGAATTTTTTAGTGTAGTTGGATTAATTTGTTAACGCCATTTTAAAATCTCATTGGGGCTTCGCCCCTAAGTAATGTGGTTTCCAAGAGGATGACATCCCTTTGGCATGGATCAAGAGGCTTAGAATTTTATTTTGAGTAATTTCACATTCAAAATTTGTATTAGAAAATGGCTCTAGTTTGTGCATTTTGAAATTAATAATGATAAGTGCCTGATCCTCAACATATTGAATACGAAATCAATCTTTTGGTCAATATATTTCTGGTTCTTGGTCAACAGATTGAATAAGAAATCAATCTTTTGTTCACGAATACATCCCAGAATCATCATACTTGTTCTTGATCTTTTATAGAGTTTTATCCAATTGAGAATTTAGGTGAACCACTAAATTGTTTTTAATTTGAAAATGATTACACGACTCTCATATTATACAAGTGTTTTAATTACAAATCCCGTTCATGGTGTTTATTATTCTGGTTTTGATCAACGCCTCGGTATTCTAGTTAACTTATACCATTCTGCTCTTATCCTTCTATAGTTTCAACCAAATTTTTTAAGGTTGATAATTTCTTCAATCATATTTTACGTTAATCATTTGCTAGTTTTGATGGTGAATAGACATATCTATTACCTTTAATAAAAGAAGGTTTTCTAAAAACACTTCTCTAATTCCTAGAGCTTCTAGATGGTGTTTTCCCGATCATCTATTCATACCTGAACTGTTTCACGCGTATTTGGTCCAAATAATACACCGGCATCTTTACGACATGCTGATCTACTTTGACATTCCCTTTTCACCTTCAAAAGAAAAACCCTAGCTTCACCCACCGCTTCCATATAATCAACCCTTTATGCATTGTTTTCCCTCGGCTTTCAGTGTTTATTCCTCTTCTTCAAGCATTCATCACTTATGAAACAGGTAACAATCTCTCTCTACCATCACTTCTTCATAAATTCATCAATACATGTTGATTTTACGTAGCCGTAGAATTAAAGAGATTAAATAGCAGCCCTATCAAAGATTGGCGCCATGGCCGAATGAGGTGTTCCTTCGTTTCTGTTCAACAAATACCTGAATAGGTTATTTCATGAAACAACAATTTCTGTTTGATTTCGTTAGTGATTTTCAATTATTGATTTGAAAATTATGAAAATGTGGAAATGAGATGCAATGTTTTTGGTGAAATCAGATGAACAAATATGAAGACTTTAAGGTTAGTCTTATAGATGGAGTATCGTTTGTTTGGTGTGTTTGATCATATATGATGTAACTCAATCTGATTATATGACATATGAATAGGTTTATGATCATTTATAATCTGTAGATTACAACCCTAAAGTGTTAATAAGGGTATTATTTACATAACTACATCCATTGTCTTCTCATGTTTTTTAAAGCAGATAGACCTTTCTAACTTATAAGGTTCACCTTAACGCATACATAATATTTGTTGTACTTCATTTTATTATTTATTTTACTGTATACGCATTCCTACTGCTTATGTTCCTTTACTTTGCTTCATCTACGTTTCACTTATGTTATTAGACATTGTATTCACTTTTATAATTTACATTACTTTTTCCATAAATATTTTTTAAAATCAATACGATACTTTTTCCATGAATGCCTGACCACCCTTATATAAACAAAAACAATTTTCAACTATTTAAATTATCATTATTTTAGACTTTAGTTTAGTTCTTTTGATATACTTATATACATAACAAAATATAACATGAAATTGGGTCGTTAAATGAGTCATATGTTTATGGATTAACAGGTCGAATCCAACAAGGACTTAATACAACTACACAACCCGTTTAGCTAGACCTGTTTGTGGGTTTGATACTAAAGCTAACGTGAACCTATTTAGGGGTTGTTTGATTTGCTTCTAACCTGGTCAAAATGTCTAACCCACTGACCCGGTCAGACATTTTGGCCGGTCAGGCGTGTTTGATTCTCACAATTTCGCGTCTGACCCCGTCCGACACCACTGACCCACGTATATTTTTTTCCCCTTACCCGGTCAGTTTTGAAACACGCTCTTACTCGTTCAGCCCCTTCTGACCGAGACATGCAAATCAAACAGCCCCTTAAACTAACTCGAACATGTAGATTTTGTGTCTACCGTGTTTTCATTTCTTATCAACCAAAACTTGAGATGGATTCAAGATCTTCTAAATTCGAAATCTATTTGATATACTGTGATACTTTTAAAATAAATATTGCAAACCAAAAGCACACATGGTCAAACTATTGAAATGTTTTCATAATGGTGGTCCGACGAACTTTTTTTAGATCGACCTTATTATTACAAGTTGATCAAATATTGAGATTCCTTGTTTTCATATTGAGATTTTTTTTATTTTCATAATTTCATTTGATCACAGCCACTGCAAAATAGCTTGATTTATTTGTATCAACTTCTTGGTAAAAACAAGAAAGAAAAAAAAAGATACTAGGCGCTAGCTGTGAAAAGCCAAGTAAAAATACAGTTTCTTGCAACATAAAGAACTTGAAAATTATATATGTATACACTCTGATTCTAAATTCTATGTGTGTATATACAAAAATGAATTTTTAAAAAGCTAAAAATAAACTATCTTACACTTGAATTTACTTTGATTAGGATCATAGCATACTATACATTTGTTATACTAGATAACAAAGCGCATCAATTTAACTATACTGAAGATCCAAATCTTCAAAAACTGCTCTAGACCTCTATATTCTCATAAGCTAGCCCGTAATCTTCACGTACTGCAATCATTTGGCACCTATGATGTGTGTCTAAAAAAACATATTAATATTGACTATTGCATCAAGCAGATACAGCCATGGCAAACAGATGGAAACAGAGTAAGCATAATATAAATTCACATAACGAGACTATGTATACAAACTCCACTGGCTAAAGCAGAATCATACAAGCAGGCCTCAAGCATCCTATCAAGCATTGACACATATCACAGACGCTATTGATAGTTAATTCTTCAATTATTACCAGTTATCAGAACATCACATCCCGTTTTAGAAAACAGTTCAAAAAAACTCACCTGTTTAATAGTTGCCTATCAGTTGATAATTATTCCTAGTAGAATCTGGTTATATCTTAAAGTCCTGATACAATTCAAATTATTCTAAGTTAGGTACATGTACAACTAACTAGTTATTGTTATGGTTGGATATTGGTTTATGTTGTCTTATTTATGCATGGGTGATCAATCCATGTCTAACTAAGGTTAGGCTATCCAAAACTCACCCCTAACAATAACCCTAACGCCTAAAATTAATAATAATACTAAATCTAAAGCTACTTCTAATAATAATAATAATCTAAAATAAATAATAATTAACTTGACATAAACTTAAACGTGAACATAGCTTAAAACTATTTACGGCAATTTGATGTACAGTCTCCCTTATTCACGTTCCTACTCGAGCTCTAAAAATAACTACTAACAATACCCAACGGAGTATTAAAAACTCGGGATTTTCTTTACTCTAGAACGTTGTCAAAAAAATTTATACATTTAAAAGAAACCTATAAGCTTCTTCTTTACAAGAAGCAGGCAAGCTGGTGACTTATTTTCTTAGGCGATGTGGAATAATTTTTTCAGCTTACTTGTGTGCTGCTTTCTTCGTTTCTTTTTATTTTTAACTATATTATTATTGTATTATTATAATTAATTCAGTTGTTTACTTCGTTTTTCTCTTATAACTTTTTAAATTTAACGTTTTATAAAATTTCAAATATGCCGTTGAGACAAGTTTATTTGTCTCTACGAGTTGACTCAAGTTCCGTTAAAAACGGTGTAAGTTTAAATACAATACGTTATTATATTTATATATATGTATTTAAATGGTCTCTTACGACACTAAATTCGTCTAAAACTTAAAATTTAAAATAAGTCATTTCCCTCGCTATTTACTCGTTTAACAATATACAAAATGTAAAGTTTATATTTATTTTATTTTAACTATTACATCTAACTTTGAAAACACGGATTTTACAATTATTAAGTGGGACAAATGATTAAATGGGGGAAGAAGAAGATGTATTCATTCAATATAGAAGTAGGCTATGGACTTCAATTTAAACATTACGTTTTTAGATGGCATTCAATCGTGTATTGATTGCTTATTTAATAATAACTAGTTTTTTCTCTGAAGCGCGTTGCGCATCGTACACAACGTGATAAAGTATAAACTAACAATCGATCCGACTTATCTCCAGATAAAATTTACGTCGAACCGTAAAGTAACTCGAGTTTATTCAGTTGAACGAAAACGTATTATACTTGACCCGCTTCTTTTTCAAACAAAATTATGTCAAAATGTAGTACAATTCAAAACGTACATAAAAAAGTACATAGGCTACAATCGTCACGATTCGTTTTCGAACTAAATTTACATTAAGACGTAAATGCACGGAAACGTTTTATATTTAACCCGACTTGTATTGACACGTATATAAAAATACCAACATAAGAAATTAGCTTTTTAAATTAAAATTATATTGGGGTGAATGCAAAACTTTTATAACTATTATTGTTAAACAATTTATTTAAATGTTGTTAGTTAACGAATACTATTCTTATTTAATCAATACTATTACTGTTCAATACCATATCAATTAATATAGATGTAATGGGTGCATTCAATCGTGTATTGATTGCTTATTTAATAATCAAATGTGTTTTTTAATGTATTAGAAGTGAAAAGTAAATTATGAAAATATCCAAATTTGAGGGGCATATAACTTACATTTGAATGAGAGCTACCGTAAATAAACATAGGTGTTTAAATATTTTTTTTAAAAGATATTATATGTAATTATTAAAACTAAAGAAAATATCATACAATTCTATTTATTTATGAATGACACAATTTGTAAAAATTTTTGAATGAAAAATGTACGACCCTGCTTCGTAGGATAGATGTTATCTTAATTGGCACATCTATCTGTTTTCCAGCCGGAACCGCACCCCATTCTCTTTAGGCGGAAACCCACAATTAGAAAAACCCCATAGCTGATCAACCCTGATCATGTTTGCTCAGAGTGAGACTTAAAGCCAAGACCACCCATATATACATGTCTTGAGTATCTTGTCTTAACCACTTGAGTTAAGAATCATTGATAGAATTCAAGAAGCGTAAAAAAATTAATTTGATAGTTTTTATTCATATAACCTACACATTTGCATTTAATAAGTACACAATTTTAAAAATATGAACCATCGAAAAAATAATTAAACGAATTCGATTTTTAATTCTTTTTTTCTTACAATAGTTAGTATTCCCTACGTAATAATCATCTTATGTGTGTGTCGATCAATCGATATATATATATATATATATATATATATATATATATATATATATATATATATATATAGATATATATATATATCTATATCTATATATATCTATATCTATATATATATCTATATATATATCTATATATATCTATCTATCTATATCTATCTCTATCTCTATCTCTCTCTATCTCTCTCTGTCTCTCTCTGTCTCTCTCTGTCTCTCTCTGTCTATCTCTCTCTGTCTCTCTCTCTCTCTGTCTCTTCTCTCTCTGTCTCTCTCTGTCTCTCTCTCTCTCTGTCTCTCTCTCTCTCTGTCTCTCTCTCTCTCTCTCTGTCTCTCTCTCTCTCTGTCTCTCTCTCTCTCTCCCTCTCTCTCTCTCTGTCTCTCTGTCTCTCTCTCTCTCTCTCCTCTCTCTCTCTCTCTCTGTCTCTCTGTCTCTCTGTCTCTCTGTCTCTCTCTCTGTCTCTCCCTCTCTCTCTGTCTCTCTCTCTCTCTCTCTCTCTCTCTCTCTCTCTCTCTCTCTCTCTCTGTCTCTCTCTCTCTCTCTCTGTCTCTCTCTCTCTCTCTGTGTGTGTGTCTCTCTCTCTCTCTCTCTCTCTCTCTCTCTCTCCTCTCCCTCCTCCTCTCTCTCTCCCTCTCTCTCTCTCTCTCTCTCTCTCTCTCTCTCTCTCTCCCTCTCTCTCTCTCTCTGTCTCCCTCTCTCTCTCTCTCTCTATCTCTCTCTCTCTTCTCTATCTCTCTATCTCTCTTCTCTCTCCCTCTGTCTATCTACTCTCTCTCTCTCTCTCTCTCTCTCTATATCTCTATCTCTCTCTCTATCTCTGTGTGTCTCTATCTCTCTATCTCTATCTATTGTCTCTATATGTCTATGTATATATATATATATATAGAGAGAGAGAGAGAACGGAGATAGAGAGAGAGGGACGTTCAGCAAAACCTTAAATATATTTTGTGATCAATAAATCACATTAGACACTTGTACCTAGTGCTTTGAATAAACGTTCTCATTTTCTTTAGTTCATTGCTTTTGATTATCTACAATGCACAATGTGTAAGTGCATTATGCCATATTAAGAGCATTCATAACCAATTTCATAAATTTATGTGAGTGTATGTCTTATATTATATGGTATGGTTATAAGTGGTTGTAAGTGAAGAATATGACAAAATTTACTGTTCAATCTGTATTTTTGAGAAACTCTATTCAAAACCCTATAATATTTTTAATATGTTTTAAGTGGTTGTGAGTGGTGAGAGAGAAAAAGTAATGATAAAGATATAAAAAATATTATTTAATTGAAAATGAGATAGAAAAAATAGTGATTTTAGTGTAATTATATAGATAGAAATGGAGAATGGGTTGTGAATGCTCTAAGGTAGTCACGTTTGTAGAAAACATAATTGACATGTGTGTAAGAGATGTAATGTTTTCACATAATATATATAACTATAATAATGATTCTATCCAAATATCAAAATATATTGTATACTAGTTTAGAAACTCATATACCACACGGATTGAATAAAAATATTAAATTAAAAGCTTAATAACCAATATTCATAAATTGTAAAATTATTATTTGAGATAAATATAATTAAAGTTATGTGTAATTAACTAACTCAAGTAATAAAACAATAACATCATTTTTTAATCTTTTGTCTTTAAAAAAGTTGTTTACAAAGTTGTTTTTAAACACTTTCTTTATTTAAAACAAGTTTTTTTTTGTATTAAAATTTATCGTTCATAAAAGTTTGTTTCTAAAAAATTAAGTTTTTAATAAAAAGAAACATGTTTTTTAAATAAATATTTGTTTAAAAATTTGGAAAGGATATACAACATCATTAGAATTTAATGTTTTTATTAGGTAGTTGACTTGTCATGATAGTGACATGTGATAGAATAATTATAAGAAAATTACATGTGACAAATTGTTTGTGGAAAGACGACTTTAGTATATGTACCAGTGAATACACACTAGTATTTATAATTAATGTCTATTTATTTATGTATTTAACATCAAACGTAATAATTTTTATTTTTTGGCAAAATTATAATAATTGATATTTTATATTTCTTCGAATTCATTATTTCCAAAATTAAATATACGTAATCTTCACTATAATACCTCGTCAAAACGTTTTTAAATGTGTAGTTGATAAAGTTGCTTAGTGTTTGATCTTTAGAATTATATCCAATAATAACGTTGTTATATGTTCCTTTTTGGAAAAATGCCATAAAATAGTATCGAGTTTTGACTGTGTTCCAATTAGATCATTCATACATATTTTGCCGAAATTGAGTCATTAAACAATCAAATCAAGTTATCATTTAATTTATTTGTATTTTGTCAAGAGAGAAATGGATGAAAGATGTGAAGGTCAGTATTTTCAATATATGTAATTATATTAAACAATTAAACAAACATGTTAATTATATTTTAAAAAAAAAAACTTCAAATCCATATCACCACTCAAGTTCAGCACATAAAAATCTAACTAAAAAACATGCTAAAAATCATGTTAAGACCTATAACTTGAATAAAAACAAAAGCTGAGTAACTTAACTGAAACGTTTTTAAACGTACAACCTTAATCAACAAGCATTAAAGTCCTTTCTCCTTTCTTTTCAAAACTTACCGTGTTACACCCCTTCTTTATGTGTGGGCGAGGGCTATAGCTCTAGCTACTCTAATGAACCACCTAGATGGACGGAATGAAATAGGTTTGTTGGTCAAATATGAGCGCCCACATATACTGGTTGAGCTTCTTTCCCTCTCTTTCGTTATGTCTAATAGTCAATCCTTGCCCTTCTTTTGCCTTCAGTCAAGAGCTATTCTTTGCTTGATATTGACAAAACTTACTAGCTAGCCGATATAAAATCAGAAGTGAATAAATTGATTCTTGCTAATTATTAAATTTTTAATGGTTATCAATAAAAACTCATGGATGTTTGTATGTGTGTGTTTGTGTTCGTTTAAAGATCATTCGAACACAAATAGTTTAGGTAAATAATTTCTAAATCCAATTGATTCATTATATATGGTCAGCCTACGTAACCATGTTTATCCTTTTTTCTCTGTTATATTAACTAGTAACTGTACCCGTGCTTCGCAGCGGGGCTTTTTTTGTTTTCAGATATTTTCCTAAGTTATAAATACATTCCAATACAACAAAATACTCGACCGGGTCCTTAGTCTCCGTTAAAAGTGTTGTGATTAGGCTTGGCAATTTAAGCTCGTAGCTTTCATATTGGGTTTTTATGGGCATTTTAAGAAAAGAAATGGGTCATACTGGGCCTAAAAAATGTTCAAGGGTTTAGGATGGGCAATGAAATTCTAGTATACAAAATACCTTGCGGGTCAGGATGGGCGATAGAAATGAATGCGGGCCTCAAACCATTGTTCCCCACTTGACCACTTCCGATTGCAGATTTCTCAGTTCTCACTTCTCAGCCTCAAACCATCGTTCCCCAATCGGCCAATCCCCAGTTCCGATTTCAGATTTCTCAGTTCTGATTTTCTCAAACCATCGTGATTGCTAATGGAGTTCCGATTTTCTACATAAATGATTTCTTAAACCATCGTGATTGCTAATCGGACCTTCATCCCCAATCTGCCATCGCCATAATCGGACCTTCATCCCCAATCCGCCATTGTCTAATCGGATCTTCATCCCCAATCCGCCATCGCCATCCCCAATCGACTGTCATCGCTCATTTCTAATCGTCTTCGTGCCTGAAGATGAAGGTATTCATCTCTTTAATCCTATGTTAATCAAATGCATAATCATGTGTTTGTAAATTTGTTGTTCTATTTGTGAATCTGTAGTTCAACATTGCAAATCCGACTACTAGATGCCAGAAAAAGCTCGAAATTGATGATGATCAAAAGCTGTAAGTTCTCGATCTTGTTCTTAGTTGTTTTTTGAGAAAATTGTTAGTTTGTCACGTTTTAGTGTTTTACATGACTTTGGCATCGATTAAATTGATGATGATCAAAACCACATCATTAAATTTAATGGTTTGATTTGTTGGCTAGCGTTTGATTATCACTGCACAGAACTTCCAATCTCGTTTGCATTCTCCATCACAAGAACAAGCATCAGGTTTTAATTCGACAATCAATACACCATTTGTAAGTTCAATTATACTACATGTGATGGTTGATTTATAAAACTAGCGGGTTTATTTGCTTAATCGGTTTATTAAACAAAGTTTGTTGTATCATTACTTCATTAGGTTTTTTGATGGGCGAATTTAGGTGAATTAGGGGAAATTATGTGTTTCTAAATAGAGCATGTTAATTGGAACTTTAAATGTTATGATGTTTTCTAGTTACATTTTCTATATAAGTTTGACATTCTGTGTTTCTAAATAGAGCATGTTAATTGGAAAATTAGTAGACTTGTATCATTTCATAAAATTTAAATAAATAGAGCATGTTAGTTTAAAACTTTGAATGTTATGATGTTTTCTAGTTATATTTTTTTTATATAAGTTTGACATTCTGTGTTTCTAAATAAGGCATGTTAATTGGAAAATTAATAGACTTGTATCATTTTATAGAATTTAAATAAATAGAGCATGTTAGTTTGAAACTTTGAATGTTATGATGTTTTCTAGTTACATTTATTATAAAAGTTTGACATTCTGTGTTTCTAAATAAAGCATGTTAATTTGAAAATTAGTGGACTTGTATCATTTTATAAAATTTAAATAAATAGAGCATGTTAGTTTGAAACTTTGAATGTTATGATGTTTTCTATATATGAGTTTGACTTTTTTCTTTCTAGTTAAGTAGTTATGGAATGATTGTTTAGCATGTGTTTGTGAACTTATGAGTTATGATGTTCTAGCAATAGTATCTTCAAATTTTATTCAAATGATGATTGTCATGAAATATCCACATACATCTTGATTAATAACCTATAATTTAATACTCTCATTCTTGTTCTAGATACGTTGAATTTTAATAATACATATAGTATTATCAATGTTATGGTTTATATATTTGTAGGAGACATCAAATATGTCAAATAACACTTATTTTGATGAAGTAAGTTCTTTTAGTTCGAGTAAGAACCATTCTTGGGATTATTTTAAAAAACTACTGGTTGGAGCTGATGGGGATAAAAAGCAATATGTACTGGCTGTGAAAAAGTGTATAGTGCCAATCCAAAATCAGGGACATCTAACATGAAGTAACATATTTCGAAGTGTTTTGATCTTGATGAACCTGATCAACCAAAAAACATGCCCCTCTAGATCAAGTGATGTATAAAGAGAAACTATCATATTCAATCATCAAACATAACTACCCTTTCAGTTATGTTGAACACGAGGCAGCAAGAGATTTGCTTAAGTTTTTACACCGTGATGCGAATCCCATAACAAAAAACACTGCAAAGTAAGATGTCTTAAATTTATGATAGAGAGAAAGTGATTCTCAAAGATGAGTTATAAAAGGTAACAAGTAGAATATGTCTGACTTTTGATTTATGGAGTTCTATCACAACATATGGATTTATGGCACTAACGGCCCACTATGTCGTGAGAATTGGGTTTTGAGAAAAAAAAGTGTTGAACTTTCGACTTATACCGCCTCCACATAGTGGTTCCATTTTATCAGAGTACTTGATTAATTTTTTAGCAGATTGGGGCATTGAGAAAAAGATTTTTACTATCACACTAGATAATGCCAAGTATAATGATGTTTTAGTAGAATATCTAAAAAGTCATTTGCGTTTAAATAACACATTAGTCTGTGATTGAGATTTTACTCATGCGCGTTGTTCTACACATGTGTTAAATCTTGATCCAAGATGGGTTGAAAGTAATTGAAGGAGCCATCGAGAAGGTTCGGGAGTCGGTAAATTATGTTCGAGGAAGTGCTTTCAGAAAGCATAAGTTTGCGGAATGCATATAACAAGTTTCATTACAATGTAGGCAACATGTGCGGCAAGATGTCATAACAAGATGGAATTGAACATATCTTATGCTTGATTGCGCATTGACTTATAAATGGGCTTATGCTCGTTTAGCATTAGTTGATTCAAATTTTAAGACTTTTCTACCGGAAGATGAGTGGACAAGAGTGGAAAGAATCACAAGATTTTTGAAACCTTTTTTTGACATCACGACATTATTTTCTGGAAGCTCCTATCCTACTTCCAACTTATATTTTTCGTAATGTGTGGCGAATTCAATCATTTATAATTGAAGAGGAAATTCATAACACGGATCGTGTTATAAGTGATATGGCGAAAGACATGAAAAAGAAGTTTGAAAAATATTAGGAAAGTAATAGTGTGGTCTTGTCTTTTGCTATTATTTTAGATCCACGGTATAAGTTTAAGATTGTTGAGTATTGTTTCTCAAAACTTAACATGACAAATGACGTAAGTGATGAGAAGTTGAAGAGCATTTATGATGGCATTCATAAGTTATACGATAAGGAGTATGATGTTCGTTTAAAGACGCACAATTCTTCATTGGCTGGAAGTTCGAATGTTTGTGTGTTTGTGTTGATGTATATGATGAGTTGGATGGATTCGAGTCATTTGAAAGCCAATTTAAATGTACTGAGTGAGAAAAATCACACTTAACATTGTATCTTAAGGAACCATCACTTGATAAAAAACAAGAACTTGATGTTTTACAATATTAGAAGGATAATCAAGGAAGGTATTCACGGTTGGCTTTAATGGCTCATGACATTTTGAGCATTCCAATCATGACCGTTGTTTCAGAATCATCTTTCATCATTGGCGGCCGAGTTATAAGTAAATATCTAAGTTCACTTGTATCTTCAAATGTCGAGGCGTTGTATGCACACGTGATTGGTTGTTTAATTTAGAAGGTATTATGGTTAATTTATTATATTTGAACTTTAGATTGCATAAGCTTTCATGTTTATGTGTAATACTAATAGTAAATCATACATATTTTATTTTTCATATATTCAGATGAGAAGAAGAATTGAAACGAGATGAAAGAAGAAATTGTAGAAGATATTGAAGCATTGATTCCGAGTTTTGATAGTAACAACTTTAGGTAATATCCATATTCATTCTTCATGTACTTTAAAAATTGTTAATTCATGTATTGAGGTTTCATTAATTTTCTTAATTATAGTATTGCCCATAGAGCTCCAGATGGGTATAAATGCATCAACAACCTTCATCTCTGATTTGAAGATATTTAAAGTGGTTATCAATAGTTAAAATTGTGCCACATGTTTCTTCTTAGACGATACTAGTTTACATGGGGGGTTTAAACGTTGAATTAATGTTTGAAACAACTTTTATTTGTAGTTTATTTGTTTTTATGGTTTGTGTTGGAAAATTAAGAATTTTGATATTTTTGGTTTGACCCGTCCTGACCCGAACCCATTCTAACCCGAACCCATCCTGACCCGTTTTTGACCCGCACCCGTCCTGACCCGAACCCATCCCGACCCGGCCCGCCCATTTTGCCAGATCTAGTTGTGATTATCAAAAACCTAACCGTGGAAAGATACACATTATAAAAAACCTACAACTGAAAAAATCTGTTACAAGAACTTAACATTTCATGCTCATCTTGAATCTTAGACTGTATAATTAATATTCCTGTATTTTAATGTTCAACTAATTTTTAGAAAAAAAACATTTGTATAAACTATAGGTTTATTTTTTCAAACAAACACTAAAATTTCTGCAATTAAAAGCAAGCCAAGTCCATGCAAGAAAGCTCACTTTATCTATCAAAATGAAAAACCCACACTTAGAAGAATGTCAAGGTACACCACCAAGTCCCTAGAACATGCACATTAATAACAAAATACCTTGCGGGTCAGGATGGGCGATAGAAATGAATGCGGGCCTCAACCATTGTTCCCCACTTGACCACTTCCGATTGCAGATTTCTCAGTTCTCACTTCTCAGCCTCAAACCATCGTTCCCCAATCGGCCAATCCCCAGTTTCGATTTCAGATTTCTCAGTTCTGATTTTCTCAAACCATCGTGATTGCTAATGGAGTTCCGATTTTCTACATAAATGATTTCTTAAACCATCGTGATTGCTAATCGGACCTTCATCCCCAATCTTCCATCGCCATAATCGGACCTTCATCCCCAATCCACCATTGTCTAATTGGATCTTCATCCCCAATCCGCCATCGCCATCCCCAATCGACTGTCATCGCTCATTTCTAATCGTCTTCGTGCCTGAAAATGAAGGTATTCATCTCTTTAATCCTATGTTAATCAAATGCATAATCATGTGTTTGTAAATTTGTTGTTCTATTTGTGAATCTGTAGTTCAACATTGCAAATCCGACTACTAGATGCCAGAAAAAGCTCGAAATTGATGATGATCAAAAGCTATAAGTTCTCGATCTTGTTCTTAGTTGTTTTTTGAGAAAATTGTTAGTTTGTCACGTTTTAGTGTTTTACATGACTTTGGCATCGATTAAATTGATGATGATCAAAACCATATCGTTAAATTTAATGGTTTGATTTGTTGGCTAGCGTTTGATTATCACTGCACAGAACTTCCAATCTCGTTTGCATTCTCCATCACAAGAACAAGCATCAGGTTTTAATTCGACAATCAATACACCATTTGTAAGTTCAATTATACTACCTGTGATGGTTGATTTATAAAACTAGCGGGTTTTATTTGCTTAATCGGTTTATTAAACAAAGTTTGTTGTATCATTACTTCATTAGGTTTTTTGATGGGCGAATTTAGGTGAATTAGGGGAAATTATGTGTTTCTAAATAGAGCATGTTAATTGGAACTTTAAATGTTATGATGTTCTAGTTACATTTTCTATATAAGTTTGACATTCTGTGTTTCTAAATAGAGCATGTTAATTGGAAAATTAGTAGACTTGTATCATTTCATAAAATTTAAATAAATAGAGCATGTTAGTTTAAAACTTTGAATGTTATGATGTTTTCTAGTTATATTTTTTTATATAAGTTTGACATTCTGTGTTTCTAAATAGAGCATGTTAATTGGAAAATTAATAGACTTGTATCATTTTATAGAATTTAAATAAATAGAGCATGTTAGTTTGAAACTTTGAATGTTATGATGTTTTCTAGTTACATTTATTATAAAAGTTTGACATTCTGTGTTTCTAAATAAAGCATGTTAATTTGAAAATTAGTGGACTTGTATCATTTTATAAAATTTAAATAAATAGAGCATGTTAGTTTGAAACTTTGAATGTTATGATGTTTTCTATATATGAGTTTGACTTTTTTCTTTCTAGTTAAGTAGTTATGGAATGATTGTTTAGCATGTGTTTGTGAACTTATGAGTTATGATGTTCTAGCAATAGTATCTTCAAATTTTATTCAAATGATGATTGTCATGAAATATACACATACATATTGATTAATAACCTATAATTTAATACTCTCATTCTTGTTCTAGATACGTTGAATTTTAATAATACATATAGTATTATCAATGTTATGGTTTATATATTTGTAGGAGACATCAAATATGTCAAATAACACTTATTTTGATGAAGTAAGTTCTTTTAGTTCGAGTAAGAACCATTCTTGGGATTATTTTAAAAAACTACTGGTTGGAGCTGATGGGGATAAAAAGCATTATGTACTGGCTGTGAAAAAGTGTATAGTGCCAATCCAAAATCAGGGACATCTAACATGAAGTAACATATTTCGAAGTGTTTTGATCTTGATGAACCTGATCAACCAAAAAAACATGCCCCTCTAGATCAAGTGATGTATAAAGAGAAACTATCATATTCAATCATCAAACATAACTACCCTTTCAGTTATGTTGAACACGAGGCAGCAAGAGATTTGCTTAAGTTTTTACACCGTGATGCGAATCCCATAGCAAAAAACACTGCAAAGTAAGATGTCTTAAAATTTATGATAGAGAGAAAGTGATTCTCAAAGATGAGTTATAAAAGGTAACAAGTAGAATATGTCTGACTTTTGATTTACGGAGTTCTATCACAACATATGGATTTATGGCACTAACGGCCCACTATGTCGATGAGAATTGGGTTTTGAGAAAAAAAGTGTTGAACTTTCGACTTATACCGCCTCCACATAGTGGTTCCATTTTATCAGAGTACTTGATTAATTTTTTAGCAGATTGGGGCATTGAGAAAAAGATTTTTACTATCACACTAGATAATGCCAAGTATAATGATGTTTTAGTAGAATATCTAAAAAGTCATTTGCGTTTAAATAACACATTAGTCTGTGATTGAGATTTTACTCATGCGCGTTGTTCTACACATGTGTTAAATCTTGATCCAAGATGGGTTGAAAGTAATTGAAGGAGCCATCGAGAAGGTTCGGGAGTCGGTAAATTATGTTCGAGGAAGTGCTTTCAGAAAGCATAAGTTTGCGGAATGCATATAACAAGTTTCATTACAATGTAGGCAACATGTGCGGCAAGATGTCATAACAAGATGGAATTGAACATATCTTATGCTTGATTGCGCATTGACTTATAAATGGGTTTATGCTCGTTTAGCATTAGTTGATTCAAATTTTAAGACTTTTCTACCGGAAGATGAGTGGACAAGAGTGGAAAGAATTACAAGATTTTTGAAACCTTTTTTTGACATCACGACATTATTTTCTGGAAGCTCCTATCCTACTTCCAACTTATATTTTCGTAATGTGTGGCGAATTCAATCATTTATAATTGAAGAGGAAATTCATAACACGGATCGTGTTATAAGTGATATGGCGAAAGACATGAAAAAGAAGTTTGAAAAATATTAGGAAAGTTATAGTGCGGTCTTGTCTTTTGCTATTATTTTAGATCCACGGTATAAGTTTAAGATTGTTGAGTATTGTTTCTCAAAACTTAACATGACAAATGACGTAAGTGATGAGAAGTTGAAGAGCATTTATGATGGCATTCATAAGTTATACGATAAGGAGTATGATGTTCGTTTAAAGACGCACAATTCTTCATTGGCTGGAAGTTCGAATGTTTGTGTTGATGTATATGATGAGTTGGATGGATTCGAGTCATTTGAAAGCCAATTTAAATGTACTGAGAGAGAAAAATCACACTTAACATTGTATCTTGAGGAACCTTCACTTGATAAAAAACAAGAACTTGATGTTTTACAATATTGGAAGGATAATCAAGGAAGGTATTCACGGTTGGCTTTAATGGCTCATGACATTTTGAGCATTCCAATCATGACCGTTGTTTCAGAATCATCTTTCATCATTGGTGGCCGAGTTATAAGTAAATATCTAAGTTCACTTGTATCTTCAAATGTCGAGGCGTTGTATGCACACGTGATTGGTTGTTTGATTTAGAAGGTATTATGGTTAATTTATTATATTTGAACTTTAGATTGCATAAGCTTTCATGTTTATGTGTAATGTTAATAGTAAATCATACATATTTTATTTTTCATATATTCAGATGAGAAGGAGAATTGAAACGAGATGGAAGAAGAAATTGTAGAAGATATTGAAGCATTGATTCCGAGTTTTGATAGTAGCAACTTTAGGTAATATCCATATTCATTCATCATGTACTTTAAATATTGTTAATTCATGTATTGAGGTTTCATTAATTTTCTTAATTATAGTATTGCCCATAGAGCTCCAGATGGGTATAAATGCATCAACAACCTTCATCTTTGATTTGAAGATATTTAAAGTGGTTATCAATAGTTAAAATTGTGCCACATGTTTCTTCTTAGACGATACTAGTTTACATGGGGGTTTTAAACGTTGAATTAATGTTTGAAACAACTTTTATTTGTAGTTTATTTGTTTTTATGGTTTGTGTTGAAAAATTAAGAATTTTGATATTTTGGTTTGACCCGTCCTGACCCGAACCCATTCTAACCCGAACCCATCCTGACCCGTTTTTGACCCGCACCCGTCCTGACCCGAACCCATCCCGACCCGGCCCGCCCATTTTGCCAGATCTAGTTGTGATTATCAAAAACCTAATCGTGGAAAGATACACATTATAAAAAACCTACAACTGAAAAAATCTGCTATAAGAACTTAACATTTCATGCTCATCTTGAATCTTAGACTGTATAATTAATATTCCTGTATTTTAATGTTCAACTCATTTTTAGAAAAAAAAAACATTTGTATAAACTATAGGTTTATTTTTTCAAACAAACACTAAAATTTCTGCAATTAAAAGCAAGCCAAGTCCATGCAAGAAAGCTCACTTTATCTATCAAAATGAAAAACCCACACTTAGAAGAATGTCAAGGTACACCACCAAGTCCCTAGAACATGCACATTAATAACAATAACAAATATGTTTTACAAATATCAGTAACAAATATAAGAAAATAAGGGAGTAAAACACGATTCTCACCTTAAATCATTCAATTTCTAAACGTTTAGAATGAGAATATTGGTCATCAGTGAAGAAAATACTACCTTTAAACTTACCTTCCACCAATGATCTATAAACCACGGCAAAATGTTCTAAAAAAACATGATGAATGCATATAGTCTAAAATGGGACACATAATCTGTAAATCTTGCCATAAAGGACATGTACTTTTGCCTAAAATGTTCTATATACTTTTGCCTATACGCAGCAGAACATTGTCATTGAGCTCGTCTTGAATCCGCTCCACTCAATTCAATCCATTTTATACAAACGGATTAACTCAGGTTAGTATCTCTGACAGGTCAAATGAGTTTTCACTATCAAACAAAAACCTGTACTCGTGAAGCAGGAAATAAGCAATCCGGGATGCACTTGCAAGTGTATATAACCTTCTAAATCACTAAATTTAACACCCGGAGAGGGCAGCCCACTCTCCCCACACTTCACACATTTCAGCTCACAAAGAAGAGAGAAGAGAGAAAGAGGAGAAAAAGGGAGAAAAGTGGTGTTTCGGGTGATTCGGGTGTCCAAATCCGTCGAGTAGCAAGCCAAATCGAAGCTCTTGTCTTTGTGCTCGATTGTGTGAGTTCTAGGACCCCACTTTTACTTGTTTTCAACTGATTTTGGGGCTGGAAGATGTCAAAACCCGTTTTTATGTGTGTGTATGTTTGACCCATTTGAGTGTGATGTGTATGATGCGTTTAGCGTATGATTTCGGGCTTGTGTGTGCTTGTATGGTGTTATGGTATGCATTCCTAAGGTCCAGGAGGGTTAATTTAGGCTTAGAATGGGTTTGGATGAGCTTGGAGGCCGAAAATGGCAGATTGGGTTCGGGATGAACTCCATTCTGCATCAGCTAGGGCTAGGCGACCGAATGAAGGCCATACGGCCGAATGAGGGCGATTGAAGGTCATTCGCACGATTGGGGTTCAGTCGCACGACTGGGAGTCCAGTCGCATGAGAGATGTGCGACTGAGGGTTCAGTCGCATAGATGCTTAGTCGCATGAGTCCATTCGCATGAGGTTAGTCGCATAGGTGCCCATTCGCAGTAATCCCATTCGCACGCGGTCCATACACACGATTGGATGTTCATTCGCATAGATGACCATCCGCATGGGTCAGTCGCATGATGTTCAGTCGCATGGAGGCCATGCGACTGAAGGGTGTCCAAACGCCCGAATAGGGCTGTTGCACTTGAATGAATGTGTAGTTTGACTTCTGACCTTTGGGGAAAGGTGCAGATGTAGGTTTTGACGTAAGGTAACCCGTAAGAGCATGTAAGAGAATGGTTATGGCCTTAGAGAGCATGTAGGGCATGATGGTGATGATGTTGCATGATTATGTATATTATGTATGTATGATGTTGCCCTGTATGATGATGATGAATGCGTGTGATATGTTCCTTAATATGATGTATGACTATCTTTCTTATGGCTTTACGTATTATGATGAATGAAATGAAGTATTATGTAATGTAAAGTGGAAAGAGATGACACGTCTTGCATGCATCGGATAACGGGTCCTTCTTTGTGATTGACCATTATGTGGAACCTCTACCGCTTACCCTTAGTACTGTGGCATACGTTTAGCTGTTCATTTATTGACTTCGGCCCAGTGGCTATGACTGGTCAGTTACCATTAGTACTGTGGCATACGTTTAGCTGTTCATTTATTGACTTCGGCCCAGTAGCTAAGACTGATCGGTTAACCCCAGTACCGTGGCATACGTTTAGCTGTTCATTTATTGACTTCGGCCCGGTAGCTGAGACTAATTGGGGTGTAGCATATGGTATTGGTATGGATGATGTCCGATGCGCAAGTAAGTTAAAAGGAACGAATGAACGAATGAACGAATGAATGAATGAAGAAGATAATAATGATATTATCTATGCGTACGTATGATGTGTGATCACGTTAAAGTAACGAAGGGTTTTATATGGAAGTAAAGTATGTTTTATTATTAAAACTAGAACTCACTCAGCAACGCTGACTTTTATTGCATTTTCCAGTTGGCAGGTAAATGATTGCTGAGGATGGCACGGCAAGGCTACTCGGCTCTTTTGGGATGGCATCCAATTATATAGCTTTTGTGATGTAATGCAAACATGAATTTTGTAACCGGATAATGATGTATTATTTGGCAAAAGTAATTATAACGAAACGTGATGTCATTTTTGAATATTTCCGCTGCAATGATTTCTTAATGTAATGTAAATTTTATATTTTATGTGCGATGAATGACCAACTGTAAGCGTCCCGGGAACGGGGCCTTACAAGTTGGTATCAGAGCCAAAGTTTAAGTGAAATGGGTAAATTTTCAAAATAAACCTTAACTTAAACTGAAAATGGGACGAATGGGGAATGGGATGCCAAACTGAGTAGCTGCGTGCCATCAGGTATTTTCTTAGAGTTAACCGGTTTATGTGCGCATGGTATATGTTATGTGTTGTATGTAGATTTGAATACTGATGTAGTCAGGACAGGTAATACTTGGGGTATGAAGAGTACAGTAAGTGGCTAATCACAACTGGCCACTGTAATTAGGGACTTACTATACTTGACATAAACTGAGTTGTTTCCTTGAATGACCGTGTTGGTGTTTGAATCTTTCAGTGTGTTAGAGAATGGCTGGTGGTAGATCTTCTAGAGCTTCTAGGGGTGGAGGCCGTGATGGCCCTGTTGCTGAACCACGCCCTAAGAGAGGAAGGCCTAGAGCTGAGAAAGAGGTTCCTGCAGAACCTGAGACTCCTCATCCAGAAGCTGGGGATGAGAGTGCGAACTTAAGGGCCTCGGTAAAGGAGGCTGTTGTGGAGGAAGTACATCAGGTCATGCAGACAATCTTACCGTCTGTAGTGACCGAAGTCATCAAAGCTGTGAAGGAAGGGGAAAGGAAGGAGAGAAACCGGGCCTCGGGGGAGCAACCGGAGCCTGAAACGATTTTCTCCGATAATGAGGAGGAAGAGGAAGAGGAGCCTGTGCGGGAGGTGGCACGAGGCTGTAACTACGGGGTGTTTATGAGATGCAAGCCCCCTACTTTTGACGGTAATGGCAATGCCGCTGTTGCTCACCGATGGGTGAGAGAAATGGAGGCTGTTCTCGACATAAGCGAGTGCCGAGAAGATCAGAAGGTAAAGTTTGCCACCCACTCCTTTGTGGACTCGGCACTATGCTGGTGGGACAACATTGTCCAAGCAGAGGGTAATCGGGCGATCGGGAGAATGAGGTGGCCCGAACTGAAGAAGATGGTGATCGAGGAGTTTTGTCCTCATAGGGAAATGGATAAGATTGAGAGGGAGTTCCTGCAGCTGGAGGCGGGATCCATGACACACCAGCAATATACTACCAAGTTCAACGAGATGGCATGGTTGGTGCCGGATCAGGTGACGCCTCTTTCTCGAAAGATCAAGAGGTACATTCAGGGTTTACCGGTGGATGTCCGCCGGCATATGATCGCCGCCCGGCCAAGTACGTTTAGGTCGGCGGTTGATTTGGCCGGAAGACTTTATGATGAGAGGGGAGTGGTGGTGGTTGAAGCGAATAGGAAGGGTGGTGGTGATCGAAGCTGGAACGGGAAGAGGTTTGGTCGGGGTGAGGCCTCGACGGGTAACAAAAAGGCACGGGTGGATGACCGCCGCGTGGCCACACCGGGAGCAGGGTCGAGGAGATGTGGAAAGTGTGGAAAGGAGCATGCGGGAGAATGCAGGCTGGGTTTGAACGTGTGCTTCAAGTGTGGGAAGACTGGGCATATGGCGAAGGATTGCCTGACGGGCAAATGTTTTAACTGTGGGGAAATTGGTCATATGAGCAGGGATTGCAAGAAGCCGAGGGCTGAGAGTTCAGGGGCGAAGAGG
Organism: Flaveria ramosissima; assembly: GCA_025215565.1. Taxonomy (NCBI): domain Eukaryota; kingdom Viridiplantae; phylum Streptophyta; class Magnoliopsida; order Asterales; family Asteraceae; genus Flaveria; species Flaveria ramosissima. The sequence continues at coordinate 43,341,793 of CM046042.1, forward strand.
ACGGGAGGTGATGGACCGAGGGCGAGCGCCAGGGCATTCACCATGACACAGGAGGAGGCTAGGACGGACCCTGACGTTGTGTCCGGTACGTTTCTGGTGAACCAAACTTTAGCTTCTGTGTTATTTGATTCTGGTGCGAGTAAAAGTTTTATTTCTGCTGCTTTCTGTGCTAAGCTGCCTGTTAGTAGTAGACGTGTTGATGCGCCCTTTGATGTAGAAACTGCCATAGGTAAGTCTACCAGGATTTCTGAGATGATAGAGAATTGTGATGTGGAGCTTGAGGGTCATAAGTTTCCTGTTAGACCGTTTGTGATGACCTTAGGTGGTTTTGATTTGGTTCTTGGGATGGATTGGTTAGCGGACTTCGAGGCGAACATTGTGTGTCGCAAGAAGATGATTCGGTTGTTGGCGCCTGACGGTAGTTCAGTGACGGTATATGGCGATCGGGTTACTACGATTCCGAAGGTGATCTCGATGGCGGTGGCGGGAAAGTGTATGAGGCATGGATGTAGTGCCTACTTGGCCTATGTAAAGGATGTGGATACGCCAACACCACAACTAGCCGATGTACCAGTTGTGTGTGATTTTCCAGACGTGTTCCCGGAAGACTTATCAGGAGTGCCACCTGACAGAGAGATTGAGTTTCAGATTGATTTAATACCGGGTGCCCAACCTGTTGCCAAGGCACCGTATCGGTTGGCTCCGACCGAGATGAAAGAGTTGATGGAGCAGTTGCAGGAGTTGCTTGATAAGGGGTTCATTAGACCGAGTATCTCTCCTTGGGGTGCTCCGGTCCTGTTTGTAAAGAAGAAGGACGGTAGTATGAGGATGTGCATCGACTATCGCGAGCTAAACAAGTTGACAGTGAAGAACCGATACCCCTTACCGAGGATAGATGATTTGTTTGATCAGCTTCAGGGTGCCAGTTGGTTTTCAAGGATAGATCTTCGATCTGGTTACCATCAGTTGAAGGTGAAGGAGCAAGACATTCCTAAAACAGCTTTCCGTACGCGCTATGGTCACTACGAGTTCCTCGTCATGTCTTTCGGTTTGACCAATGCGCCAGCTGCTTTTATGGATCTGATGAACCGTGTGTGTCGGCCTATGTTGGATAAATCAGTGATCGTGTTTATTGATGATATCCTGATTTACTCGAGGAGCGAAGCAGAGCACGCCGGTCACATTCGGGAAGTTCTAGAGACGCTGAGGAGGGAGAAGTTGTATGCAAAATTCTCCAAGTGCGCGTTCTGGTTACGCGAAGTTCAGTTCTTGGGTCACGTGGTGAATCCCGACGGGATAATGGTGGACCCGGCGAAAGTGGAGGCGGTTATGCAATGGAAGTCTCCAAAGACGCCATCCGAGATTCGCAGTTTCTTGGGTTTGGCGGGCTACTACAGAAGGTTTATCCAAGACTTCTCCAAGATTGCTTCTCCACTAACCAAGTTGACCCGAAAAGATGTGAAGTTTGCATGGGGTCAGGCTCAAGAGAAGGCGTTTGAAGAATTGAAGGCGAGATTGACTCAAGCTCCTGTTCTGTCGTTACCCGATGGAAGCGAAGATCTGGTGGTTTATTCTGATGCTTCTTACTCGGGGTTGGGATGTGTGTTAATGCAGAGAGGAAAGGTTATAGCCTATGCATCCCGACAGTTGAAGGTTCATGAGGTCAATTATCCTACTCATGACTTGGAGCTAGCAGCTGTGGTCTTTGCATTAAAGATTTGGAGGCACTACCTCTACGGGACGAAGTGCACCATATTCACTGACCACAAGAGTCTAAAGTATTTCTTCGAGCAGAAGGATCTGAACATGAGGCAGAGACGGTGGTTGGAACTTATAAAGGATTATGATTGTGAGATCCACTACCATCCGGGCAAGGCCAACGTGGTGGCTGATGCCCTTAGCCGGAAGGAGAGGCCCGAGCCGATTCGGGTGAAAGCCTATCAGTTGATCATGACCTCTGATGTAATGAAGCAGGTTAAAGAGTTTCAAGATGAGGCACTGAAAGAAGATCATCTTAACTCTGAAAGGATGAGAGGTCTGGTTGGAGAATTGGGTGAAAACACGCTCGGTGCTAGAACCCGATTTGATCGTGTGTGGATTCCTCGTTTTGGGGATCTACGGGGGAAGATAATGGATGAAGCTCACAAGACTCGGTACTCCATTCATCCTGGTGCCACGAAGATGTACCATGATATGAAGAAAGATTATTGGTGGCCGGGTATGAAGCGCGACGTAGTGGAGTACGTGAGTAAGTGCCTTACTTGCTTACAGGTGAAGACCGAGCATCAAAAGCCGTATGGGAAGATACAACCTTTGGATATACCGGAATGGAAGTGGGAGCACATCACCATGGATTTCATTACAAAGCTACCGCGTACTCCGAAAGGGTACGATGCCATATGGGTGATAGTTGATCGTTTGACGAAGAGTGCTCACTTCCTACCGATCCGCGAGACATATTCATCTGAGAGGTTGGCTGATCTGTTCATCAAGGAGATTGTAACTCGTCATGGTGTACCGGTGTCTATTGTGTCGGATCGCGACACTCGGTTTACATCTAAATTCTGGAAGAAGTTCCACGATGCTATGGGGACGAGGTTACATATTAGCACGGCTTATCATCCCCAGACTGATGGTCAGTCCGAAAGGACCATCCAGACACTGGAAGACATGCTTCGGGCATGTGTGATTGATTTTGGTGGAAGTTGGGATGACCACCTGCCGTTAGCCAAATTCTCATACAACAACAGTTATCATGCCAGCATTGGTATGCCCCCATATGAGATGCTATACGGTAGGAGATGCAGAACACCTGTTTGTTGGGGTGACATTGGTCAGAAGGAATTGGGAAGCGTTGAGGTTATCGAGGCTACGACTGAGAAGCTTGAGAAGATCAAGGCCTTCATGAAGGCAGCCAAAGACAGACAGAAGTCGTATGCTGATAAAAGGGCGCAGGCCGATTGAGTTCCAGGTGGGTGACCGGGTTATGTTGAAGGTCTCACCTTGGAAGGGTATCATTCGCTTCCGAAAGCGGGCAAGTTGAGCCCAAGGTATATAGGCCCTTTCCGAATCATTTCTCGAGTAGGAGAGGTGGCCTATAGACTGGAGTTGCCAGATGAGTTAAGTGGAATTCACCCGACATTCCATGTATCTCATCTAAGGAAGTGCTTAGCAGATGAAGATATGATTGTCCCATTGGAAGACATCGAAGTAGATGAACGGCTCATTATGTGGAGCAACCAGTGGCAATCATCGACCGAAAGGAGAAAAGGCTAAGGAATAAAGTGGTTCCTCTTGTGCGTGTACAGTGGAAGCACAGGAAGGGATCCGAGTCAACGTGGGAGACCGAGGAAGAAATGAGACAGCATTATCCACGTTTGTTCGAGGAAAAGGAGGATAAAAGGCAGGTTTCGGGGACGAAACCTATTTAGGGGGGTGGACTTGTACACCCCCGGAAATTTATTATTTTGAGCCGACGAAGAAAAAAAAAAAATAAAGTCCAAAGTCGAGGGACTAAACTCGCCAACGAAGCAATGTCGGGTATGTTGGTGATATGTGGGTAGGGAGAAAAGACATCGAAGTAGATGAACGGCTCAATTATGTGGAGCAACCAGTGGCAATCATCGACCGAAAGGAGAAAAGGCTAAGGAATAAAGTGGTTCCTCTTGTGCGTGTACAGTGGAAGCACAGGAAGGGATCCGAGTCAACGTGGGAGACCGAGGAAGAAATGAGACAGCATTATCCACGTTTGTTCGAGGAATAACAGGTTTCGGGGACGAAACCTATTTAAGGGGGGTGGACTTGTAACACCCGGAAATTTATTATTTTGAAGCCGACGAAGAAAGAAAAAAAATAAAGTCCAAAGTCGAGGGACTAAACTCGCCAACGAAGAATGTCGGGTAATGTGGTGATATGTGTAGGGAGAGGGCAGCCCACTCTCCCCACACTTCACACATTTCAGCTCACAAAGAAGAAAAAGAGAGAAAGAGGAGAAAAAGGAGAAAAGTGGTGTTTCGGGTGATTCGGGTGTCCAAATCCGTCGAGTAGCAAGCCAAATCGAAGCTCTTGTCTTTGTGCTCGATTGTGTGAGTTCTAGGACCCCACTTTTACTTGTTTTCAACTGATTTTGGGGCTGGAAGATGTCAAAAACCCGTTTTTATGTGTGTGTATGTTTGACCCATTTGAGTGTGATGTGTATGATGCGTTTAGTGTATGATTTCGGGCTTGTGTGTGCTTGTATGGTGTTATGGTATGCATTCCTAAGGTCCAGGAGGGTTAATTTAGGCTTAGAATGGGTTTGGATGAGCTTGGAGGCCGAAAATGGCAGATTGGGTTCGGGATGAACTCCATTCTGCATCAGCTAGGGCTAGGCGACCGAATGAAGGCCATACGGCCGAATGAGGGCGATTGAAGGTCATTCGCACGATTGGGGTTCAGTCGCACGACTGGGAGTCCAGTCGCATGAGGGATGTGCGACTGAGGGTTCAGTCGCATAGATGCTTAGTCGCATGAGTCCATTCGCATGAGGTTAGTCGCATAGGTGCCCATTCGCAGTAATCCCATTCGCACGAGGTCCATACGCACGATTGGATGTTCATTCGCATAGATGACCATTCGCATGGGTCCAGTCGCATGATGTTCAGTCGCATGGAGGCCATGCGACTGAAGGGTGTCCAAACGCCCGAATAGGGCTGTTGCACTCGAATGAATGTGTAGTTTGACTTCTGGCCTTTGGGGAAAGGTGCAGATGTAAGTTTTGACGTAAGGTAACCCGTAAGAGCATGTAAGAGAATGGTTATGGCCTTAGAGAGCATGTAGGGCATGATGGTGATGATGTTGCATGATTATGTATATTATGTATGTATGATGTTGCCCTGTATGATGATGATGAATGCGTGTGATATGTTCCTTAATATGATGTATGACTATCTTTCTTATGGCTTTACGTATTATGATGAATGAAATGAAGTATTATGTAACGTAAAGTGGAAAGAGATGACACGTCTTGCATGCATCGGATAACGGGTCCTTCTTTGTGATTGACCATTATGTGGAACCTCTACCGCTTACCCTTAGTACTGTGGCATACGTTTAGCTGTTCATTTATTGACTTCGGCCAGTGGCTATGACTGGTCAGTTACCATTAGTACTGTGGCATACGTTTAGCTGTTCATATATTTATGACTTCGGCCCAGTAGCTAAGACTGATCGTTAAACCCCAGTACCGTGGCATACGTTTAGCTGTTCATTTATAACATGAATTTTGTAACCGGATAATGATGTATTATTTGGCAAAAGTATTTATAACGAAACGTGATGTCATTTTTGAATGTTTCCGCTGCAATGATTTCTTAATGTAATGTAAATTTTATATTTTATGTGCCCAATGTAAGCGTCCCGGGAATGGGGCCTTACACTAAATTTAACAAAAACTTCAGCTAATTAACGCAATAATATTGCGATGTAATAATTGTACTCGTGATTAACATCTTAACTATTTATAAGTATTTTTATTAGAAAAAAAACCAAAGAAATGTTTGTTGTTTCGTCTGAACCAACCCATCAATGCACCACTAAATTGTCCACAACATACATAGGTTTCTATATATTCTCTTTTCAGCAACTTTCATCCCCAAACCAACTCCTCCATCTTTGTAAAATAGATAATAACTAGTATTAAGGTCTCGCGTTGCAGCGGCGGCGTAAAACCGTGCTAAGTACCACCAATGGCACACTACTGTCAGTGACCATCAATACCAAAAAACTCGTATTGAAAAAGAAATAAAAGACAAAAAAATAAACTGAACGAAAAGTAGACGTAAAAATATTGAATCACGCAGGCGAAACGTAAAACATATAAAACAATAAATAAGTCGACCTAGGACCAGCGCGCTATGACAGGGCCATTAAACGGGGAAAAAATAAGCGTACAAATGTCGAATTACACAAATACGTTGCGGCATGTTAACTCGAAACATTTAGACTGAAACGTAAAACACAAAATTTGTAAATATGAAAAGTATAGGTGACCAAATTTAAAAGTAAAAACTGTTGGGACTAAATTGTTAAATATGTAAAAGTATTGGGTTAAAATGAAAAAAAAAAAGATAGGTACAACCCACTTAAGCATATTATACCACCCATGATGCACACAAAACTTGCAAATTAGTATCTCATATCATCTCACTACTCTAATAAAATAAGTATTTAAGAGGGACATATTTCAACACCATATTCATTCTCATCAACTTTTTCTCATTTATCTCTCCTATTTAATAATCACATTAATTACTAATAACATTATTTAGATTTTTTATATTAAATATTTTTATAATAAATTAAGAAAAAATCTTTTTAGTATTGTTATTTCTAAGGAAATAATTTTTCATAAAATTAGAAATTTTTTTCATAAAATTAGAAAAAATTTTAGAACATCAAACTTTTTTAAAAATACAAATATTTTATAATTGGTGTTTTTAATAAGTAAAATTTGTATAAAAACAATTAAAATTGAGAGTTATAATAAGAAAGTTTTTAACTATGACATTTTTAAAAACATTTGTTTTGAAATAAAATTTTTATTTTATTTATTATAAGAAAGATTTCAATCATATCTTATTTTCATTCAATATCGAATTATAGCTAATAAATTGTCAACATGTTCTTATGGTGGGTTTCATAGTGATTGGTTTTCATGTAAAAATTAGAAGACATTAGCTTTCACTGAAATCGACGCAGCAAAAGTAACCACCGGTTGGCGGTCGGTGGGTATGATATCTCATAAAGACACCACCGCCCCGCCTTGTAGAGAGCGGTACCATAAAAAGCGGAGATGTAAGTGAGAGAGTTGTACCGTTAGCATAGGGAGAGGTACTCTTAGCTACAGTACTTCTTTCTCACAACGTAAATTTACAATTTATTATATATTAGATTTTTTTATTGAAAACGTTTATATGTTATGTGTGATGTATGATTAACAAATTTATATATTAACGTAAGTGAAATCTCTCTTTATCAATATCAATATCTTAACATATATCACATTAAGTTAAATGGGCTGATGTACCTGACTAGCCCAGTTTTTTCCGTGGCCTTTTATTATCCAGCCCATGTTAATTAGTTATTGATATATTTATTGTTCTTCACAATTTAACTCATCGTTTTTGTCAGTATGACATGTATATATTTATTAAAGAACTCAAGTGCATCACATCAAAATAGTATGTTTCAAATGAGATATAATGAGTTTTTTCACCTGCGCGTTGCAGCGGGGTCGTACGATGTTATTTGCGTGATTAAGGGCCCATTTCCGAGCTTCTTTACGCGTGTTGTGACGGTGACATATACGTGTAAATACATAAAATAAACGTATAAAGTTAATACGGGTCAGTTTGAAGATTGAAACATACATAGAAAATACTATCATGTCAGAATACCTAAACGTAGAATTAAAAAAACACATCAAAAGTAAGAAAAAGTTTTGTAGTTGTAAAAACGACTATTACAGAAAACAAATCTGATATATTTTTACCCTCACGTTGCGGAAGAGTTATTTAGATAAAGTATTTTAAACAAAAAATATATATAAGAAAAATTAAAAAACCATCAAAAAAGATTTGTTGGGAGTAGAGTTCGAACCTGGCACCCAAGAGCATGAGCTATCGTAAACCAAATCATCTATAGTTCGTGTTCGTTCGTTAAGAAATAAATTTGTTAAGAGCTAGGGCTGCAAACGAACCGAACGAACACGAACAAGGCCTTGTTCGTGTTCGTTCGTTAAGAAATAAATTTGTTTATGAACTGTTCACGAACACTTACCGAACGAGATTTCTTGTTCGTGTTCGTTCATTAAGAAAATGAACATGTTCATGAACTGTTCACGAACACTTACCGAACGCAAATGAACAAAAACAAAAACAAACGAACACAAACAATTGTTCATGACAATTGTTCATGAACATGACGAACACAAAGAAGCTCATGAACACAAACGAATACAAATTATTATAGATTTATTTTAGAATAATATTTACATTTTTTATTACAAACATTACACAAAATCAATCAAAAATAAATAAGTAGTTAACATAAATATCAAAAAATACTTGATCTAATAGTCATAAAAATAACTGACATAAAAATTAAGAATATAAACGAACACATTAACGAACATAAACGAACACATTATCGAACGTTCACGAACAAACATTAACGAACATAAACGAACACATAATCGAACGTTCACAAACGTAAATGAACGAACGCGGCTTGTGGTCATGTTCGTTCGTTTAACTAAACGAATGGAATTTTCTTGTTCGTGTTAGCTCATTTACTAAACGAACGAACATAAACGAACTTCCCGCCGAACGGTTCACGAACTGTTCGCTGAACGTTCAGTTCGTTTGCAGCCCTACTAAGAGCATCTCCAATAGGGCGTTTTTAGCCCTTAAAAACGCCACATCATCCGTTTTTTAGACCAAAAACCATTGGGGGGTTTGTTTTTGAAGGTACAAGTTCATGGAGATTAACACCAAAAAACATCTGACATTTTCAGAGGTGGGTCAGGGTTGGGTTTTAATATTAAAAAAAAGAAAATAATATATTTATATTAATAAAATATTTAGTTTTTCAATATTAATTTAAGTGTTGGGCTTTTCAAGTCAACCTCATGCGCCTGAACAATGCTCAAGTGCTTGAACAGTGCGCCGAAACAGTACTCATGCGCCTGAACAGTGCTTATGCGCCTGAACAGTGCTCATGCGCCTGAACAGTGGTCATGTGCCTGAATGGTGCTCATGCGCCTGATCTATTTTTAAAACTTAATTTTTAATTTTTTATAATAAAATATTATTTATTAAATTTAAAGTTTAAATTTCAATTTTAAAATTTTAAGTTTTCCTCTAAAAAGTATTTAACTTTTATTTTTTAAAGTTTTAAAGTTTTAAAGTTTTAAAATTTCCATCCAACAAAAGACATATAAATATTTTATTTATATTTTATATTAATATATAAGATTGATATTAAAAAATAAATGTAAAAAGTGTGATAATGATGTGATAATGTTTTTAGGTGTTTTTAAGTTTTACCATTTGAGAGGTTTTTTGGGTTTTTGAAAATAAGTGGTTTTTTGATGTGTCTGCTGACTAGGCATGTTTTTTAATGTTTTTTTATTTCACCATTGGTGATGGTCAAAACAATCTTGAAAAAAGCAAAAAAAGAAATAAAAAGAATTCACTGACCAATGAAAGGTTGACACGTGACGCGTTGGTGGGGAACCACCGACACTTACAAATGAAATATATATAAATATTGATGACTTCCAACTCTTTTTCTATAAAACCTATTTCATCAATATTTAGATGGAAAAAGGTATATAACAGTAAAGAAAAAATTTATAATATCTGCTCATATGTGGTGTAAAAAGGTGAATTGTAGTTTGTTTAAGAAACTATAAAATAAAACTTAGTGAAAAATTAATTTAAAACAAACATTTAACTTTTTTGAGAGAACACTACTAGAAAAATAGATATTTTGTGACCATAGTTTCGGTTGCATATAGCTCGCAAATAGCTTTTTGAGATAATAAGTTATGGTAACATAATGGCCCCTGAATAAACTAGTCATGTTTTCTAACGTGTCTTGTTACATAACAACTTCTATGATTAGTTGTAAGAGGTTCTAATATTCATAAGGGGTCATACCGCTACAAAACAACTATTTTTGACAATCAAAATCATCACGAATGTCGTTCTTCGCAACTATATTGCGACCAATTTTGTTGTTAAACAAAGCTACTAATTTTGTTGTTCGTTTAAACTGGTCGCTAATTATATTTACGGCCATAAATTGTGACTTAAATATTCTTATGACACATTTTGTGATTGGAATTTCATGTATTTTGTTTCAATCACTAATTTTGCAACGGATATTTTTAGTAGCTAGTTTTGTGATAAAATTTACGACCGAATAACTTTTTATTGTTGTTATTTTTCTAAAGTAGCTAATTTTTTGAAAATGATTTGTTTTCAGTCGCTAATTTACAACATATTTTGTTTTGGTCGCTAAATTTACGACTCATTGTTTTTGGTTGCTGATTTTGTAACATTTTTGCAAGCATATTATTTTTATCAATTACAATGTTTTAAAGTTAGAGTAGTTTTCAAGAAATATGTGTTTTTGTCTCTAGTTTGTGATATTAGAGATGATTTTGGTTCGGAATATTGGTGTTTTTGAGTTTTTCAAAACAATCCATGAAATCTCCCTAAGATGCTTCGACATTACATGTAATTTATGCTGAGCCCAAGTTTACAATCTTTAATATTGTTTGAGGGGTTTACACGTACTTGAACATATTTTTATTTATATTTAATTTTTTTCAGTTTTGATTTTATTTTTATTAACGAACGAGTGTGATTCTAGATTTTATAATGGTATCAAAGCTTAAAATGCTTTTCATATAATTTTCTTTGAGTATGTTTTATTAATGAAAACGCTAATATAATCAAACATGAGTTTTCTAATGAAATAAAGAATATGAACGACCGTTAATCTTATAAAATGTTTTTTCGATGAAAACCCTTAAGTAAGCGTTAAAAAATGTTCCATTGATTCATCATCTTGTGCTTAAGATCGTTTTTAAGAATCATGGGACTGAATGAAAGAAGAAACACATAGATTTAAGTAAGAATCATCCTCAGATTTAAGTTTTTGGTTAGGAATGAGGTTTTTGGGTAAAACTAGGGTTTCTACTTTAAAACTCAGATTTTACTAGTTAATCCACTTAAAAATCATAGATCTAGCTTCATGAAAGATAAACAAATGCTTTGACATTAAAGGTTAGGACTTTAGGTTAAAATGTGGTGTAATGGTAACATGTTTTTTTCACCCTTAACCAATGTTCAACTCCCACTAACTACGTTTTGATTTTAATAGTGGTGTTGTGTGTTTCTTTTATTATTATTATTCGGTAGTCTTTTTTGTTATGTAAATGAAAATTAAATATTTCCTTTTTTGCTTTTTTTATGTATTTTAATATTTACCTAAAAATCTTAAAACTGATTAAATAATTAATTGGTTTTACCTACGCCAACGTCTTTTTTTTAGATTTGTAATATACCGTTACGACATTTTTAAGATTTATGCTAGGTAACCCCTGCAAATAAACATGTATAACGACCACGATGTGTAGCCTTACCCGCGACAAAGCGCGGGATAACCTCCTAGTTAATAACACGTAAGATATGATGGATTTTTTTTAATTATGTCTTCCTACTTTTGATGTAACCAATAACTTTAATGTAAAAATGGATAAATTAAATTTAATAATATAATTTTCCAAACATTAATATAACTATTAGCTCTAGCAACGAGCTTTATATCAATTGGTTTGAGAGAAGACGTCTATGGCTTCCCAAAATAAAGGTCATGGGTTTATGTCTCGCTTGGTGCAATATGCTTTAAGTAGGTAAAGTGTTTTATAACAGTGGGTTTTTAGGTGGTGGGTTCCTCTGAAATGGTGGGCCGTGGGCGGGCGAGGCACCAGCGCAATCTGTGTTTCCAGGCATGAATAACCTTTCGTTAATGGTTTACCACAATGACCGGCTTAAAGTATTCGTTAGCGGTTCAAAAAGACTATTAGTTATTAGTCACCTAACTTTATTGTATTATTTTACTAAATTAATTTTTTAATCATGCATGATTTGCATGTCTATGTGTTGCATGTGTTTGTGGCAGTTAGTGATCGCAATAGGTATGTCGTTTTGTGATAGTTGAGACTTGAGAGCATACATGTGTGTAAAAGGGTAGTTGATGGTTTATCTTAATGTCAGTCAAAGAAAACGTGCTTCTCCTTGAATAGAAGTTTTATAAGTTATAAAACGTAATAATAATTTGCATATCTTATAGGATTAAACCTATTAGCATTTTATATGTTAGATTTTATGTATATATAGCAAAGTATATTGTTTTATCTAGAGACACGCATAAGTACATATCTATTTATGGTATTAGAGTTATATTAACTTAATGTCTCTCCTTCTTTAAACCTCTTCATTTCTCTTTCCTAATGTCGCGTTCCATTTACCCTCCATTTCTCTCAACGAGCTCTTCAGTCTTAATTTCTCAAATCTACAACTCTCGGGTTCGAGTTATATGCAAAACCACAACAAATGGATTCGCAAGACAGTGCTACCAACCTTGACAAATTTGACTGGCATCGACACCACCACGTGGTATTGCTATAGAATCTATGGTGATTAATTTATCATACACACTACTACACACGAATTAATATAATCCAGTTCTTACAATTCAAAATTATACGCCTGCAATAAACTCCGACTCCTAAAAGTTAGAGTGTTTACACAATTTCAATTGTCGCTCAACATACATAAGCTCCGACTCCTAAAAGTTAGAGTGTTTACACAATTTCAATTGCCGCTCAACATACATAAGTATACTTCTAATTCTTAAAAAATGTTGTTAATTATGTAAACATTGTAAATATTTACAAGATTAAAACTCATTACCTTTAAGTTCTTGCTTCTGAATATATATTATATTAAAAGTTACCAAGCCACATGCATAAAGACCAATAATCATATAATTTCGCTCAACTAAAGATATAAAGCCACCAACCACAACTTGAGTTCTTAAAAATTAGGTCAAGTAAATTTAAATTTCTTATAAATTAATAATGAAACTACATAAGATATGGTATATTATAAATTTAACTATTTATATGATTACAATGATAACGAGATCTTTGTGACAATTTCTTCATTGTCGGTCAAACACAAATGATAACGACAAATTACAAAAGAAAAATAATCTAATCATAATTCGTTATAAAATAGCTACCATAAATCTTATCAACGTAACAAGTTCTAACTACAATATTTTACCTAATCAATAATTAATTAAATTATATCAAACACATGAAAATAGTAGAATGTTTTTCATTCTCCATTGCACTTATGGAATAATATTTGGTTAGTTAAACATGCAAGATTTGATCTTGTCAAAGCCAGCATGCCTAATTTGAATGAATTTAACTGTCAAGCATAATTTAAACACGTATCAAATATATAATTGTTTAATTTGTTAATTAAAAAAACACATCTACCAGTATAGACCACCATTTAGACATTAACCCTAGCATTATTTAAGCATTTTCTCCCCTCAAATTGTGACGGAATATTAACAAGAATAATCAATACAACAAATGATTAGAAAACTAAAACATATTCATGTATATGAATGAATACGATAAGTTTTTGTACATCTATGATTCAGAATTACTAGAAAAGAACATAGAATGACGAGTTCTTCACGTCAATTACCTTATATATATGTAAGTAAGAAACAGAAAACAATGAATGAAATCACGAATAAACTAGCCACTCATCATGGACAAATAATAATCTGATCTTGTGGTCGAGTGACATACTGGCTTTGAGCATAAGGATCATGCATGTTATGGCATGGTGATGGACCAGCAGGTGGCACAGGCCCCTTTGGTAACCTACTAATCCACAATTGATCTCCCTTTGTTACTCTTGATGCACTCGTTCCAGTCGCTAATAACATGATTGCCGTCAGTAAAACAAGGAGGAATACGCGATGCCTTGAACCCGTTGATGACATGTTTGCTTCTTTGATCTCCGACTGACGATGGGTGTCGAATAGTGATATGATTTTGTGTTTATTGGTGTGTATGTTTGTGTGTATATATATAGAGAGAAAGAGACAGTATGTGTTCACAATATTATGTTGTGGTGGTTGGATTTGAACGCAGTATTCAACTGTTGAAAATGGTATTTGACTTAATGTGCTCAATTTAGTGCTCGTTTTACTTGACTTGAAAATAACATAAAACGTGGCATTTTGAATTTGTTGGGTTTTTTATTTATTATTAACGGTAGGCGACACACTTATTCAACACCACAACTAATTTACACAAAACCATTATAAGTCGGGCTCGAACATTTGACATATTCACCACTCTAACTACAAATGACTCTGTTTACAAAGACAACAGTGCTTGAATTTATTGGTAATGGATGGCACGTAGTCTAACTAGAGAAATACGACGTATTTTTAGCGTTTAAATACATATATATTCTTTTCAATAGAAATACAGAAGTACATATATATGGTTTTTGTTTTTCGTTTATTTTTGGATTTATTGTTACATCGACATATATATTTCATTATTGTTGGGTAGTCAAAGCTAGGAACATGGGGTGAACCTTCATGCCCATCATTATGCTTTTAGAAAATGTGGAAAATCAAAACTTATGCTTTTCACAACACTACAAGAAAATTGGAGTTTCACCGAACAGCAATTTTTTAACGGATGTCGTTGGAAAACAACTTTTATTATTCTTCTTTGAGAAACAAGTTTGTAGATAATCATTACAAATTTACTTACGGCTAAAAATCTATCATAATGTGTTGGTAACAGATGTTACATTGTACTCACTTTCAAAGTTTGATGAGTGGTGAGTTAGCCATCAGTGGAAATTGTAGACTTTAACAAAAAAATTAAAAAAAAAAAAAAACTTCCCCATAAATAGGACGATTTTTACCAACTTGTCTCGTGAAACTGTCTAATAGGATTACAACGACAAATCCGTCACAATTTTCTATATATACTAATTGGTGGAAAGTGTTTAACAACTTAGACTCAAACGACTTAAGAACAAATACTTTGAAATGAAAAACTGAAACTGTGAATGTTTTTAAGAACCACAATTGGAGAAAGCAATAAACTTTGAAAGAGAATAATCAATTTCGGGTTGCAATTCCGAAAGATCAACAATTAACACATTTAAACTAGGGTTTGTTTAAACATAACTTCAAGATATTAGCTTTCAGTTAAATTGATAACAAAGAGATGATCTTTTAAGATTCGTTAGTTCAAGATATTATCAATTTATCAATATTAAATTATCTACCAATCTTAGTAAGTTAAAGGTGCAAGAAAACCAAAACCTGATAAGCAAGTAAATAACTTTGGTATAAACAAATCTTTTAAGTCAATCAAAACTTAATTACATTTAATAACTCAATGTTCAACATAAACCCTAATTATAACACAACAATAGTCTTAATTAGCACGAATGGTTCACCTGAAAATAATCACAAAAAACCTAGTCAAGCATTGTCTTCATTATTTCTTCAATCTTCCAACATGCCATCTTGTGTAACTCCTGATATTTATGTTCTTGGTTCTTGTACTTTCGTGTTCTGCTTCTTTTGTCTTCAATTAAGCTTGTTAAAGCCTAAATACCTATGGAACAAAGCATAAATAAAACCATCTTGTTCCACGATAATTACGATGTAAAATTACGTATTTAAGAATAATAAGACATGAATAAACACTACGTGATCAACAGGTCAATGAGCTAAGTTATTTGAATATTATTGTTAGCGAGTTAGTTAGAATTGGTGGTCTCAGAATTTAAATATTTTTACATGCGTACCTAATTTGTTGATGGGATGTTTTGTTCGATTGGAACTTGTTGGCTCGAAATGAGTAGCCATGCCTGCATCTGTCACTTTAACCCATCGAAGTTTGACGACACAAACATGCAGATGAGATGAGATGAAAGAATTGCCCAGATGCCTCACGTCTTGCCATGTTCCCTAGCATTGGTGAACATGTACATCAACCCATATCTATGTCATGTGTACTCAAATCAAGTGACACGCCTGACTATTAGCATGTTCACACGTATAAAGATAAGGATATATTATAATGTAATTTTTTGTAAGATTTTTAAGAAAAGTTGTATCATTCTAAACAATTGTTTTATCCTAAGTTAAATAATTTAGGCACAACAAAAACATAATAAACTTACTACACCCACTATACAATAGACAATCAACTGTTTGAAATTTTTCGCAATCCTTTAGAGCATTCACAACCCACTCTTCATCTTCATCTCTATAATTACACTAAAAATCACTATTTTTTATCTATTTTTTTCAATTAAATAATATTGTTTGTACTTTTATCATTACATTTTCTCTCTCTTTCACTCACAACCACTTTCACCAAATATTAAAAAATAAATAGAGATAAACATTGTTTTACCAAATATAGAGATGAACAGTAACATGTTCTCTATCCTCCACTCACAACCATTAATAATCATTCTCTATAATATAGAGAACGCACTCACAGAATTATAAAGAACGTGTTGTGAATGCTCTTACAAAACAATTCTCCTCCAATTTATGTAAAATAACATATAAATGTTTGTTATTTTACATTAAAAAACGTATAACAAACAATTGACCATGTTATGACGAGTAATTATATTATTCCATAAACCCACCGACAAATGTATGGAAAACTTAACCATTTATACAAGGATATCAAATGTGATTTTTATAATTTTACCCAATTATCCTCAATAAATATAATAAAAATATCCAAATGACTCAAAGATCTACTCTAACGAGCACATGGTATCTTGTACTTCCATATTGTACCATGATCTTTCTAATAAATATATAAATATAAATTATTTCTTACATGCATGCATGCTTGAAATGAATTAAATGAATGTAATTGTAGGTCGCCAATCTTAACACATTTTCTTCAACCTCATTTGGTCTCATATATGAATACATATTAACGGATTTTGATTTAGCTAAAAGTCGACAGAATTTCCCTTAACTCCCACAAGCTATTAGGAGTAAAGAGAAATACATATCAATATAATATAACAAAACTAGCAACTTTTGTGTGTTTTCACCGCCTTGTCACGTGTCATAATTCAATTAGTCTTTAAACTTTTTCTCAATTATTTTACTTTGTTGATGCTTTAGGTTACATGTTATATTAATTCTTGGCAAGTATGTTTAATAAAACCGGCTGGGTACGAAGGTTAATAATAATGGGAAAAGAGAGGGGAGTGACAATAACCGGAGCTTGTTTTTTTAATAAAACCGGCCGGGTACGAAGGTTAATAATAATGGGTATGGGTCGTTAAAATATCAATCGAGCATTATGTAAGGGCCAAATTGAGCCCACTTTATATCATATATGAACTTGGTTCTAAATGGCAACCAATCAGTGGCAGAGTTTGAATCAAAGCTGTGGGAAGGGCGGGGGCAAAAACAAACTATTTTAGTAAGGGGGGACTCTATATTTATTAAAAAATTCCACTACCGGACAAAAAAATTTCACTATCGAGCCGACAATTTACACTACTGAAGAAGAAAAGAGGGGGCGGGGCCCCCCGGCCCCATGAAGCTTCGCCGTTACAACCAATACAACATATATTAAACGTGCCTTTTTATATTTGAGTGGACAAATCTTGTGTTATGTATTGACGAGATTCCTCAATAGTCATTCTCCACAACATACTTATCTTCATGAGCATAGAATTAAACTTTAAGACAAACATTCTTGATGGAACTATATATTAAACCTTAGAACTATTTAGATAGATCGATTAGGTTGAAATATTAAACCTACAACATCGTTTCATTATTTTATTTTTTTGTTAGAGTAGCAAATGTGTTGGTTCAGCTTCAAGATCACACACATGAACAGAGGAAATTTTACTGCTTTAATTTGTTCATATTATAAAATTAAGTTACTGACTATTAAATAGGATAAAAACCCAATTTAGACCACTACTCTACAAAACCTAAAACAAGCCCGGTACATACTTAACATCCTAAAAACTTGCATCCTATACTCCACTACTTAGACTCATTCAAGATGAAATCTTTTTATACAGTGATGGAGTTTGAACACTCCCATAAGAGGGCGGAGGCAAAATTAATATTTTTAGTGACGGATCTGCATAATTAAAATAACACATGACTCAAATATAAGACCCGTGACTCAACTTGACCCATTATGATTAACCCAACAAAATACACACATTTAACTTTTACTCCTAAATTTACATCATTGTTATTTTAAAACTTAAACCCTTAACTTTAAACATAATCATACACACACGATACTATTAGACTGCAACCTTATTTGTTCAACTTAGGGCTTGTTTGTTTTTGGTCTGACCGGGCTGACCCGGCTGAGCGGCTGACTCGATCAGCGGGTCAGCCCGTTTGATTTCGGCTTCGGGCCCGGCTGACCGGGTCTCCATTGCTGACCCAAACCTTGAAAAAAAGTTGTTGACCGGCTGACTCCCCTCGCGACCCGCAGCCCGCCGCCCCCTCGCGACCCGCAGCCCGCCGCCCCCTCGCGACTTGCATGCATCGCCTTCGCCTTCGCCTTCGGCCTCGCGATTCGCAGGCACTGCCTTCGGCACCACCTTTGTGTAAGGTGGATTGGGTTGGTGGTCGGAATGTGTACGGTGATAGTGGTGGTTGTGGTGGTTCCGACCGGTGGTGTGACTCCGATGGGTTTTGTTACTTAAATACTGAATCGGTTTGGTTCTAGTCAGATACTGAATCAAACAGCCAAGTTTCAATTAGATGCATACCTAGTCTGAATTTCTAACTGGGTCAGCTTCTAACTCAGTCAGATATTACTGAGTCAGTTTAATTAGCCCCTTAGTTTTATTGACCGACTCTATGAACATGCTTAAACTGACTTCCTAAATTCTCGTTTTTGACATTTCTTTTCCATCAAGTTGACAAAAATTAAATAAATTTCTATGTTTATATTTGAATAAGCACTAGTCTTGAATATGTAACCAAGATAAGGTGGGCATAAATTAAACTCCATACTAAAATAGAATAGTCCAAGAACAAAAATCCCCCGTTTCACCAACCTCTCTCATGTCCACATCCTCTTGCCGTTGCCAAATGTCAAAATGCAGCAAACTTATTAAATAATAACACTTGTACTTTCTTGACGGTTGTGTTTTGTATACTGTTATTTAATCGAGTATTTGTTAATTTTAGTGTGATTTTGTAAAAGGAAAAATAATACCATCATTGTTGAGTTTTTCCCAAACTGGTGTAGGTGGTAAAATATATATTAAAATAGTGTATTTTGAAATTTTGTTATTTCTTAATTACTTGTGTTCTCATTGGCTACTTATAAAGAGATTTTTTATGTAATTTAATACTTTTAGGGATAATATCTTAGATTTTTAGAAATGTTTTTCTAATTGGAATTTTTTTATAGTTATCAAAAAATTGAATTAAACATTTTTTTGTAAACAAAACCTTGAAAAAGAAACAGCGAACCATGAATATATCATAGCCTCATAGGCAATGTTTTCAGAACAGGATCGGACGTCGAACCGACGCCTTACTGGTTTGGTGGTCGGAGCGGTCGGTCCGGTCGGACCGGTTGGACCGGATTTAACTATATTTTAATTATATTTATATATGTAATTAAATATAAGTAATTTATATATGATTTTATATATATATATTTTATAGTTATATATAAATTTAACTATATTTGTATATCCAACACACTAATTTATGGTTTAACACCCCGTTTTTACCCATTAAAATCAAAAAAAAAAATCAAAAACCAGTCCGAACCGGTCCGGTTTCCCGGTCCGACCACCGGTTCAGAAAGAACTGGCCGGTTCAACCCCTTAAAAACGATTTATAGCGAACCGGACCGGCCACCGGACCGATCCCCGATCAAACCTGTCGGACCAGCCGGTCCAATCCGGTCGCGAAAACACTGCTCATAGGTTGTTTGTGGTGGGCTTTCCTTTGCATCTCCAAATTACTTTCGTATTACGTGATTTTTCTTATATTTGATTATTTTGTTTTTACACTCATATACTTTTCAATAATAAAATCACGAGAGATAAGTTGTAATTAAATGATTTATTTATACAGTTATTAAGTATATAAAATTACTAAACAAAACAAGTAAAAAGAATGAAAATTTAAAAAAAAACTACTATAGAAACTGTAAAAAGAACAAAAGAAACTAAAAAAATCACATCTTGATTTAAAAAAGTTAAAAGAAACCAAAATATTTTTATTTTTATACAATAATCAAACATTTAAAAACACTGTTCTTTTACTTTTAGAAAAAAATTAAAAGGTATTTCTAGAAAACTAAAAAAAGGTTCAATTCAAATAAAAGAACAATTAAACATTTCTAAAAATTTAAAGATATTATCCCTAAAAATATTAAGTAGCATTATAAAAGAATTCCCATTTAAATAGCCAAATGAGAATATGAGCGAGAAACATTAATATTTCAAAACTATACCAATTTGAAATATATATTTTACAAACTACATTATTTTGGTAAATAAAATTTTTAACTATTTCATTTTGGGGATAAAACCTCCATGCTTGTTCTATCTGATATTTGTGGACCATTTATCATAAATTAAGTGATTCTATAAACTCACTAAATGGTTCCGATTCATAAAATTATCCAAGAATCCAAAAAAAAAGACCTATATGACTCAAATATTCGAATAGTCATTCAAATATCTAAATCATCAATGTTTACAAGACAAGAAAAAGATCGATGCTTTAGCTCAGTGGAAGGTTTTTGGTATGTAACTAGGTTTTAACCCGTTGCGCGTTGCGGCGGCGTTTGCGGCGTGATAAAGTATAGATTACGATCAGCCGACTCGTTCCCAACTAAATTTACATCAAAAAGTAGATAAACTTGAATTTTAACCATTGAATAATAACGTGTTATATTTGACCCAACTGTTTTCAAAACAAATTTATGTCGAAACGTAGAGCAACTCAAAACATACATAAAAAACACGTGTATGGACGTCATATGCGATGTGATAGAGTATATATTACAAAAATGTCCGACTCGTTTATGAGTTAAGTTTACATCGAAACGTAATTTATATTGTCGAATAAAACATATTATATTTAACCCAACTCGTTTCCCAACTAAATTTGTGTCGAAACTTTTTTATAGCATCAATTGAAACATATTATATTTAACCCAAGGCGTTTTTCCAGACAATAAACAAATACAACAAAAGACAATAATAATTGTTCAATTCAACACAAAGAAAAAAAGAAAAAAAAACTACAATTGAGTTTCCAACCGTGGACCTGTATTTCCGAATTAAAGGCTCCTACCAACTACTCTAAATCTTTATTTGAGTCATATTGTCAACTCTTGTTATTTTATACTAACTGATAATAAAAAACAATATATATACCGTAGAAACCGACATAGTGGATTAAGATATATATAAGTTTAAGAGGAATTAAATTTCCTCTCACATCTGTTGCCCAATTAATTAACCAATCAGTTTGCGCATTTTTAATTTGTTTGTTTTAGGTAGGTTTATGGGTCAAGTTCAATCAATTGTTATTAGGTTATGTACTTAGTGTTCTATGGGTAAGAGGCCACTAAACATTTGGTAGAATAGACAATTAGGGGCTGTTTGGTAGCCTCTTAATCAGCCTCTTAATGGTTCAGATGTCTGAATGGTTCAGCACTTAATGGTTCAGACTGTTTGTTTCGCGAGCACATGTCTGAATGGTTAAGAGATTTACCTCTGAATGGTTAAGCATTATATTGATGCTGAATGGTTAAGAGGTTTAATGCTGAATGGTTAAGACATCTTATCTGAATTGGTCAGACATTTGTCTTTGAATAGTTAAATTATATACTAGCTCTTAATGGTTCAGACCTCTTAATGATTCAGCACTTAATGATTCAGACCTCTTATTGGTTCAGCACTTAATCATTCAGATGTTGCCAAACAGCCCCTTAGTCTAACACCGTCTCGAGTTTACTCACAGTGAATTAACGTAAATGATTGAAGAATAACCGATCATGAATAATTAATCTAACACCGATCAATCAACGTTTTTCCCATCTTCAATTCTCCTCCATTTTTTTCTTGGGCTCAAACGCACCACACAACACATCCAAGGAAAAGTACAAAACTTGCAAAAGCATACACGTTGTTGGATAAGGTACAAAATTTATACAAAAAAGTACAAAACCTACTCCAATGATGATGACACTTGCCCAAAACCACTTGTAAAGACCCTAACTATTAACCACACCTTTTCTCCCTTTGAAGTTGATTCCTTTTGTATTCTTGAAGATAATCCCAACAGGACCTCCTGAGCTCAACACAACCCTAACAAAACTTGATTACACATGACCACATGATTAAATTGGCAGTGTATACATGCTTACATATTGTGAAATACACTTCTTATTTTAGTAACAACTAAAATATAAATATGTGATACAAATATTAATTACACTTATTACATGTACATATTATACATTCTCCAATCTTCAGCACGGATGCCAAAACAAGATGTCATAACAGTTAGGGATTCGGTTATAGATCAACACACAAATACAATGCAAGAAAAAATAATAACAAAGATGAACACTCGATATAACATGGTTTAGTGGATTTAACATCCGTCCACGGAACTGTAAACAAGGTAATATTTTTATTGTTTTCTGTTTCACTCGTAAAAAATTACAAGTACAATGGACAATATAAATAAGATAAATTAGGGTTTACAACTTAATCCCTAAGAAAACCATAGTGGTCTACAATTAAATAAAAAACGGATCAAGTCTTTGATTTAATTAATCTGCCACGAATTGTCTTCTAACTAAAGCCCAAATCAAAGCTCCATAAAACCTAACAATAACAATTGATAAAGTGAAGCAAATGAATCAAGAAATATTGGATATAGGCACTACGGCCGAAACTGAGATGGGTTGTATCAGTCGTTCGAAATGAGTCTCGTATAAATCAAGACCTTAAAAGATGTCTTTATGAATAAGCACAAAAGCTTAACGGTCTAGAGATGGACCCAACGTAATTGTTTATGTTCTAGATATGAATAAGAACATGCATAAGCAAGAACACGAGAACCCTAGTCAACGTTACAATGGTGTTATGCATCAACCATCCAAAGGTTATAGTGTACTGTAGGATTGAAAAGTTGGGTTTATGTATCCAACTGATTGATGAGTTTATTGCTTAACGGTTTTTTTATACCAAATATGTAACACCGAATATGAGAATAATTAGATTATATCCAACATAGAGAATATTAAAAAAGAAAAAAGCGAAATTTTCCTAACGTAATTAATGGATCCATGTGTAAACCCAATTTGGAAAAGCATCTCATGTTTAGTTTCAATTCCACATGAATATGACTCTGAATCATGATGAGAAAGAAGAAAGGTATCTACCTTTGCCAATTTCTGTCTCCCTTTGGTGCTTTTCTAGAATTATTATTTTTAATTATAATTAAAATAAGCTCGTATTAAGAATACATAAAATAGTTTTTTCTTGCATAGTTGATTCGTCAATATCCTAGAAACCCTACGTATTTGTGGTTGTATTTATGACTGGTTTGCTACCGGAAATATACTTTTTTTATAATTATTTTTTTACATATTTGTGATGGGTATTAATAAATTTAATTGAAACTTATTGTTTCTAAAAACTTTTACGACAGTTTTCCAGCTGAATAAGTCTTAATTTTTAGTTCATTTTTCCCACAATTTAATGACCTTTTTGTAATCAAATTATTATTTTTTTTAATTTTTAAATGCTTGCTACTGGTATTTACAATTATATTTAGTTAATTTTTAATAGTCCGCAACCATTTTGCAAACGAATAAAACCTGTCACAAAATTCGGTCGCATAATTCCTTATTCTAGTCCCAAATTACCGTTTATAAGTAATGTTATCATCATATTTAACTCTTTTTAATAAATACTAATATAAGTTTACCTAAACTATCTAATAAGATTCACGATGTTAAACGGACAAATACATCGGTACAAACAAGCTTAGCGTGACTAGGAAATCCAACGTGTTGTGTGTGCATGATTCAAGTCGCATGTAGCATTATGTTAAGTAATATCAATTAATAATATGGAATAAATCAAATAGTAGTTTATGTAGTAGAAATATGAAAAGAAAATGTGAAGGAATCTTAATAAAATAAACCAAGAAAGACCATTACGTACTCTTGGGGCACAAACAAACGTCAAAAACTAAAGATATTGTCATCTTACCAAACCGAAAGCTCAATCAAAGCTACCATTCATCTCAATATAACAAATACAAACAGCCTCATCCTTACACATAAACCCAATTAAGTTTTAAACTTTATATTTGACGTATAACTAATAAAATTATAAACGTAGTTTTGATCACCATGGCGCCACTTCTAGCCGTTGCTTTTCCGATCAACACTTTCGTGTGTTGCATTGAGGTCAGATTACGAGTATTTGAGAGTTTTAATGTTTTATATAGTTACTTTTCTAGTTTAGATGATTATTTGATTAAGGATTAATGAATATAGAATATGATTTGAAAAATTACAAACTTTAAATCTTAAATCATAACATATGATAGATGAAACTTATAACGTATATTTTGAACTTTGATTATAACCTGATCCTATCTATTCCGGACTGAAAAATTTATTATACAACGATAATCAAACAATCAAAAAATTTTCGTTTTGTCACTGCATACATTGATAATATACGATGATATAAACTCATGTAATATACGAGAATAATAAATAAAATACAAACTTAAAATGTTAGAAATACTCTCCTTCTGCGCAAGATTTAGTTTTCTTGCTCTAACTCATATGCTATCTTAGCTCTTGCGTTAGAGTCTCCTCTCCTTCGCCAGATTATCTTTTTCTACATATGCCTTATAGAGCAATGGACCGCATTAAACTTTTATTTTTATACAACATATTTACGGCGAAAACTTGAATGGCCCCGTTGGTCTTTATCTAGCAAGGCCGGCCCTTAAGGGTGGGCAAGGCGGGCGACCGTTCGGGGACCGGTCGCTCGGTGGCCCGGACTTATTTCAAAAAAAGTTATATGCTATATTTATAAAACATTGGGGAAGCTCTCGATTCGCTTAAGTAAGCAATTTATATCATCCAGCTACAATACTTTCGTTTTGTTTATTGTTGTAACAATTATCGTCGTATTATAAAATTTTTATATATAAGTTATTCGGTTTAAACTTTTTTATATGTCGTATTATCGGAGGTTATTTTTTATTTACTTCCGCGCCAAGGGTCTCTCAGGAATTCTTTTGGACGACCCTGTTTAATAATGACCTTATATATTTTAATAGATAAACTAAAATACAAACACTCTTTTGTTACGGTGGTTCATGTCCTATAATGCTAATCAGATTACCCGGTTTCGAATGTTGATAACTTTGTTCTTTCTTCTATTTTGATTATTAGTTTCCTCGATCCATTGTTAGAAGATTTCAAGATTTCTTTTTTCTGCCATTGTTAAAACTGAGAAGATTTTCTGCCGTTGGTCGAAAGTGCTTGTTACCGCATAAGATGTGCAAGAGAAAGATGAACCTTTGCCGATAACCTACATGGTCACAATTTAATACACACTTCGTGTATGGCATGTGCTTATTTGATAATAGTTAATCGTTTTAGTTTTTTTTTACTTCATGTAACGGGTGTTTAATATATTTGTAGTTTAAAACATGAACATTTTTTAGTTTAAAGTTTGTGATGCACCTGAAAAAAGATCATGTACTAATCAGTAAATAGTAATATGAATTATTATATTTTGAAAACTGTAGTGGCACGTTTCATGAATAATTTCACATGCCACATGCCCATCAAAACAACCTTAATATGAATTCCTAATATTACGATTATAATATGTTATTAACCTAATACTAAACGACATCATTTTGTTAAGCAAACCTTGCGTACATGAATGTTCGTGGTATCATTATACTTTGGTCAAAGGAATCACCAAATTACGTCCTCGAAAAACTAAATTGTACACACTACACAAAAATAATTATATATTATATACAATAAAATAAAAAAAGTATTTTATGATTATTAAATTATTTGGAGTGTTTCTGACCAATAGCAGATGCAGCGTATGGGTAGATGAGATCACGAAATTAATTAAAACAGTTAAGCATCGTACGAACCAATTGTGTGAGGAGAAAGAAAACCGCTCACGAATTTTCTTTAAATTAATTAGTCAAATAAAATAATTTTAGAATTATAAAGTTTCATGTCCTAACCTTTGGGTTTTATGAAATTTATATTTACTCAACATGTTACCAACTGCTATGGAGAATTTGAACGGTTAGAAAAAGTATTATTTGATCTTGCAATATTAGTAATAAATAAATAATTTATTTTGGTTTTTGAATACAACTTGATAATAAAACTTACACCCGAAAAAAGTAACTAAAACTATGCTTTTTTGAATCTTTTAAATATTAAAGGCTATATATTGTTAGAAAAAAATTGACTAATTAAATGTTAAAAGAAAATTAAAGAAATTGAAGTTAACAAATGTGAATTTGCTATCTCAAATACCGAAATAAAATTGTTTCAATTTCACTTTTGAATTAGTCGTTGTAAATAAAGAAGAATCTAGAAACATGACTTGAAAAAAAAAAAACGAGGCGTATAAAACCATACGCTATACAACCCATTGTTGCAAAAACGTATTTTAGATAACTAATTTTGTTTCTTTGATATAAGCAATTGAACCTTTCCAAAATTATAATTTGAGTTAATTAATATAAACAATCAATCCAAAATATTAATACGACAAGTAACTGTTTAGTACTTTTAAAACGCTAATTCACATGAAATGGTATTGCAAATAATGACGCTAGGGTAAAAAGTTAACTTCATGAAATCAGCAAACAAAACATACCATCTATACAAACTAAAACTCGATAAAGGTTTATTACTATATCTACATAGCATTTAATAGCAATATATTTTCTTTTCCTTTCACCCTTACAAACTACATAAATTCAATAATCCCAAAGATTTCGTAGCTCTTAGTATAAAACGAATCAAATCCAAAATAGAAAAAACTAACAAGGAGGTAAAGATGCATATTGTCAAAATCAAGGGGTCAAATTGAACTTATTCAAAAAGGTAAAGCTTTCACTTTGATGTGAGATTACATTCACATAAACCTTCATAAATGGAGTATTATCACATCAATTGCAGAAGATCTTGCAGAGAGAGATTGTAGCTATACATACACACGTGCATTCACACACGCTCACACACACACACAGAGATTAATTGAAGAAGGTGATAGATACAGTGTATGTGTGTGTATAATTTTAAATGTGGTTGAGTAATGAATATGCAAGCATTGCCGCGAAATGGGGGAAGCAAAGAGAGGTGTTTTTGCTGAAGAAAGAAGATGAAAAAGCAACACCCAATCATTCAATTTCACTTTCAATTTCAATTTCATTTGGGGATGCGAGCCTTCAACTCTTCATCAATTTGAAAGATAACCCTCTCCATACTCTATCTATTCCTTCATAACTTCTGTTGTTCATCGATTTCCCTGATCACCAGTTGTTTGATTTGATCTCTTTTTGTGATTTCTGGAACGAAAAACCCTAGAAATTTGTGGGTTTTGGTGGGTTCACTGTTGGATTGAGTGTTTGTTCTTTTGTCGAGTTCTAAATCCCCTAATTGAGAGGGTTCTTGGGATGAAATTGATTCTTGATTTTGTTTCTGTTTGGTGATTAGGGTTTGGATCTTGTGTATTAGATGCTCCAATTGATGTTGGGATCTTCTGATTTTAATGATTTTGTTATCAATTGGAGTTAATGCAGAAGATATACTTGTTTCCTTTTGTTGAATCATATATCTGATTTGTTGTGTTATGTGTGATTCTAGTGATATAGGATCTGTGTAAATATACAATTCCCCTTTGAAATACCTTCTGATTCCAAAGGAGACTTTTTATTCCTTTTATGAATCTTTCCATTTTTTTAAAAAAAGATAGAAAAATACATCAAAATCTTCATCATATAATACACAAAACCCAACTTGTTTTTCAGCTTTTGGGTTACACAGTTTGAATCTTTTCTGTTCGAAGAATTGCTTAATCAAATCTCTTTCAGTTGGATCTTGATCTGGATCTGGATCTGGATCATTTTCTGGTGGAATTGAAATGGCAGATGGTGATAACATGTGTTGCCAATGCGAAGTGAGAGTTTCTGAATACTGCAAGCATTGTGCTAATGTTGATATTCCAAAAAATATAGAGGATAATAATAAAGATTCTTCGGATTCATCCCGCCAAAGCCCTGAACCACCATCACCGAATTGCATTGGTGACCAGTTCGATGGGCGGTCTCTCCAAGCAGTATCCGTGCGCCACTCTTCAGCCAGGTACAAATGTTAATCAAATAGATTTTCAATTATAAGATAATGAGTTTTATATGTTTTTGATTTTTGGGTGATTTGAATTACAGAAGTGATGAAGATGAAGCAGAGGATTCTGCAAAGAACTTTTTCAGTCCATATAGTCTTGATACATCAGATGTAGATTCAAGTAGTGTTAGTACTAGACATGAATTTAACAGTTTTATGTCTGTTGGTTCAAGCCCAACAGACAGTCCTTCTAAACTTCAAATCGCTGCAAATAGGATTAGAAGTTGTGTACATTCAGATGATCAAGGAACACCAAGATCATCAAACGATGGTTCATGTGATCAAGAACACATGGCTGTTTTAAAAAGCCATGAACAAGGGATTTATGATGATTTTTCAATATATAACGAGCGATGTGAGAAGTCACGTAAGCCTTTAGATTTTGAAACAAATGATCGAATTTGGTTTCCTCCACCACCAGATGATGAAAACGACGACTTGGATAACAATTACTTTTCGTATGCTGATGATGACGATGATTGTGAGATTGGAGGAGACTCAAATGGTGAGTTTTCTGCTAGGGGAAGTCTAACGACTGTTTTGCCCCGAAAGGATAAACCGAATGAGGAATATCAGGAGCCCTTGAGAACAGTGGTCCAAGGGCATTTTAGGGCTCTCGTATCACAATTGTTACAATCGGAGTTCAACTCAACAGAAAAGTGGCTTGACATAATTACATCATTAGCATGGCAAGCTGCAAACTTTGTGAAACCAGATACAAGCAGAGGTGGGAGTATGGATCCTGGTGATTATGTAAAGATTAAATGTATAGCATCAGGAAATCCCACCGAAAGGTACATAATAATTAACCATTTGTATTTAAAGTTACTCAAGTAGTGATTTATCCACTAAATTAGAAGTTATCCTTTCTATGCAGCATATTTGTGAAAGGTGTAGTTTGTACAAAGAATATAAAGCACAAACGAATGACTTCGCAGTACAAGAATGCAAGATTACTTATTTTAGGAGGTGCACTTGAGTACAATAGGTCACAAGATCAACTAGCTTCTATTGAGACACTACTTCAACAGGTTCATTACTAGGCTACTGTGTTAAATTCATTGCTATTTGATTTATGAACTTTGTATCTTATTATTCTTTCTAATAGGAAATGGATCATTTGAAGATGATTGTTTCAAGAATAGAAGCTCATCGTCCAAACGTGTTATTGGTGGAAAAGAGTGTATCTTCATATGCACAAGAGTATCTTTTAGCCAAGGACATCTCTTTAGTTTCAAACATCAAACGCTCATTATTGGACCGCGTATCAAGATGCACTGGTGCTCTTGTAACTACATCTGTAGCTCATATTTCCACAACACGATTAGGCCAATGTGAGCTATTTAGATTGGAAAAAGTCTCAGAAGAACATGAAATCACCAACCAATCCAACAAGAAACCTTCAAAAACTTTGATGTTTTTTGAGGGTTGTCCTAGGCGTTTGGGTTGCACTGTAAGTTTTCTTGTTTCCATTAATATATTTAGTGCATTATGTTCTGATTTATATATAACTCTACCTTGGGTTTTTGTAGGTTTTGCTAAAAGGCTCATCTCGTGAAGAACTAAAGAAGGTCAAAAATGTTGTTCAGTATGCAATCTTTGCAGCTTATCATTTATCGCTCGAAACTTCTTTCTTGGCAGATGAGGGTGCTACTTTACCTAAAGCGACTAAAATCCTCTCAGTAGCCGAATCAGAAATGATAAAAGATGATGAATCTTTGTCTATTCTCTGTAGTTCTACAGCTTCCCCTCCTTTAGAAGATACTGATTCCCCTACATTTGTTAAAGATGAAAGCCTTTCCCCTGTGGAGGATAGAGATGTTGAAATAGACTCTAATTTATTAGACAATGATCTAGAAGCTACTGAAGATCAAGAAGAGAAAAAGATTGAAAGAACTGAAGTGATTGATGCTTCGGATGAATATTATTCTGCCACGGATAGTCATCAGAGTATATTAGTATCTTTTTCTAGCCACTGCGTGCTAAATGGAACTGTATGTGAACGCTCAAGACTCTTAAGAATTAAGTTCTATGGTTCCTTTGATAAACCACTAGGGAGATACCTTCAAGATGATCTTTTTGATCAGGTAAGTTCAGTTTACATTCTATTATTATCTTTCATAGCATTTGCTTCACCAAGACTTGATCTTTTACCATTTCTTCATGTTTTTCTTTTTCAGACATCATTGTGTCCGTTTTGTAAGGAACCAGCTGAAGCCCATGTGACATGCTACACTCATCAGCAGGGCAATCTAACAATAAATGTTAGACGGCTTCGGTCACTGAAGCTATCCGGGGAAAAAGATGGAAAAATATGGATGTGGCACCGTTGTTTGAGATGCACCCCTGTTGATGGGGTCCCACCTGCAAATCACAGAGTGGTCATGTCTGATGCTGCTTGGGGTCTCTCACTAGGGAAGTTTCTAGAACTCAGTTTTTCAAATCATGCCACCGCGAATCGTGTTGCTAGCTGTGGTCATTCTCTTCAAAGAGACTGCCTTCGATTCTATGGGTAATCATATTTACTTTTGTAACAATTAATACATATATTTGTTTCTGTGAATGTGGATTTATTAAACATTTAATATTTGTTACAGAATGGGGAATATGGTTGCATTTTTCCGCTACTCTCCAATCGATATTCTTTCTGTTCATTTGCCTCCATGTGTTCTTCAATTTGGTGACCATTTTCAACAGGATTGGTTGAAGAAAGAAATTGAAGAGGTGCATACATGCAATTCAATTCTGCTAATTTTTTTGATTTCAAACTGTTTATTCACTGACCATTTTTCTTTTTCGAGTTATCAGCTTTCGAGCAAGACAGAAGCTTTGTACGAAGAGATACTTCATGTGCTAAATGGGATCGAAGCAAAGAATGAGTTACCTGACTCGGATGAGCTAAGTAAACATGTCATCGAGTTAAAGGATCAGCTAACTAAAGAAAGATACGATTACATTGTAAGTCATACTGCATGCTTAACAATACAAAGAGGTGGCAAGATGGGCCGCCTGGACAGCCATTTGTATGAATGGTCTAAACGAGTGGTTGGATCGACCCGATAACATTTTTATGCCCGCATTTATAAAATTTAATAAATTTTTACTATATTAAATATGGTTAAAAACACTATGATTACAGTAATTGTCTAAATCTCAATGAGGTTATATGCTCTCTATATACACTTCAAGGACTTTCAACGAGGTTGATCCCCACCTCTTCAGCAGACTTAAACCATTCCCTTTTTAGCTATTTTTCTTAATGCCCTGTTAAAACTTAACCCAAATTGACCCATTGCCACCTCTGCTAATAGGTAACTTAACCCCTTGTTTTCATCTCAATTTTACTCTATTTTTGATTGAAAAAGGATCTGCTTCAATCTTGTGGTGAAGAAAATGGGACTGAAATAGATGTTTTTGAACTTAACCGTATAAGACATTCACTGATGATCAATATGCATTTCTGGGATCGGCGAATCTGTTCACTTAGTCTCTATGGAAGAAGTTCCAAGTTGAAACCGAATCAAGATTCTTCGTCATGGAGAAGTGATTCCATTCCTGAGAACACCATTTACATTTCGGAATCAGAATCGAATCATATTGAACAAAACGAAGGATCTGATGATGTTTCTGATTCATTATCAACGTCTTTTGATCTATGCAAAAACAATGAAGTTAAAACAGATAGCGAACACTTGTCATCACTGGAACGTGCCCCGTCAGCAGCATCTGTTTTGTCAGATAAAATAGACTCAGCATGGGCCGGATCTTTGAATCCAACCAGTAACCTGATTCTCAGTAGGATATCTCCATTACCTGCTAGAGTTTACTCATTCGATTCTGCAATAAGACTGCAAGAAAAAACTAAAAAAGGATCATCTTTATATCTTTCAACACTTCGATCTTTTCATGCTTCTGGTGATTATGTTCATATGGTTAGAGATCCGGTTCATATCTTACAAAGAAGAAGTTATTCACAAGCTTTTCTCAGTGAAGATAATAATACTAACAATCTTGATTTCTTGCTAACCACCAGACCGGCTTTCCTTCCGGAAGGTGCACGCTTAATGATTCCTAGTGGTGGTCAAAGAGACATAGTAATGGCAGTTTATGACAATGAGCCCACTAGCATAATCTCATATGCTCTCACTTCAAAAGAACATGATGATTGGGTCAATGATAAGGTTAATCTCAGTAGAAACAGTTCAGTAGCTTCAAACATGACAACCTGGCAGTCTTTTACAACCATTGATCAAGATTACACTCATTATGGAAGCTACGGGTCGGAAGACCCATCAACTGCAATTGGGCCTTTGTTCATGGAACGGAAAAGTTCTAATCATATATCCATTCCTTTTGAGGATGAGTCTGGTGCTGATGGGAAAGTTAAATTTTCTGTCACATGTTATTTTGCTAAACAATTTGATTTGCTTAGAGAGAAATGTTGTCCAAATGAAATGGATTACGTTCGATCATTAAGCCGATGCAAAAGATGGAGTGCACAAGGAGGGAAAAGTAATGTTTACTTTGCTAAATCTTTAGATGAACGGTTTATCATCAAACAAGTTACAAAAACCGAACTTGAATCATTCGAAGAATTCGCACCAGAATATTTCAAATATTTGATGGATTCTTTAAATTCAGGAAGTCCAACATGTCTAGCAAAGATTTTGGGAATTTATCAGGTTTTTCTCTTTTTTTCTCTCTTTTTATTTCCTTTATTCTTGTGATCATATTATGCTGATACATGAAGGTGTGATGACTAATTGACAGGTGACAGTGAAACACTTGAGAGTTGGGAAAGAAGCAAAAATGCATGTTTTGGTGATGGAAAATGTGTTCTTTAAAAGAAATATATCGCGGGTCTATGATCTAAAAGGGTCATCAAGGTCGCGTTACAACTCAGATACAACAACAAATAAAACGCTTTTGGATATGAATTTATTGGAAGCTTTGCGTACAAATCCCATATTTCTTAGTAGTAAAGCTAAGAGAACCCTTGAAAGAGCTGTCTGGAATGACACTTCCTTCTTAGCAGTAAGTTTTTTACTTCTTCAAGAACCGCATACAAAGTGACCAACTGGTCAAATGATGACGCGGCACCTAACATATCCGTAACTTTGACTATGTTGACTTTTTTATGGCACTTGGAAACTTTCTTCTTGTGACCTAAAATAAGTTGGTTACAAGAAACTGAAATCAGACCAAAGTTGGTTACTTTTTTATGCAATTAACCGTCTTTTGAGTTAATTTTTGTCATTTACATTTTAAATGTGTGACATTTGGTTAACTTAATGTATATGCATTGTTGTGCAGTCAATTGATGTGATAGATTACTCATTACTAGTTGGAGTGGATGAGGAAAAGAAAGAACTTGTTTTGGGGATCATTGATTTCATGAGACAATATACATGGGACAAGCATTTAGAAACATGGGTCAAAGCATCCGGGATTCTGGGCGGGCCCAAGAACGCGACACCAACCATAATCTCTCCGAAACAGTACAAGAAAAGGTTCCGAAAAGCAATGACCAGTTATTTTCTAACCGTACCAGAACAATGGTCGTCATGAAGACGATTAAAATCGAGATCATAGAATAAGATAAAGGTTGTAACTTTATGTAATTTTGGGTAAATATACCCGTTGATAGCTTAAATTTTGTATACAAATGTAATAGAGATTCTTGGCATCCTTTCAACATTGAAAGAAATTGTACATGTACATGTGCACGGATTAAATGAAAGTTTGTGGTTCAAATTTTAAATCAGACTGGGCTTGTTTAAATAAAAAAATTAAAGTCGTCTTGATTATTTTATTTATCTAATACACATGCATATAGTTACTCTTATATTTGTTTATAATAATATTATTATGTATACAATGTAATATATCATTAGGTGTTCAAAGTAGTAGCAGCCTCACTTTTGGCTTTTCACTTTATGCCTTTGTATACTGTGACTTTTAAAACATGAAAAAGAACATGGTCCTATCCTACCAATTGAAAAAGAAGGCAAAACTATGAAGATGATAATGGAACTTTTTCCATCATGATTTGTTTTCTTGCTGTCTGCATTGGTGGATTGATGTTAAACCAGCCATGGCTGGGACTTTGGAGTGTGTTACAACTGCTTAAAAACTAAAAAGGGTCTTTATATCTACATTATTATATGTGTTGAGTTATTCTAAAAAAACAGAAAATAAAAATAATAAGAATGATTATTATCTACTAGATTTTATATTCAGTGGCTAAAAAAATTCGATAGTATAGCAGTAAATAATTAAAACTTTAGATGATAAACCAATGGTATTTTAATCTTAGTCACATTTTCAAGTTCCATCTTTCTTTTAAAAGACTCAGTAACTTTTGCATACAACATTGTTTTTTTTAAATAAATTACACCATAAAAAGCGTTTTTATATATAAAATGCGTATAATGTTAATACATAAACAAAGTTTTCTTTCTCATGATTTCAACTTATTGTGTAATAATCGTCAGATCATTGTGTAATATCACGTCATTGTGTAATATTCGTCAGATCATTGTGCCTAATGCGAATGATGATCATTGTGTTTTTCTAAAAATTTAAAATAACACAACGATAAAAATGTAATTTTTTTTACATTTCCAGTTCATTTTGTAATCCTGATCAAGTTATCGTGTAATCCTCGTCAAGCAGCTCATTGTGTCTAATGCTAATTATCGAAGCTAGTGCTGGTAATTGTGTTATCTATTGTGTTTAATGTTACTCATCATGTTATGCATTAGGTTTTTAAAATGATGATTTTCGAATAACACAATACTAAAAATTATAATCTATTTTATTTTTCTAGTTCATTATGTAATCCTCATCAAAAAAATTTTGTGATCCTCGTCAATTTAGAAGATTACATAAAGACCTGACGAAATTACACAATAAGTTAAAAAACATGAAAAAAATCTTATATTTTATATCAACACTATACACATTTTAATGATAAAAAATGCTCGTTTTATAGTGTATTTTTTAAAAAAAATAAGGTCATGTGTAAAAGTTACGGGCTTTTTAAAATAAATGTGAAACTTGAGAAGGAAGAACACTATCAATTTTACCCTTAACATAATCTTGATCAAAAAGACATGTGTGAACATCTTAATCTACTTACACTTTCTAGTGTTTAAAGACTTTATAGTTGAATCTTTGCCTAACAATAAAAATATCACTAGATTGAAAATTGTGATTGGTTTGATAGCCTAGTATTAAGAGTTAAAGATTTTTCGAACACTATGATTTAAAAGTAGTTTTAAGAGTCTTAATGTAAAGTATTATTGTTAAACAAATTAGATTTAAAAGTTGCATCAAATAACACTAGACAAAACATAAAATAAATTACACTACAAAAAGAAATAAATATACTTTACTCATTACTATTCTTATTATTACATTTGGTCGGTGGGTGGTTTTTATTTTTTTTTTTTTTTTTTTTGTTTCTTTGTGTTTTAATTTTTCTTGTGTTTTTTTGTTTGTGTTTTATTTTTTATTCTTTTATTTGTTTGTTTGTGTTTTAATATAGTTTGTTTTGCGTGTGGGTTCGAGATTTTGGGGTGGGGTTTTTTGTGGGGTTTGGGGGTGAGGTTTTTCTTGTTGGTTTTTTGTGCCCGGACACGTCTCTTTAATGTGTGTTTTGATTATGTGCGTTGTCGTTGTCTTTCTTCGGGTCTTACTTTCTTTCTTTCGTTATCGATACCCTGACGATCCTCGCTATTAAGGTTTGGGTTTTTCTTTTGTTTGTTTTTTTTTGGGGTTTTGGTTTTCGTCGGTTTTCTATTTTTGACTGTCGCCTTCTTGCGGCTTTGATTTTCGTCTGTTTTGTGTATGGTGTTGGGTTTTGATTTAGTTTTGGGTTTTAAATATTCTTGTGTGTTATAGATTTAGGGTTTTGGTGTGATTTACTTTGTGTGTTTTGCTGGTTTTACGTTAAAACTTGCACAGCCGCGGCAGCGCGCGGCAGAAAAAACTAGTTATATTCAAATACTCTTTAATAGCTTCAGTAGTTTCTCTCTCTTAACAATGAACATCCACCAAAGAGCATAATTTGCTGTTAAAAAATATCTACCAAAGAGCATTCAACGTTACTAGTGATTGCGATATTGTCAATTATCAGTAACCTAGTTATGATTGAAGGAAATAAAAGCATAAGAACAAAATAAAAAGAAGATGGTGGTTGAGAATTCAATTTATACTTTCCATGTGGCTACCCTATAGTGAACGTGTTTACTCCCATGGTTTGAGATTCAACAATTAGAAATGGAATTTGAGATTCGAAATTATATGATTAAAGTGATATTACAAAAGTTAATCCCACAACACCAGAGAGCTATTTTAAAAGGGAAATATAAAGAATGTGTGTACTTGTATTTTCATTTAATTCTGACTAACAATTGTATCTCTTAAAATACATAACACCAAAGTACTTAAAATGAGTGATTATAAATATCTTAAAAACCACTAATTTCAACATACTTTGATGTTTCTTTTTATATTTTAAGAAATACCATTATTAATAAATTAGAATGAAATTACAAATGATCACTGAAATATTGATTCATTCTAAAAATGTAAAATGGTGAATCATATACAGAAGAGGAAACTCTGCTTGGATGCTGTGTTGTTTGCTGCTTGTTTTCACATCCATGTGCGATTTAGTTCCTCACTAAATCCCACTCTTTTCTGCAAAACCAAACAAATTAATATTAATAATATTATTATCTAAAGAATTAATTTGTGCGTTTTTATGTTCTTTAAAAATCAAATGAACTGTAGTTTAATGACAAACACTTGTCGTTTGAAGTAACAATGATTGGGAGAAATTTATATATAAAGAAAATATGTGGATTATTTATATTAGTTTTACAATTTAACTATTTTTGACAATAATAAAAATAACGTTAACTAAACCTTTCCACAACCTTTTAAAAAGACATCAGTAATGGCCATGTTTCAATCCCCAACAATTCTGACTTATTAATTAGTCTTTTATAATTAATAGATCAATTTCTGTTTTACTATCATATAATTTATAAATATTATATATACAAACTGCATTCGAGTTTAAAACTGAATTGTTTGGTAATTCGATAAAATTTAAAAACTTTACTTTAATCTGAAATTTGAATTTGGTTCTTTGAATTTGAGTTTTATTATTTAATTCGAATACTAAACACAAAAATCAAAATAACTAAAGTCAAAGGCAAGAACATGGCATAAAAGCTGGGTCAATGGGTGTTAGATGGAGACCAAATGCTCAAGAAATCACATGCATAAATATTACCAATATTTAATTTCAACATTTTTGTAAACCTTTTGTCAAATATATATATATATATATATATATATATATATATATATATATATATATATATATTATTACATATTATATACAATCATTCCAATTCCATGCTATCCAAATATTTTGACTTTATTTTTGTTCCCTTATTTTAATCACTTAAACCCTAAATTTATCATCTACTTGTATATACCAAACTAATAAACATGATCTCACAAATAAATAAATAAAACCTACAAACATTATAAATAAAAAAAAAACTTACCCCACGGCCTTTGATGATCACACCATCACTACCACCACCGGACTTCCACCCCACCCGTCGTTCCTCCGCCATTCCACCGCCACCGCCGCCACCATCACCGCCACGACCGCCACCACTCTCCATGCAAAGCTCCATAATCTTCTCCACCACCTCCTTCTCATCTCTACTCTCCTTCATCAACCTCTCAACCTCCACCTTTGGCAACCTCATCTTCACCCTAAATGCATCACCACCACCGCCACCGTTTTCCGCCATAATCCTCGGTGTTTTCATCAACGACAAGTCGGAAGCCGACCTTCGAGCCAGCTTCAAGCTCTCGAGCCGCTCCTTGGCGCCCATAACGATCCCCGAACGCACCCTCCTCGCGCCTCTATCGTCCACAAGCTTAGGCAGCTCAACCATGAAGTAAAGCCGCTTAGCCTTGAGCTCTTCATGCGGCTCCAACGGCTTCGCTCGGATCCCATAATGCTCCACCGTTTCTGCATCCAATAACACCAGACCCGGGTGGTCATTTACGACATCACCCGCGGTCACCGGAGTCTTTATCTTTATCGTTTCGCCGGTGATCTTCATGATGGTTGTAGTCTTCTTCTTGTGTCCTAAACTATTTCCCATTTTTTTTGAAAGTTTGATAATATTATTTGAATGAGGTTTAGGGTTATGGAGGGTGTGTATGAGGGAATTGGTGAATATATATATAGTAAAATATTTGTTTATTAGGGTCAAATTATAAATAGTACTATTTTTAATTATCGAATGTGTTACGATATCCAAAAGCAATAGTCGAATTTATTTAAACATAAGAATATTTGTTTCTGTTATTTTTATTTGGTAATCTGCTTTATGATGTGTAAAGAATTATAATGACGGGTGAAAATTAAGGAAAATATAATTAGCTCATGGCTTTTAAATATTGACAATAACTTTGTATTTCATACTATATTTACGTTTGTGTTAATAACTAGGATGTTACCCGCGCTTTGCTGCAGGGTTGGTAAATTTACAGCGCGTTAGAGCATTCACAAACCATTCCTCATCTTTATCAATATAATTACACTAAAAATCACTACTTTTTATCTCTCCTTTTCAACTTTATCATTACTTTTTATTTCTTCTCCACTCACAATCACTTAAAATATATTTAAAATATTATAGGGTTTTGAACAGTGTTTCCCAAAAATACAGATTGAACTGTAAATTTCTCACAACCTTCACTCACAATCACTTATAACCATACCATATAATATAGGGAATACACTCACATAAATATAGGGAACGGGCTGTGAATGCTCTTAGATGCGCTTCAATTCGTGACAAAACAATTTTTGTTTTTAGACTGTAACCCGTTCCACAACTTTAGCGTTTGGCCAAATAATATAAAAGACGGGATATGATCCTAATTTTGTGTCAAATAATATAAAAGATTTTAAAACTAAAGGAATTATTATCTATTAATGTTGCAACCAAATAATTTAAATGAAAAACTTAACATGTATTTCTACATTAGACAACTTTATTTCAACTCTAGAAAAGCTAGAACCAGTTAAACACAACAACAACAAAACCTTTTCTAGCAGAATATGTAACCTAAACTATAAATTTATAGTCAAATATTATATTATCAAAACATATCATTCCGATTACTACTCATTTTTGTTATGTTAAAGCTCACTTTTTCATCTTAACCTAGTATAGATAATTGTGGAATTAAAGCTTGTTGATTACCAAATTATGATAAATAGTTATGAATGAAAGTAAGCACAATTTAAGGCGTTAAAACTAAAAAAACGACCAAGTATATTTGGTCGATCAAATGGTACGGACATAGTAGTTATGCACATGATATTCTCAAATGTATTTTAATATTCAAAAATTCTGATAAGTTAAAACTTAACAATATTTAGTTCAGTTTTTATTTGGTAGATTTGCTTTGTGATGTGTAAAGAAATATAGTGACAGACGAAAATAAACAAATCAATAGCTTGTGTCTTTTGGATACTGCCAATAGCCTTGCATCTTATATTCTATTTACATATTGTAATATTAATGTTAATAATATGGAATCAAAATTTTTCGATTAAGGTTTTATGATAGAAAGTACAATAATTGGAGTTAAATACGACTATTAATAGAACTTTTGGTGTTTAAATTTATAGGTAAGGGAGTAGTTATTTGTTTGTCGGTGTAATTTAGTTTTTTTTTTTTTTTGGAATGGCCGGTGTAAATCGGTTATGAGTGTATGTTTTTTTGGTATAGTTTAAACTCCCAATCAT
Source organism: Flaveria ramosissima (assembly GCA_025215565.1). Lineage (NCBI taxonomy): Eukaryota > Viridiplantae > Streptophyta > Magnoliopsida > Asterales > Asteraceae > Flaveria > Flaveria ramosissima. The sequence continues at coordinate 43,381,824 of CM046042.1, forward strand.
CAATCCCACTTCAAATACCTCTAACAATTTCAATGTCATAATTTCTTGTCAAGTTTTTTGTTTTCCTTTTTATTTTTAAACCCTACTTTGATATGTCGATGAATACGTTGAAAGGGAGGACCGGCGTACTGTAGCCGGGTGGCTATTTCTTACTTTTGATTTGGGCGTTGGGTTTTTAAAGTTGTGGTTTTATCGTGTTCACTTATCACTTACTGTTGTTGATACTATTACTTGCAAATAATATGTCATGCATATACTTTCAAGTACAACACTAGAAATCGAAGGATGTTCATGATCTATTCTTTAGAATATTGGATAGATTGCTACATTTGTTGTTGGTTTTATTGAAGTTAGGTTATACGTGAAACTTTTGGATGTAAGTAAAGTAACATGTATCTTATAGTGTAAATTTTAGCCCGATAGTATAAAATTTTGGCCCGGTAGTGTAAATATTTATATAAATATCGAGTTCGCCCCCCTTAAAAAAATTAATTTCGCCTCCGCCCCCTTACGAAAGAGTTCAAGCTCCGTCACTGGTGACACACACCTCCAACATGTTGCTACTTTGCATAGTGTTGGTTTTTTTAATTACTCTTTCACCATCTTATTAATCTTGCCATTATAATATGACCAAGAGCATATAACCCGCAAGTGAAAGAGTGACCTTTATAAATTAATATTTAATTAAGCACAATTACAGGAAAATTAAGTTAGATGACCTCAAATTAAAGGTGTCTTATGTGATCGGTCCCACAATCGATGTGGAAGAGTAATTAAGGGTTGATGCATGCCGTTCTTATCTTATATTATTCTTTTATAATTTGCATGAACATCATCTTTGATTTTATAAATCATAAATAGACCGGAAACCATGGTCGGTTTTGTTGCATAAAGTTAAAAATTTAATCGTTGGATAATATATAACTAGTATATAGTAGTGATTTTGTACTCCTGCTAAGCTTCTTGCTAGTGTTTTTATGAATCTTTGTTGCCAGTTAAGAAAAACTAGTATCAAGACTCTCGCGTTTCAGCAGGATGTAAAATCGTAAAAATAGCTAATGTTGAAACGTTGTTGCTGTTGAAATATATAATTTTTTTTTTCCAATTCAATATTAAACACATTTAGTTATTTTAATTAATTGTATATTTTGTTTCTTTTCATGATTGGGCCGGTTCCTCATATGATTATGGGCTTATAGTTAAGCTGAATCGAATATAGACATGTAGCTTACTGGATATGCAGTTGGGCTATTTCTCATTTTGTATTGGGCCCTTATTTGGAAGGAACTAAAGAAGAGGCAAGACAGGTGACTATTGATCGTTCTTCATCCCAAAGTTTGTGTTTTCTTATCATATCATCTCTCAAAGCTTAAATTCTTTATATAATAGTATATATATAGATTTTTTATTTGTTTTTTTTCTTATCTTACGTTCTTTATTACAATTTACTATTACTCATTTAACAAGGTCGGGGGGTTTCCACCGGCCTTGCCACGTGGCACCACCTGATTGGACCCCAACTTTTTGTATTTTTTTAATTTTTTCTCAAGTAAGTTAACGTTAAATAGCTATTCGTGAAGCAAATCAAAAACTGTTGCCCTGGTGGAGCGGCAAACCTGCGCCCCTTAAGGTTCAAACCCGTATCAGGTTGCCGGTTCAAGTCCCGTGCTTTTCTGTTTTGCCTTTTTTGTTTTTTTTTTGTTTAATTTTTTTACATTATTTTCATTTAAATTAACTTCTTTTTCTTTTAATACTTATTTCATTTAAATTACGTTTTCTAACTATTAGGTCGCACGAGCGTAACGTAAATCACATACGTGTTGCAACGTGCCGTTAAATCGTACTACTCCCCCGCAACACATGTGACCTACATTTAAATTAACTATTTAAAATCGGAATTTTTATGTACGTTTCGATGTAAATTTTGTTCGGAAACGAGTCGGGTCAAATAAATAGACATCATTTACGCCACATAGGGCCTCACTGCAACACGCGACGGGTAAAAATACTAGTTCTTTCTCAATATCCAAGTATACTTATAAGATCATCGTTATCATTCATTTTTCTTCACACTTATTTTCACATCGACGTAATGCTATTTTAAATTCCAAACATGCCCTTCCGCGACATAGTTATTTTTATATATGTTTCCATATAAATTATATCAAATTGATCCGCCATGGAGATCAGACAATTACCCGCTAATTTGGTTCTAGCAATCATATTTAAGTCCATTTTCCGATCATTTAAGGTTTTACGGCATCTCTGTGATAAGAAGCTATTAGATTGTGGTTTTAAAATATGTTAAAAGATGTTCTTGAGGGTAAAACTCATTAGAAAACTGTTATAAGAAACAAATGGTTCAAGCTGGTATCTGTACATATTGCTATTGAGCTGCTATTTTGATGCTATCTTTACAGTAGAGTCCTTGATTTTGTGATGAGATTATATGTAGTTTTGTGGTGATACGAGTCTGTTTTGCTGTCAAAACAGTCGTTAATCTGCATGTATTACAAGTCTAATTCTGGACTGCAATTGTCGTTGAACTGGTCAGTTTTATCTTCAAATTATGGCTGTTAGTTGTGTGTGTATTATCGGTGCATAAATGGATCGCTAAACTCTTCTGTAACTGTTTGTTGCCTCGGTTCATACCCTGATTATGTTGCTGTTTATTTAGTGTGGAATTGAACTACTAATTGCTACTGGAACTGATCAGATGGTACACGAGCAGCAGGTAAAATTTGTAGTTATTGTGATTTAACAAGTTTTGATGATTTATTATGAACAAAAGGATATTTAGTGTTAAGTTATGCTATGTTTAAATTTTTATAAGAACGGTAAATCTACGATAGTCCTAAACTACACCCCATATATATATGTTACACTTGTCAAGGTATGAACATTACCATAATGATGCTCCTAGAGGTAAAACCTCTGTCACTGGGCCACCAACCCCATTGGTCAAGTTGAAACATGATATGATACATGATGATTTGGTTTACGTGTAGAAGTAAATGTGGTTGGTGATAAGATCGAACACTATGCTTGTGAGAAAAAGGTTTCTTGTTTATACGAATTTGACTATCCTTAGTTGTATCGAAAAGTATATTGTAGTTTTTATAAGAAGTTTAGACATAACCCAACTTTTATTATTAACTTTTAGAGTAAATTACGCTTTTCATCCCTGTGGTTTGGTGGTTATAACCATTTTCATCCAATAGTTTAAAAACGCTTGATTTAACCACTATGGTTTGAGATTTGTCACAATTAAGTCCAAACCATTGACTCCATTCAATTACTCTGTTAACTTTTTTTAAAAAAGACCAAAATACCCTTGGCTTAAAAGTGTTATCATATTATAAATAAACAAAATATGGGTCCCACCTCACACCACTAACCACCACCTGCCGGCGACCACCACCTATGAACTACATCGCCATCGTCACTCGTCGGCTACCACATAGCCACCACCCGCAACTCGCCGACAACCACCACTCATTCAGTTTTGAACCTAACCCTAAACATCACATTTTTCCTCTTTGACCACATCACATCACCACCTCCCCCCAGCTGACCACCACTACCAACCCTCGGTTAGAGCTATTGCCTGCCGGCGACATATTCACAATCATCTTCGTACTGTTAACCCACCCTCTCCTGAACCATAAGCTCACCGCCACCCTTCTTCCCTTCTAAACCATTCACCATCATGGTGTTGGTGGTGTGGTGGTTGCAGACTGACAGGCCGGTGGTGCGGTGGATGCAGTGATAATGCAGCGAGGGTGGTGGTGGTGTATGGCGGTGATGGCGGTATGTCGTGGGTGTAGTGATAGTGGTGTGTAGTGAGGGTGGTAACGATGGTGTATGGAAGTCGATGGTCTTGGTTTGGACCGGCGTCTTCGACTTCAATGGCGATTGCTCTGACGGCGAGGCCGTGTGCGCTGGTTGTGTATGGAAGTGACGGTGGTCTTGGTTTGGACTGTCGTCTTCGACTTCAATGGTGATTGCTCTGATTGGCGAGGCCATGTGCAGCGGTGAAGCTCCGGCAGTCGGCGTGGGAGAATGTGGGGATGGAGGTGGAGGCGGTGGTGGTGATGGAGGGGGAATAAGGGGCTGTGAAGAGGATGAAGAGAGAGAGAGAGAGAGAGAGAGAGAGAGAGAGAGAGAGAGAGAGAGAGAGAGAGAGAGAGAGAGAGAGAGAGAGAGTGTGTGTGTGTATGTATATATATATATGTGTAGTCTTATTATTAGTATTTATACATTCATATTGAGTAACAATTTAAGTCGAAGGGTATTTTTGTCTTTTTTCATACACTTAACAGAAAAAATAGATGGAAGTTAGTGTCTTGGACTTGAGTGTAACATATTTTAAACTACAGTGCTTAAGTTGAACGTTTTTAAACTATTGGATGAAAAACGTTATAACCAACAAACCACAAGGACTAAAATAGTAATTTACTCTAACTTTTATGTGGCTTCTTAAAAACATTTTTTTATTTTCAAGACAACAAGCTGCGTTGTCAGCCCTTTGTAGAAATAGAGCATTGGGTTCGCAATTTAAAACTGTGATCGTGGGCTCATGGCTCGTTCCAAAAATCGAGTCCATAAAACGTGCTCCATGGGTTGTGATCAAGCATGGAAAAGAAGAACGTATGTACTAATGAAGTAATGATGGTTCCTTCGGCCTCAAGTGTCGTAAAAGTTACAGTTCCACTTTTAGTATGTAACAACAAGAAATTAAAACCTCAATCCCGAATGGTGAAAATTTTCTTATCCTTTCATGGCATGTAGCAGGAGCTGAATACATGCTAGTGACATATGTATGTCAAGTCTTTCAGGTGTAGTCTACGAAGGAGAAACGTTTTTCCCTCGTTCATGTGGGATAGTTTCAAGAGTCCACTGGTGTTTCGTTAGTAGTTGAGATGATGCATAAACGGACATACCAGTTGAATGAGTATGGAATACTAAGCACCATATGTATTGACAATGGCTTCTTTGGCCTCTGCGTGTTGTTAACGTGACCAAGTTTTCCTTTTTTATCATGTATCGTAAACATGAGAAGATCTTAGTGATTTAGTATCTATCAGATGGTTCGTGATGTCATGGTGATATATCATGTGTTGATGTATGTATATAATGCAGTGTGAGATATCCTTTGGCAATTTATAAAATCATGAAGTATATAAGCCTATAAGGACATACTGTAAATAGGCAAGTCATGAATGAAACTGTCATGAATTCACACCAATACAATATACAATTGCCAATCAATTCCAAAATAATGAAAACAGTCACAAATTTAGTTCACACAAGTTATTCTCAATCCAAATATGAGGTCAAACAAACAATTGACAGTATCAAATGAATCATTTTGCAAATACAAGAAGAAAAGAATACAAAGAAAGCCCGAGATGAATCTTGTTTCATCGCGCTTAAGATCTCAGAACAAAAACCTTGAGTATGTGAAATCAAGAATCAGATTAATGAACAAATTAGCAAGTTATTCAGTGATTACTTACGAATTTTAAGCGTGTTGGGACCTTTGAAGATGCTCCAGTAACGATCTAGCCTTTCGTTTAGCCCTTTCTGACCCATTTTTAACCAATTCCCTTAGTGGGATTACTGCCCCAAGTCTGCTAATACAATCAAGATTATCTTTATCTCTTTTGCACAAAGAAAGCAAGATTGACGTAGCGTTTTCTTTGTTTCTTGAAGGCCCGGTTCTTGTAAGATCAATTAAAAGAGGTATTGCGCTAGCTTTGACTATGGCAGATTTAGCTTCTTGATGGCTAGCAAGAATTGAAAGTATAGTCAAAGATTCATCAACCATACAACTACTTGAATCATTCAACATTTTAAGAAGAACTGGAATGATTCCCGCCCTCACGGCTCTTCCTTTATTCCCCGGATAAATGCAAAGATTAAACAAAGCTGTTGCAGCATCTTTCTTCCCTCGATTGCTCCCGTTTTCAAGAAGATTAACAAGCTCAGGAATCGCTCCCGATGCACCGATTATTATCTTATTCTCATTTGCAAGTGATAAACTGAAAAGGGTTGCAGCTGCATTTTCTCTAGTTTCAGTTGTTCCGACTCTTAAGAGATGTACAATTGAAGGTACCACATTGGCTAGCATTATAAGCCCTTTGTTGTATTCATGTATAGAAAGGTTCAAAATTGAAGTGACTGCATTCTCTTGTGTGATAATATCATCAGATGTTAACAAACTCACAAGAATCGGGATTGCTCCCGCTTCAGCTAAGAGTATCCGGTTATCTGTGCTTCCTCTAGACAAAGATCTGATTTCAGCCAAAGCTGACCTTCTTTCTTCAATGGACTGGCTCGAGAGGTTTCGGACGAGTACTTCAATGGCTTCTATATCTTCACTTACATCACGAAACGACCCATCACTTCTTTTCAATCTCCTGTTTGTTAGTGTATTTGGTTGCTCCATGTTGTGATCGATACACCATTGTGTGATTAAGCTTCTTAAAACATAGTTAGGAGTCAGAGTGACGTTTTGAAGTTTTTGTTGAGTCTTTGGGCATGTTGTGTTTCCGCGATCAATCCATCTTTGTATGTATGATCTCTCATAAGTCTGCAAGAAAGTATAAGATCTATAAGAAACAACAAAAGATTGTAAAAGAAGCGTATGAACTCAATATAAATGAATATAAAATCTACCTGTCCTGTGGAAACGATAACTGGATCGCGCATTAGTTCAAGAGAAATAGGGCAAAGGAAGTCAACAGGAATTGCAGGAGCACCCAATTTCTTGTTTTCATCTAACAAAGATGATGTTTCAGATGAATTCTTTGAAGTTTCCAACTCACAAACCATTTCGTTCTGCTTACACCCTTCGGAAACAATCTCATTCGATACACTTTCCACCTTTGTTTCAGCTTCTTGATGATTAATATTAATTGTGGTTTCCACAGGATGAAGATCTTTATCTGAGCTTGAATTCAGGGGTTTACCATATCTTTCTCGCGCTCTTCGCAGCTGACCTCTCACTAAATCAACCTGAAAACATGATTCAACATCAACAAACCGATCAAAAACATGAATTCAGATGATAATTTTATAATTAATCATCTTCTTACCTGTTCTTGAACTTCCTCTGAGATTTCAAACTGATCATAGGGTAAGTTTGCTAATGCCTTTTCTAACTTCCATGTAACACCATTGAACTGTGACGCAATTTTCATAGCTGCTTCATCCTTTAATCAAATGTAACAAGTATATATATTCAGAATTCAAATTCTGCAGATTGAACATCATAAGAATCGATACAACGTACATAACTGAATCAATTTGATCAAATTAGATCGAATCATAAGTTGTTTACTCTATTAAGTATTAATCAAGTGATACTACACGAAGTATGAAATTACACAATCAAACATGCCTAAAACTCCAATTCACACCGCTCAAACTGTGAATTTCAATTATGAAATGAGCATGATGATGATGAAGATGAAGATGATGATGAAGATGAACTCACCGGAGAGACCGTACGATCAAAATTGCCAGCAATTACAAGCAACTTCTTAGCAGACTGAAGAGCAACAGTCAAATCATCCAACCAACACGAAGACGACGAATCAAACACCTTCAAATCCCCCTTAAAATCCCTAATTTCCTCCAACAAATGCGACAACAACGCGACTCTTCTAGAAAGGTCCGTACAATCCTTCTTAAACTCCCCACAAAATCCGGCGCCGGAGGTCCGACTGACATCCCTAACGACACGGAGGAGCGACTGCACGGCGGCGACGGAATCAACTCCGGCCATCGGCGGCGAAATTGCGTGCGAAACACACCAAATGAGTGTGCGATTGCGTGAGGATGAAGGAATAAGGACTGTTGTTGTGTGTTGAATGTTTGAAGCAAAATCAATTGTGTGAAATTGTTGAAGAAATTATGGCGAAAATCTCGGAGGAAGAAGGATGATGATGAATTTTAATAATGATAATAATAATATTATTGAGGGTTTGAATGAGTAGTTGTTTGTTGTTGCTGGTGGGTGTTCATGGTGTTAGTGTGTGAGAGAGAAAGATGAGAAGACAGTTGTAAAGTGGAATATTTTGCAACGGTGATTTTGTTTGCAATAATTTGGTGTGTGGTTTCATTGGTTCTACAGGAGACTGGAGACCACATATATGTATGTTGCGTTATGTAAATAACTAGGTTAGTATCCCGTGTATTACACGGGTTGAATAAATAAAATAATAAATAATTAGTAATAAAAATTTATGAATTATGAAACCATGTTTGAAGATAAAATATGATTTTAATTGCATATGAATAACTATTTCAAGTAAATAAACAATATATAGATTATAGACAGATAGATATATAGATAAATAGATAGTCTAGTTAAACGGATTATAGTTAATAATAAAAACGAAAAGTTACAGTACGATATTTTAATATAAGATATGTAAAATTATATATACGTACTTGTTCAAGAGATAAAACAATTATACTATTTATAAATCTGTTATCTAAATAGTTTCATTTTTAAATATTTATTTTAAGATTTTATTATACAAATTTATTGTTTATAAAAATCTTGTTTATTAAAAACTCAAGTTTCTAATTATTCTTGTTGTTTTAATAAAACTACTTTTAGAAAATTCCATATTTTTTATAATTACTTTATAAAAGGACTTATTCAATGTTTTAGAAAATATATGAATTTTAATTTTCTTAATAAAAATTAACTTTAAAAACATAGTTTGATTTTAAAAAAATATAGATGAGAGAGAAAAATATATTAATTGACCAAATTAATTTTTATGAAGAGAGAGAAATTGTTTGAGTATTTAAATTACTTTAATACCCTTTTGGAGGGAAAATAAAGTGAGAATGTTTAAGAAAATGACAAGTGTCAAAAAGGTGGTTTAAAATATGACATGTGGCAAAAGAAATCTTCTTTTATTAATATCTATAGATATTATTTTAGAACATTTATGAGTAGATAATGTAGATAATATCGATTTATATCTAAGTTTTATTCATCTTTCAATTTGAGAAGATTATGTTTTGTTATGAAGGAAAGTGTCCTTTTGAGAAGATTAATGTTTCTTTTACTGGTAAACACATTAATTTTCTGTTTTATACTTACGTCACTTTTAAAATTAATACATTTTTATATTGTAGGATCTGAACCTATAACTTTAATTGAGAATTATACCACATGACCATCAAGTTGTTCTTTTAACTATTTGAGAAAATAGTTAGAACTACATTTAAGTAAAGAAGTGGATAAGGGTTTATATGTAACGCATATCTTAGTGGGAGACGCAATGCGGGACAGTTTTATATAATTGTCTTCATATTACAATTAACGTCATATATATATATATATATATATATATATATATATATATATATATATATATATATATATATATATATATATAGTTTTATGTGATAATAATATCAAACCACTGGTAATATCATCCCGTTTTTAAGACCGGTCAAAAATCATTGCCGGTAAGAGGGTTATTTAAAGCCGAATACAATAATTAAAACATAGAATAAAATTTACAAAAATTAAAGTGAATTGTCGTTTTCCTCCCTGTGGTTTGGTCATATTTGTCATTTTCATCCAAAAAGGTTTTTTCTTACATTTAGCTCCCTAAGGTTTGAAAAAATTGTTATTTTCATCCAAAAACATGAATTACATGGTAAAATTTTTTATTAACAACAGGTAAACATAAATTAGGATTTTATTTTTATATAAAAATTTACGTAAGTACCTTTTTAACGACGAATATTTAAAATTTTAAAACAATGTACCTAAGATTTTTGGATGAAAATGACGTTTCTCAAACCTTGAGAAACCAAATACAAGAAAAAACATTTTTGGGTGAAATTAACAAGTATGATCAAACCACAGGAAGAAAAATGGCAATTCACTCAAAAAATTAAAAATTAACTAGTTGAATATGAATTGACAATTATAATTTATAAAAAATATTGTTGAAGAAGTCTATGATATCCTGTCATGAGAATGTTTCCACGAAGATGAATCGATGGGCGCCGATGGTTATGAAAGGGTGGAGATTCTAGGTACAAGTGTTTTTGCACGATGTACAACTCCAACTCATGATTGATTGGTCAAATTGGGTCATGATTAGTGGAGGACAACTTGAAGTATGCGGCAAAATGGATATTGTTTTCAACAATCGATCATAGATTGTTGAATTCATCGAATGTAATCCAAAGAAGACGACAACGAAGATGATATTGTGTTGCTATAATCGATATTACTTATGATTGAAGATTTCGTCAATTTCTTGTTTATTACTCCATTTTTATTATATTTAAAGTAAAATTAGAAAAATATAAAAAAGAAAAAAAAAGATAGTTTGATAATGGTAACCAAGATGCATAAAAATTGATGATAGTAACGAATGCGAGAACTCGAGATCGAGTCGGGCCATTGATAGAAGAGACCCAATCGGGAAGGCGTAGTTAAAAATTGTTATTTTGGTGAATAGTATTGAGTTTTTCAGAGTGTTTACCCATTATGATGCGTTTGTGAAACAATAAGTTGAAATTAAGATTTCTATAATGCGCAGGTAAAAGCACGCGTTGTTGCTCTAATTTGACCTAGTTGGTGAGAGATCATAATCCTGATGTACGAAAAATGATTTTTGAAGATTCTCTTTTCTATTTACCGAAAATCCTTGTGTTACATGTTCAGATTTGATTTGGCATGTTTTATTATTATCTAGAATCTAGAGAGGAGCGTTGAAATCTTTTCTATGGGTTTGTGTGTGTCAGATGATCTTTTAATCAGTTGATTACGGTCATATGTGTTTTCGATCCACTAGACTTACAAAACAACATGAAGGTTTACCCCATGATGATGACCTATAAGACATACTAAACAACATCAACGTAATAAATTTGTAACCTCTAACTTTAATGATGTATACTTAATAAAGATGTGGTTGCAAATATTTAATTTAACATATACCTATGATCCTAAGTTTAATATAAAGTAGATTATACTATTCATCATTTGAGTTTATCTTAAATTTCAATTTTCATCCATAAAATAAAGAAATAACAAAAAATATTGTTCATCTTTGTAGTTTATCTTAGTTTAAGTCTTTTGTACTTTTAGTTCTTTAAATGCACATTAAATTTCTAAAAAACATCAATTATTTTAGTGAAAATTGCTTAAACTAACAAAATACAAACATAAAAGGACATTAATGTTATTCCATAGTACAATAACGAAATATGAAATTTAAGTTAAAACGCAAAGAGCGAAAAACATAAATCACTATACAAAATAAAGCATATAAATTAATTTTTAATCAAGATGAATTACACATTAATAAAAATGATTTAAATAATTACTTGATCTCTATATCACTTTATAATCTTATATAATATCATTTATAACTTAAATAAATTATTATTTATTCTCTTTTTTATAAATTTTATAGTTATTTTGTATTTCTTTTTGACATACCATTCACATATAAAGTAAGGCAAAAAAAATTGGATTAAAATATTATTCTATTTATCCTAAAATATGTTCTATTATACACCACATATGTATATATTTTATGGAAAATGACGCGGAAACAAACTTTGGATCACTCAATCATAGTTTCTTCATATTTTCTTGAAAGCTTCCTTTTACATTCATGGCCAAGTATTTCTTGCTTTTATTTTTGGATTTGATGAGTTGTCATTTTTGTTTTCTTTCTACTTTCGTATCAAAATATAATCTCTTATATCCTTTTAATTATTTTGATTTTATAATACGATGAGTCATGAGATTCTATAAAACTATAAAAATGGAAACGACAAGTTAATAGAAACGTTAAAGATAAAAATAGTTAAGGATAAATTGTCATGCAGTATCTATAGTGTATATCAGTTATGTAACACTCAAGAAATCTCATAGCAGTCATATACAAGAGAAATGATAGGCCGGTTTAGCAAGAGTGTCCGGCTTTAAATTCCACCAACACGTTTTGGACGTATTTGATGTGAATAAAACCGGATAACTTTACAATTAAGTGTGTTAAATGATACTAGGATGTGTAACCTCATGAAAGTTTTAACAAATGCTAGGCTTATGTCCAAATCAAACAATATTAGTTGGTATTATGAGAGATAATATGTTATATAGCTAGTGTTTTATTTAGTAATCTTGTGTCTTATGATTTTTTCTTTTTTTTTCTCTCCCTGTTCCTTTCTCTCGTTGATGCTTTTATCACAAGATTTCCGTTTGAATATATGATTTGATTAGATTTCTTTAATAATTATCCTTATTCATGTATGCAAGCGTTAGTCAATAACACATAATACCTAAGAAAACGTATGATATATGTAATGTTATAAGTAGGGTCATCCTTGAGAATCCTATAAAATTTCCAGGCCTTAGGCGAGTAGAAAAAATCACCCCCTTTAATATAGAGTTTCTAACTTTTTTTTTTAAATCTAGTATTAAATTGGGTTTAGATTGGGTAAATAATAGTGGGCTAAACTAATTCAAATGTTAATAAGTTCTAAGATTTAATATGCTAAAATAATTAAATTGTTATTAGGTTTATTAATGGGTTTGTTAGTGACCTATGGGTTAAGTTCGTAAAAAATAGTGCCAAATTTATAAAAGAATTACAATTCTCTTGACAAAATGTATAAGATTATTTTTGTAGCGTTATATTATCAGAAAAATCACTTAAATATTTCATGTTTCTTTAAATATTTTTATGTTTCTTTAAATCATTTTTCTTTGCTAGACAATTATCTTGTATCTTGCTTTTGTATTTTTCTCTTGCCGTAGATGAAATCTATTACAAATTTATATTAAACGATGAAACCTAAGAAAATATATTTTTTTAATCCCAAGTTTAAGGAATGTCTTGGATATCAAATCCTTAACGTGATGGCCACTAATGGTATCCCAAGACGGCTGCTTTTTATAATTTTCTTCCATATCCGAGATTCAAATATTATTATAAATTTGAATTATCGACAACTAAATTAGATTTCTTTGGACACCATTGAAGTTATTATTTTCTATTGAAAGATTTTAGATTTTGTGTTGACAAAAGTATTATTTAAGTTTGAGGTTTATGCGATAATTGATCGTGTATGTGGAAGTGTTTGAAACGCAAAGAATATGATTAAGATGATTTTCTTTCGATATGATTATGATGATTATCTTTTATTTGGTCTAAGAACTGTATACCACTATCAAAAAACTCTGTATTTTCCGGCAAACATTTTTATAGGAAAATCGTCGAAAAAGCCCTTTAGCGACAAACTTCCGACGAAATACATTTGTCGGAAAAAACCTCGTCGGAAAATGTTTTACGACAAGTTTCTGACAATATTTCTTACAAATTAGCAACAAAAATCATTCCTGACAATTCCTATTTTTATTATTTGTTTTTAAATTTAATTCAAAATTTTAGTTTTAGAGCGACAAGTTTGCAACAAAACTTAATATTAATATTAGTGACAAAAGTTGAAAATTAAGAAAAGTATATTATATCAACTAATTTCTGTCAAATGAAGATCATAGGTTTAACATTCATTTAGAAGAAAGAGTATCTCGGTAACAAAATCTTTCACATATCTTACAAATTAGTTTAAAAACTTGTGTGTCACACGAGATTAATGAAATATTAAATTAATAGTTAAGAAATAATATTTACAAATTATAAAATAATTTTTAACATAAGATATGATTGTAATCATATATAATTACTAACTTAAGTAATAAACAATAACAACATTATTTTCACATCCGTCTTGAAAAACTTTTGTTATATTAAAATTTAAAACAATGTTATTTTTTTGGGAAAAGTACGTTCTTTGTATTAATAGTATTTAATATTTCATTAATTTATGTTTTTTAAAAAATTATGTTTTTTAATTTAAAAGTAACATGGCTCGCTTGGTTCTTAGAATAACAAATCAGCATAAACAAGAAATGATCAAATTACATATCGAAATTGCATTTATTTATATATAAAGCACTAGCTTTAGTAACCCCGTGTATTACACGGGTTGAATAAATAAAATATTAAATAAAATAAAAATTATCAATTATAAAATAATAGACTAAGACATGATATGATTGAAATAATATATGAGTAACAACTATAAGTAATAAAACAATAATATGAAAATTTTATTTTATTTTTTATTTTTTTCAAAGATAAATTAAATATTTTGTTTTAAAATAACGTTTTAAAAATTTTTCATTTTTAAATATTTTCTTATTATAACTCCTTATTTTAATTATTTTTTTAATAAAAATTTACTTAAAAAAATAATTTTGAAATATTACATAAAAACAGTTTTATTTATTATTTTTTTGAAAAAAAATCATTTTATAAAAATCTATCTCCATAGAAATAGCATTAATAAAAAAATTATCTTTCTTATTTTCATTAAAAAGTTAATTATAATGTAAAAATAAATAAATAATATTATTAGTAATTAATATGGTTATTTAATAGGAGAGAGAGGCGGGAAAAGTTTGATTAGGATGAATGTGGTGGTGACAAGTGGCACACCCATTTACCCTTTTATTAGAATAAGAAGATGAGTGAAATTTACTACCCTTTATTAACGACATCTATTATGCATTAGAGTGGCAAAATGTTGAACTACATGTACGAAGATAACATATATTGGATCATAATCTATTTAACAAGTCATTTGTTTGTTTTACTTTTTTTTATAAATCGTTTATATTCTAGATGATATTAAGTTCTACAAAAAGTTATAAAATTAACTACTTAAATAATAATGGTATGTCAAGTTACATCAAAATAGAAGGTAGACGGGCAACAAGCTGCGCCGCCACCCCTTTCTGAATAGCAAATCCTAACCTTCCAAAAACAAATCCTTGCCTCCCCGGGGATGAGCAAATATTATTAGTTTTTTTTTTGGTGAACGGTTATTTTTACACCATATGTTCATTATGAGACCTGAATGTTTCACTTAACAGAAAGAAAACCTTATTAACACTTTGGTACCATTTATTACTAGTTGATAATTAATGTAATGGATTTTTCTTTGTGAGCTAAATAAATAATTGATATTTATGTAAAGAATAATTGTTTACTGCTTATTAACTCTATTTGTTTTGACTAGTTTTCCATGTAGTTACTTATAGGGTTTCATTAGAATAATCAATGAGTAAAATGTTAGGTTAATCTCTTTCATACGTTATATCTGTGTGTTTATAAAGCTGTAAAACACCCAATTCTTGAACCGAAATGAGTAAACGGGTTTTGCCCGAAGCGGTATTGAACCCAATGTTGCAAGAACCGATTAGGGTTGACCCGAAGCGTCGATTTACAGTTGGCTTATAACCTGCCTCATTCAAATCGTCTTAAACCAAACCGATTTGCTCAAAAGAACCGGATATGGAACCACAACGAACCAATCACTTCCCTCTTTAAAAACTGGTTCCTAATCTGTGCTAGTTCCAATTAGAACGGGTGATCGGAACTAGAGGTGGGCATAAAAACCGGGTTCGGACCCGACCCGAACCCGACCCGGTTTAAACTCGAGTTGAACCCGGTATTGGACATTCACACAATAAAAGAAAAGAAGAAGAAAATAAAAAAACCTAAACCCGGTATTGGACCCGGTTCCGGACCCGACCCGACCCTACCCTACCCTGGTATGACAGGTAGGGTTTTCAAGTAAGTGAACCCGACCCGGGTTCATCAATAACCGGGTACAAAAAAACCCGATTGGGCCCAACCAGATTTAAACCCAGTTTCGGGTATGGCCCAATACCCGGTTTGCCCACCTCTAATCGGAACGAGAACCGCTTTGCGGTAAAAACGGATTCGTACACAAAACACAATTTCGGATTTTGGGATCTTCTCTTCCAGGCCTTGGACTTGCATGAAGCCCAAGCCCAACTGACATCTAGCAACGTTTGTTACTTTGTTTGGTTTATAAAATAAAAAGATCTTCGAAACCTTTAAATCAAAGATTTTTAAACTCCTCCTTAGAGAGGGAGACGAATTCCTTGTTGAATGTTGCGGTACAAATTTTCAATTTAATAATTATAGGACAATTTAACTTTTAATATATCAAATTGAACTTAATAAATATGTTTATCAGGTTATATTTAAATCGAGTAGTTATAAATTAAGTCTCTTTTTTCTTGATTAGAGATCTTTAAGAAGATATGACAAGTCAAAAAGTAAAAGTTAAAGTGAACGAAATATTGATTATCAGGTAAATTTTTAGATGCAGTAAAAATAAAGTAAAGAAGATATCAAAACAAATTCATTCATGTAATCATGTGAGTCAAAATTTGGAAGGGTTTAAATTTCTTTCATTGATTTTAATTTTTAATTGTAGCCTTGTAATTTCGCTAGCCTCTTGCTAGTTTTTTAATGCATATTTTGTCTTGCCTGTTCAAATAGTTAAAATTTCTATAATGTATCATATCAAATTATCATTTTCAAATTGTTGGATATTTTATGTAACAGTTATAAACAAGGTTTTCGATCGTTGGGTCTCTGATGTGAGATTTTTCAAATTGTAGCAAACTTGATTACGACCATCAAATCATGTCACCTAATCAATGCCTTTTGATCATTGTTCTTCCTAGTTTCACGAGGTATTTATCGTTACACACTCACAACTTCACTATGCTCACAGACTTTACGATAGTTTTTGTTAGCCAAATTGCAACTCGCATCTTACACAAGAAATCACTCAACATACCAAAGTTAATAAACACTAACATTAAGACATAATTCAATATTTCACATTTCAAACCAATTAATAGTTTATGATAAATTAATAAGAATTTGAATATGTTAATCATATTGACGGTTAATATTTTAAAAGACTTGGTCATTTAAGGAATGAAGAGCAATATGATTTGGTAGGGAGGAACCTTCTTCAATGAGGTGTTCAAATCAAAATCTTTAGTTTTGTTTTTTAAACAAAGTGTTGGGTTCTCGGACCTACGTATTTGTTGGCTAACGTTGTCTAAATCAAACAATTATGTGAAAACGTAGTTTAATATTATGAAATGACCGAGCACAAGTTTTCTAGAGGAACCTAGATTTGAGGAAAAGAATGTTTCTAACTAACGAGCTGGTCTATTATCCTCAACGAGATATCCTGATGGTAAAATGATATACTTTTCATATCAAAATTGTGACTTTAAATCCTGTAGAGTGTATGTGTTATGATTTTAAAAGTAAAATATGTGTATAATAAAGAATATATGTGGTCAGCGGTCAAATAAATTAGCCGGTCCGTTTTATTACAAAATTTCACTGGCGAAGAAATATTTGTGTTTTATTGACCGGTAAAAGAATCCTAAACAGGAAAAGAAAAGATATATATTTCTTAAATGGCATTGATGATTACCGACGAATAAAAGAAATTATTGTGAACCAAATCTTTACTCATATCCAATTTTTTCACGGACTTTCACATACAGATTACATTAACAATTGTTGGTAAGTTCTCTATTTGTAATGAAAAAGTAAAAATAGGCTATAACTTTGTCTTATAACAAATTTATAGATATATATGTGTGGTCAGCGGTCAAATAAATAAGCCGGTCAGTTTAAACTTGTACTAGATTACAAATTTTCACGGGCGAAAAAATATTTGTGTGTTTTATTGACCGGTAAAAGAATCCTAAATAGGAAAAGAAAAGATATATGTTTCTTAAATTCATTGATGATTACCGACGAATAAAAGAAATCATAAAAAACAAAAAAAAAATTATCTTTTTGAAAATATTGTGAACGAAATCTTTACTCATATCCAATTTTTTCACGGACTTTCACATACAGATTACATTAACAATTGTTTCTTTGGTAAGTTCTCTATTTGTAATGAAAAAGTAAAAATAGGCTATAACTTTGTCTTATAACAGATACATTAGATCATTTATAGTGAAATCTTTAAAAAAATTTGAATATATTTCCTGTATTAAATGAAATGGTTTTGAATGGTTGTGAGTGAAGAAGATAAAAATAGTGATTTATAATGTAAATATATTAATAAAGATAAAGAATCCACTGTGAATACTCATAGGTTTGTTCTATCTCTACTTTAGATTACTAAAAATATATGTATCTTAACTTATAAACTTTAGGACAAATACCATAAAAAATAACATACTTTTAGGTTTTTCCTCATAAAAATCTCTGTACAACTTTTTGCATGTAAAATACTAACATACTTTCTGTTTTGTCTCATAAAATTCTCTCAATAATTTTTATGTATAAAAAACAAACATACTTTCTGTTTTTTCACATAAAACCCATCAATAATTACTTACACATTTAAGTCACTTTACTTTTTAGATTCGATCAAATTCTAAAAAAAATTAAAACAACTTTTGCACCGATTGTTTTATTTGCGTGTATCTTCCACCCCTACATGGTTCGTTTAAGTTATAGGATCCCGAATTCGAAGTGTTTAAGTTGTAGGAGCTCAATCTCGAATCGTTTGAGTGATAACAAATGAAGCGAATTTAATGTGTAAATAGTTGTAGAGTGAAAGTATGTTGTGTTTTTACGTGCAAAAATTGTTAAGGGATTTTTATGAGACAAAACAAAAAGTATATCGTTATTTACGTGCAAAATTTTATACAGAGACTTTTTAAAGAAAAAATTGAAAGTATGTTATGTTTTTATGATATTTATTCTATATTTTATTATAAGACTTTATCTATTTAAAACAAAATCATAAAACACAAAACACAACTATTTCGTACCACCGTCAACCACCATCCGTCGTCACCAAGAGCAAACCAAAATCATATTTTTTATTACCATAATATATTAGTTTAATCTTAATGACACCACGTGTTGGGTTGGCTGCTGAAAAAGTTTTTAGCTTTTTAAAAAAGACAGAAGTAATCAATAAAGCGAATAAGTTGTCGAACTCAAACAACTATATCTTTTAATAAGATATATAGACCAAGTTCGTAATTTACCTTTTCTAGTATTCTTATTTTCAACAATTTACAACTAACTATTGTTCCATTAAGGTTACCTGGCCCTAAATGATGGTATGTGAACAAACAACGGTATTTATACAATACTAGTGCTTGCGCAACGCGACGGGCGACATTTTACATACGTTACGTGTTTTTAATATTTTGTTATTTTTGTAATATTTTTACAAAATCTATTATGTTTTTTCTAAGTTAAAATTTGAAACACCAACTAAATGGGTTTTGAATGACTACTTGTATATTTGCGCATTAACTTATCGTACCTCACAAAATACAGACCAGTTCAAAAAAAGTTTACAACAAAACGTTTAAAAAATACACGTTACAATTGTAGTATTAAAACTTTAAACGTGATAGATTAAAAAATATAGCTGAAATCTTCAACAAAATAAGTTTTTTTTTTTCATTTGTGGATAGATTATGTAAATTTTCATATAAATGTTAGTAAGTGTAAGGTTATTATGTAACTAATTGTAAGGGATAATATGTAAATAATGTTATTAATACTATTTTACCCTCAAAAGTGGTTGTATCTTGTTTATTGAATAAAATAATTACTCTTAATTTTATGATATTTTAAAATACACATCTCATATGTTTTATATATAACAGAGATAGATTAATTTATATATATGGTAATATCATCACCACCTCCCAATAAAAATGTCTTGATACTGTATTTTTTGAAAAATTGGATTTTAAGTCATATTATTGAATTCTGGTCAATATTAATCTTAACAAACAATTTGATCAATATTAATTTCAAATTTCGATTTTGTTATTGATAACACTTTCAGTTTAACTGTGCGCTAACTCTGTTGTTTTTTTATAACGTATCACGTGACATTGCTCCTAACGTGGTATGTGACATGATATAGTACATAATTAAAGTAAAAATATAAATATATCAATTAATTTTTGTGTCTATTTGTCTTCAGGCTACTTAACCGGCGAAAAAATTGGTTATGTGAAATAAATTTAGAAAATGAACTTTTATATAAAAAAATTGAGTAATTTATTTATATTTTTAATTGTAACTATCTTATACGTCATGTCACGAGCCAAGTCATATGATATGTCATAAAAAACTAGCGGAGTTAACAAACAATTAAACTGAGATTGTTATTAGTAACAAAATCAAAAAGTCAGATTAATATTTATTAAATTACTAGTTGCGAATTAATATTAACCAATAGTCGATAGTTTTAATTAATAAAATTCAATTTTCCATGTTGCTTTTTTATATCAAAAGAATCATATATAGGTTTTACAATACTTTCTTGCTTTTAAGTCAAATCTCATACTGTATCAAAACGTTTATTACGACATTATATTACTATAGTTCTTGCAACGTTGGTTTTTAAATTAAATTTCTTATAATTTTCATATTTTGTTAATATAAACGTGTTTTAAAAAAAAATTTTATTTGTCCAAGTATATATTAAGAGAAAACATATATGAAAACGACTCAAGTAATCAATTACATATTAAAATTATGAATCAATCTAAATACATAGCTTTCTCATTAAGATTAAAAAATATGTCTAAACGACCCCATAAAAAAGTTTTAGAAGTGATAAAACCTTTTTAACATATAATATGCCAACAACTCATGAAAGACAACTTTAACATTCAAAAACTTTACGTCATACTTGTCACTTTAACATGTTTTTAATCGTTATTTGGCATTAACAACATAATATACATTATTTTATGATGTTTATAGGTCATGAAGGCTAGCTCAAGAGGTAGATACACATTTTAAAAAGGTCCCAGGTCTAAATCATGGACAACGTGTAAAAGGGATAGTTTAGATATCGAGTTTTATCTTTTGCTTTTAGGTTAAAAAACGATATATATATATATATAGCAATTTTAAACACAAGTGACCCTAAAGACATCCCCAGTTTAGGTATCGATTTAAATTGCTTCTAACAAAAGCATAAGACTGATAAAACATGTCTTATCATGTTTAAAAGATTAAAGATAACACGAGTAACTCAAGTATCAAACATTAATATGACTTGTTTAAATACCTATATTTCATGCCTATAATTTTTTTTAAATGTTTTTACACACCAATGAGAAATAATAAAGTCTAGCCTATTAGTTTTAATAAGTTTTTAAATATGTAAAAAATTAAACTTTTTTTAATTAAACATGTTTAATCATGTTATAAACTCAAGTATCAAATGTTAAAAACCTCATGAACCGACTCATCTTCTCTCTCGTCCATCTCTCACATAAACTCTCTCTCTCTCTCTTCCACGAACACTTTACGTCTTCGCCCACACAAGCCCCGCAACCTCTCTCCTCCACGTCCCACACCGCGCTCTCCTCTAAGGTTTTAACTAGGATATTATATATACTTTTTACAATTAAAAAAGTTATATAAGAAATAATAATATTATTATTGCTTCGAGATATAGAAAAGTGGGGTCGGCAAATAACGCGTCAACTCCCTACACGGTTACCTTCACCATCAAACTTCAATATAAATACACCTTCATTTTGCATGGCTTTTTAAACTTGTATCCTAAGTTATATTAATTATAATTAATCCAAAACAAAACAAAACAACACAAAAACAACCAAATGCAAACATCCACCATCTTCCACCCTCTACCACCGCCCGGAGCTCCGTTCGCCGCCACCATCCGCCACCCGAAAAGCCCCTTTCTCCACCGCCACAACCGACTCGCAACAATGGCGTTCAAGAAAGACGGTTCGAGTGGGAAAATGGTGGATGAAAACATGATCACTTTGAGAGAAAGGATACGCGAGATGAAGGCGGAGATCGACGATCATCGGTTGCCCGATGATTGGATGCAGTGGGAAAAGACTTATATCTACAGTGGTGGATACCATTCGGATGTTTACGAAGTGGTTGCGGGTCTGCAGCGGTTTTTGATGGACTGCAGGCCGAGCGTGGCGTTGGGACTGGCGGCGGTTCTGGCGGTCGGAGGTTCAACCGCCGCGGTGGCGGTTCTGCAGTGGTTGGTTGGATGGATTCAGGGGAATTAAGATGATCGGAAAATGAGACTCATGTAGGGTTTGCATATATGTATATAGTTATTTTAATAATCTTGTTGTTAATGAGTTTATTTGTTATGTACGAAATAAAGGTTAGGTCAGGTTAGATTTGGTTGCTACTAGACCAACTTGGTGACAAAGATTAACTTATGTTAATTTAATAATATAGAATATGAAATAATATATTTTTATAGTGTGGGATATATCGCCGTCCTTCTTTTGTACGTTGTCTAACGTGAATAATAATCTTGATTTGGACAATGTGATCCTAGTGAGTATAGTGAAATAGTGATAACATGTTCTAATAGCCAAACAATCAAACATATATATTATACTATGTTAATATCCTTGTGTATTACACGTTGCAAATATAAATAATAAATAGTTAGTAATATTTTTGAATTATAAATCAATATCTTGAAAAACAATATTATTAAAATTACGTACGAGTAAATACTTTAAATAATAAAACACCGATATCATTTTTAAAACTTTTATTTTTTATTTTTAAAAAAAATATTTTTTAAACATTTTGTTTAAAACAATACATTTTTAAAAATGCTATTTTTAAAAAATTTCATATGAAAAGTTTAAATTTTAATCATTTTTCTTCCATAAAAAAATTTATTTAAAAAAAAGTTTGGAATATTTTTTACAGCAGTTTGATGTTTTAGAAATAATTATTATTTTATAAAAAATGTTTATCTAAAAATTGTATTTATAGAAAGATCTCTTTTTATAATTTATAAAAAAATATTTTTAATCTTAAAATTAATTAAGTAAAATTATTCGTAATTCATGTAATTATTTATTAGGAGAGAGAAGCGGGAAGATAAGATTTAGAAGTTCTACAATTACGCCATGTGTTCTTTTATCAGCATACTAGGCTAAATACCCGTGTAACACACGAGTTCAATCTAAAAATATTATTGTTGTTTAAAAATATTCATAAGTTATAATGTTAACATATAATACTTTGTATATCAACTTTTATGTATATTTTTAACATTAACTACATCTAATATTAGTAGATTTTCTCTATTAATGTCTTTACGTCTAAATAGTGTATAATATGAAATGAAATGAACTTATAAATAAGAGTATTAAGTAATAGAAAAGATTAAATTGAACATAAAAAATAATACTTTAAATTTATAAACATCTAAAAATTTCTTGTATACAACATTTGATGTTCTGTTGGTGATTTTTTCATCATTATCTAATATTTATAATTTTGATCCATGCCTATTTTTAACTCGAGATAATGCTACATAGAGCTGATCATGTGTGAACACTGATTTTTAAAAAAACAAACCAACTTTGGATAGCGATTGTTCTTGGCTTTTGTTTATTGTCTTTCCAAAACAGATTGCTAACAGAAATTGTCTTCTTTGAAATTTAAAAACAATCATTTTGTCTGAAGGTGTCGATGTCAATCGTGAAATAAAACTGTGATTTCCAGTATTACTTCCAGATATTATTTCAGCTTCTATAACACGATTGCCCAAACCTATTACTTGTAGCCTTGTTTCATTGCACAAACCACTTTTTTGATCAATGTTTCTTAACAATATTACTAAAACACCAACTTTTAATATTAACTTATGGTTTCGGAGACCATATACTTTAAGCTCATTAAGAACATCAAATGAATATAAACTTTCATCAAGTTGTTAAGAAAATACTATATGTGACATAAACTATCAGAATTAAAATATTCATTTTCATCTCCGGGAAACATGGATAACAAATGATCATTTATTTTTTGAACAACTTCATTTGTCGGTGCAAGTATAACTCTTTCTTGAAAAAAAATTGATTTATTGACATTATAAAGAATAGAAGGGTAGACAAAGTCAATTAAACTTGCTATAGGATCAAACGAATTGGTAAAAAGAAGATCATCCAGTATATCAATTATTGCCTCTCCATCATTCGATCCACCTGTGTTTTCTTCTCCTATATCTAGAAGTCATTTTGCAAATATCTTTGTTTGTTTCATATCAAATTGTTCACTTTCAACGGCTAACCTCGTGTTTTTTGTTAGTCTAAGAACCTTAGAGTTTGCCCAAATGTATGAGGAACTAAAGGAGGCATTAACGATGTCATGTCTAAATCCATTAGAAATATAATGAAGAATTTGTCTAAAATCTCGTACAAAAACAATTATTTTGCCTCTAAATGGTAAATCGAAGTTGTTACAAATATCACATATGAGTATAGCTTTCAAAGTTCTATCTAATGCTTCAAACGCATGCTTGTGAATCATAGGTGATTAGGTGGTTCATCCCAAATAATCAATGTTG
The DNA here is from genome assembly GCA_025215565.1 of Flaveria ramosissima. Classification (NCBI taxonomy): domain Eukaryota; kingdom Viridiplantae; phylum Streptophyta; class Magnoliopsida; order Asterales; family Asteraceae; genus Flaveria; species Flaveria ramosissima. The sequence goes on from CM046042.1 coordinate 43,406,172, forward strand.
TTTTTTTAATAAACATACAATGTCATTGTAGACTTTATATGGCATAAAGAATTTTCGTTGAGATTTAAAGGAATTATAAATCAAAGAGAGTGTCATTCTACCACCGGTTAATAATAAAGACGCAATCCACTCGAAGCAACATTTAAAACAATCTCACATTTCGACTTTATTGTTGTAGATATGTCTTCCACAAAAAATGTTTTCCCTATTCCATCATAACCATAAACAAAAAAGACGCTTCCTTTTTTATCGTCAACTGCTTTCATTATATCACAAAAAACGCATCTCTATTTATTTGTTAACGAAGATAAAAGATCATCACACTCGTTTGTTAAGGTTGCTCTATCATAAGATAGCTACTCAGTAATAAAATGATTGTTTGAAGAAGAGACTGAGTCATGATGAGGATAAGAAATCATTGAAAAGTTTCGTAGGGTCGAACTATTACGAACTAACTTTTTTCCAATTTCAAAGAGAGTGAAATTCTTTATTTGATCTGTGTAAAGAGATAAACCTAAAATTTAATTAAATTATATTGGAGTTAATAAATAGATCAAAAACTTGAAATGTAAATCACAAAATTATATTAATGTATTTTTAAATTTTTATAATAGAGATATATTAATTTAACATGTATATATATAGTAATAAGGATAAAAAAACCTGGAGACTTTAGTAGATGTTGTTGTTTAACCTGGAGACTTTTATAAAGATCGGAATATGACTCGACCATTTTATAGAAACACACAATCTAGAAATCTATTACATCTTTTTACTCTAATAAAAAAGTAACTTTAGATGCCACATGACAACACCACAATCATTCTAATTAAAATTTTTCCGCATCTCTCTACTCTTAAATAATTATCTTAATTACTAATAATATTTTTTAACATTCTTTTACATTTAATAAATTAAAGAAGAGATCTATTTATTAATGTTATTTCTAAATAAACGAATATTTTATAAAATCATTAATTTTTCTAAAGCATAAGACTTTTTTAAAAATACGATATATTTTAAAATTGGTATTTTTAAAAATTCGATTTTTTAAAACAAAAAAGAATTAATTTTAGGAGTTGTAATAAGGAAATTTTTTAAAAGTAACATTTTTATACTGTTTGTTTTATAGCAAAATGTTTATTTTTTGGAAAAAATTTAAAAACAAAATTTTTAAATTTGATATCACTGTTTTATTAGTTATAATTAGTCATATCATATCTTAGAATATTATTTTATAATTAATAAAATTTATTATATTAATATTTTATTTATTCAACCCGTGTAATACACGGGTTTACTAAAGCTATTAGATGAATAGAATCATAGATGATTTGTAGAGTTTTTGTTGATGAAATATTTGAAGAAAGAAGAACCATTAGTGTTATTTCATTTTCATAAAAAGATAACCTGCAATTTAGGTTAAATTCCTTAATTTCCCCCAAATTGTTCTTGTACCATAATTAGATAGGAAATGAACCTAGACTAACATTTAGAACAGATACATAATTAGGCGGGAAATAAAAAAATTAGAGCCCTAAGAGAATGCCATGTGGCACTAAAGATATTGTTTTATTAATAAGTATAGACTAGGTTAGTTCACGTGTAATACACGGATTGAATAAATAAAATATTAAAAAATTATTAATAAAATTTTATGCATTATAAAATCATGCTTGAATATAAAATATGTTATAATTACGTATAGTAGCTAAGTAAATAAATAATAATGTATTTTTTAACTTTTGTTTTATACATGAATTGTGATTTTTAAATATATAATTTTAAGAAAAATGATTTTTTTAAAAAATTCATTGTATTCCGTATTCTATAAAAATTATGTTTTTAAAAAGTGTGTTTTAATAAAAAAATAGGTTTTTAATTCATTAACATATGTATTTTTTAATTTAAAAATAGTATAAGTAATATTATTAGTATTCAATATTATTATTAATAATATAGAGAAATGAAAAAATAAGTATAATGAGGTTTACAATTATTTCACGTTTATTTTAGTTTTTTTAGTTAGATAGATAGGCTAAAAACCCATTAAATAAACAGATTAAACTTTAATGTAAAATATATATGTAAAATAAACACGAATAGTTATAGTATAATATTTTAATGTAAAATATAATTAAAATTATATATACGTAATATAACAATTATACCATTTTTTAACTCTCTTATCTAAATAGTTTCATTTTTACATTCGTTTTAAGATTTTTTATAAAAAAATATTTTTATAAAAATCTTGTTTTTTTAAAAGCTCGGATTTGTAATTATTCTGGTTGTTTTAATAAGATGTTTTAAAATCTTTCATTTGTTTGTACTTTTTTTCAAAAACAAGACGATTTAAAATATTTTGTATAAAAATGTTTAGTATTTCAGAAAATTTCATACTATATAAAACTTTAGTTTTTTTTATTTAGATTTTATTAAAGAATGAAAAGATAGTTTGATTTAAAAAAAATTAGATAAGAGAGAGAAATTTAACAATTAATAAAATTCATTTTTAATAAGAGAGAAAAATTTGTATGAGTATTTAAATTATTATAATACACTTTTGGAGGGAAAATTGATATATGCGTGCCTAGAAAAATAACAAATGACAAAAAAGTGGCTTAAGAGAATGACAAATGGAAAAAAAATCTTGTTTATTAGATGTTATAGATATAGATATATAGATATAGAGAAATGATCGACTGAAATAGATGGTTATCATAAGCTATTTCTTTTCCTCCTCTTCCAGTTCTATTAATAAAAAGGCCATCATGGACCAAGATCCAAAGGGATCAATCTTTTACACCGATGTATCGTGCTCTCTCGACCAGGTCATCATAAGAAATGCAATGCAAAAAGATTTCCGAAGTGTTATAAAGAGGGAAGGCGCGCTACAACTAACATAACAGCCTCTTCCTTGCCCCCCTAAGAATCCAAGGGTGACCTTTGGATGTTGTCGTGACACTTTGGTTACGAAGGTTATCGGGGTCTAGGTTTATGGATGGATTCAGTAATCGAAAGTCCCTCCAACTCAATCAATATCAACAACATGTCGTGACCGGTTAGGCTTGGTTGATTTTGTCAGAAAAGAAAGTAGGTTTCGGGGGTTCATTGATTAGTACACCCCCGGTGCTGGTAAGGTCGGGACCGTGGTCGTACGTCTCCGGTTTGCCGGCCTATCTTCTTTCTGAGATTGACCAGCCAGCTGGGTTGGTTTGGCTATTCTTTTCTATTGAAAAGGAGTCAGCTGTCTGCGCGAGTCATCTTCTTAGATATTAGTATAGATAGATATTGAATTTTTATGTATGTATGTTTGATATTTATTCTTTTTGTAGCATACATCCAACATAATATTATCATTTAATATGTTCTATATGAACAAAGTTATATAAAACTGGTCGATAACTAAAAAAACATATGGTATTCACTCTCTCTAGGTTTTGTAAAAGGTTCACTACAAGAAATAGGGGCTATGAGGACGACATTTGTCGTCGCGATAGGGTCGGTTTGTCGTCGTCATAGACCTAGTCGCCACAGTATTGTCGCTATAGTCCATTTTTCAGTCATCGTCAAAATCCTAGTCACCATAGAGGTCTATCCCGACGACAAATTGTCGCCATAAAGTTGTCGGCAAAAACATTTTCATGACGTATTTTAATTAAAAATATTTTTATTTTTCAGACTATGGCGACGACATGTCAGCGCCAGAGGTCAATATATATTTTTTATTTTAATAAAAAATAAAATTAAAATAAAATTGAAAAACCCTATGGCGACAACATGTCATCGCCACCATAGACCCTAATGTTTTAATTTCGAAATTTTAAATTCTTTTTAACATTTTTTAGTTTTTTCCAATATTGCAGGTTCCGGGAATATATTTATACACCAAACGAAAGCTAATATTACTAATACCTAAAAGAAATCATTGTACAATTCAATTTACATGTACATTTAAACAAAACAACCAACGTAAACATTGTTTTAAATAAATCAAAATGTAACAAAATAGACCTATGACGATGATTTTTCTACACCTATGGCGAGGAATTTTTTTGTCGCTATAGGTCACCTTAAGGCGACCACATGTCCGTTACCATAGGACTAGAATAGCCAAAACCAAAGTGACCATATAGCGACCACATGTTGTAGCCTTAAGGTGACCTATAGCGGCATAATCATGTCATCGCCATGGACCTAGTAGCAATAGGGTCTTGTTCTTGTAGTGGTTACAGTAACGTTTGAAGTGACAAGTGATGATCAGAGTGTTGTTTGATACTTCCATATTTTATTTTGGAACATTTGTTAAACATAGAAATCTAATCATGTTTATTCAATCAATAAAACAATTGATCATCAAATTAGTAAGACTTCCTTTTAGGGAAAGTGATATTAATAAAGATGATTTTGTCATGATACCAGTTATGATGTCTTGAATCTAATGATTACTTTTTTTCGGAAGAAGTGTTAATAGTGTTGTTGAAGTGAGGATCAATAATAATGATAGATCTCTTTACATTCTTGTAGCTTCTTTTTTTATCACCATATAGGTATCTAAGGTAATCATATTTGCCTATTAACTTATTAACATTTATAATTATTTTCATCAAATAATATTCGAGAGTTAGTTATGTCACATTGGCAATTTTAATCAAATGATCCATAAGTCCACATCACTGGTTATTACTAACACCATCAAGAACTGTTAAACCATTTACATAATCAGCATTAATACACGTGTTGTGAAGACCAATAGTAGATCAAGCCGTAGATATATGAGAATAATAACACAAAGTTGTGGTACTTGGAAAATACTAATTTAATATATACTAATTACCAAGTTAGTTATGCATCATGTGTTGTACATTATGTTTAGTGGGATTGTACCCACCTTTTGTTTTGTTTTTTTTCTTTTTTTAATCTTTAAACTTTTTATTTTAACCAAATATTTTTACATATTTTATAATGTAATCTCAACATTTGTTTACTTTCAACTTTGGTCTCTTATACTTTTTATATTTTTACAAAATTTCTCTTTTACGTTTCTATATAAAATTTGCGAGTTAACACATCGCAGCGTGCGTGTGTGATTCAACATTTTTAAGCTCATTTTTCCCCGTTCAACGGCACCGTCGCAATGCACTGGTCCTAGATAAACTTATTGTTTTATATGTTTTACGTTTCGCCTACGTGGTTCAACGTTTTTATGTTTGTTTTTCGTTCGGTTATATTTTTTCATTTTTTATTTCTTTTTTAATACGAGTTTTTCGTTGTGGGTGGTCACTTGCGGTGGTGTGTCATTGATGCTACTTGATATGGTTTTACGTCACCCGCTGCAACGCAGGGGGCTTAATACTAGTCGTTTTCTAATTGTTAATTATTTACATATAGTGATGTGACACCCAACCACAGCCACAGCCACATTACGCATAGTATTAAAATGTAAACACTTTATTTAAATTGTGTTCTGTAGACGAGAATAATATTTTGTGGATTTTAGGATGAGAATCTTCGGCGTGCATTGAATTGAGACACTTTGCTAAACGTTAAACTACGGCATAAACCACAACATTAATTATAAGTTTAAAATCAAAAATAGCAATGACTTAAATATACTAGTGAATTGAAAATGAGAATATAAATTAAAATCTTGCACTCCATCAAAATGATTGGTGGCTTTTTATAGTACAATGTATCAAATAATTAAAAAAGCTTAATATTTTTGAGAAAGTGAAACTTTGATTGACAGAAAAAGTTATTTCTCTCTTAACGTGATTGATCAGAAAAAGGTCAAAAAACAAATGACACATATATAACTTAAAACAATGATATGATTTATAAATTCATCTTAAAAGTAATGTCCACAAACATATCTATCTAATATAATAAAAGAATATTTTAAATGGACACTCATAATTAATTGTAAACATGCTAATGTCTACCAAGACATGATTTAATTTGATTTAATATAAGAGTAGTCAATATGATAGGTTTGTTGTTCAAAAAAATTAACTACTAATGATAATATTTCATTCTTTTTAGATTAATAATAGTTTTTAATAAAATAAAAGAAGTTTTTTTTATAAATTTAACTTCTAAAATAAGAAAATTTTCCAAATTTTTTAAAAATATAAAATATTTAAAATTGGTGTTTTGAAAAAATAAAATTTTATAAACCAAAATAATTAAAATTTGGAGTTATAATAAAGAAAATTGTAAAAAAATGACTTTTTTAAAATGATTTATTTTAGAATAAAATGTTTACATTTTTTATTGAAAAAACAAGAAAAAAATATATCATTGTCTTATTATTTATAGTATATATTCATAGGTAATTTCAATCATATTTTATCTTAAAATATCGTTTTATAACTAAACAAAACATTCATGACTAATTATTTATTATTTTATATATTCAACTCGTGTAATAAACAATGTACCAAAATAGTAAGATATATTTTTGGACAAGTACAATTAAGAAGGGTTTTACTTAATAAAGCTTAAAACATACTTTTTACCTTCTTATTTTTTAATGACAAACACACAGGGCCATGCTAAGATATTGGATGTTATGTACGACTACTAAAAACAATTCCTCAAAATTAAACTACAATTTGATAATGTTTTTATCGACAACCCAGCCCAAGGGCCGAACCCTACACGAACATCTAATCTTATACTTATATCTACGCTATGTCCCATCGTAGGGATAAAAAAATTAAAACTATTATATACACACTTTTACATCACTAGATCAAACTCTCAGCAGTTTTTGTTTAAGATCTTTTTTTAAATAGAGTTAATTTTAATTTTACTTCCTAAGTTTTATAAAAATAACAGTTTTTCTCTAAAATAGTAAAAACATCAGATAGTAAAATCGAACTTAACTCTTTTAAATAAGTATAGACTTTCAATATATAGGAAATCTAAATAAAAATGATATTATATTTTTTACAAATTTAACAATAGATTTGTCAACGGCAGTGGCCAGTGGACATGAAATAATCATTTATTTAAAGTAAACTAAAATAGAAAATTTCCATAAGATTTCCAAGTAAATGCACACGTTTAAGATATCCAGCCGTCTTTTACACTACTACCCCGACAAACCCACCAAAGTAGGACCCACAAATAACGCGCACTCCTAAAACCACAATTGGACGGCGACAATTGCGTTGACGGAGCTTGATGTAATATGTTGGGGTTCGGAAAATCACGGGAACCATATAATTTTTCTATCGTTATATCAGTAGAACGGATTCAATACGTATTAACTTTTCGGACGAAATACACATTTAAACTTCTAGAACGACGATGGACGAACTTATTCTGGCAGTTTATAATTGTATTTGGTGAATTATTTATTATTTGTTAGAGTAAATTACACGAATGGTTCTTGTGGTATGTTCAAATTACAGTTTTGGTCTCCAAGTTTGAGAAACTATAAGCACGGTACCAAAGTATGCATAAATATAACAGGTTTGGTACTCGACATGAATGAACAGTTATATTTTTCTATTAAGTTCGATGAAATGACCAAAATACTCTTAATATTAAAAATAAAAGTAACCAAACCCTAGATCCAACCACCACCTTACCATCTCCGATCACCAGCAACAATCGTGCCTGACTATTACACCCAATGCCAAAACCACTACACCCACACACCACAACACGACTACACCATCGCACCACTGGTACACCACGCCGATGCGGCACCATCGCACCACTGGTACACGACGTCATTGCAACACCATCGCACCACCGCCCGCCCATACATCATGCCACTGCACCACCATCTCACCACCGCCCACTGATTTAATATTAATTTTATCTTTTGGAAATATCTATTCTAAAATATTTATATTTTAAAGAATTTTTTTTGTTTTAATGAATATTCATAGTTTTTTAAAATTTTATTTTTAAAAGAGAGTACTTTTTAATTAAAATATTTAGTTTTTATTTAATGGAAAATATGTTATAAAAAATCAATTTTAGAAAATTTTGAATCTTTAAACTAAAAGAGAGAAATGTGAAAATTAGTTGTTTTTACTTTTTAAAAATGAATAAATAATCTAGACGGTAAAATAAATTGGAGAATAAATGTAATAACGACACATGTCTACTTATGTAATCATTTATTATAATTAAGATAAGATGCATGTTAATTTAATATATGTGTTCTAATGAGTAACATAGAATATAAGTTATACTAAGTTAATTTTTTTTCCTGCTCGATGTATTTACTATTTTTGATTAAATTAATATAATGATTAAGATTAACATGTTATACAATTTAGTTATCTAAAATCGGTAACAAAGAGATCTATCGTGTGGTTAACATAATTTAGTTCATTGGTTATCTAAAGCTTAAACAAACTTTACATACTTTATTGGCTTTCCAAATTATTACATAACAAAGTTTATGTGATGCACGATTGCACGTAAGTCCATTACATTTTAGAGGTGCGTTAATTTCATTTTACACGGTCAAATATGCGTCTAACTAGAAATTTTGTTAGCCGCTTCGTGACGGATTTATGTTACTCGAGAGGGATATTAAAGCTAGAGGTAGCGTTGTACGACTCGTGCGTTGTGACGGGCACACAGTGGGCATTTGGTCGTTATCAATGCAGTTCGTTACCATGAGTATATAAAAAACAAAAACGAAGAAATCTTTTTTTTAATCTATTAAAAGACATTCGATTAAATTTACTTAAATAATGCAACGGACATAAATGTTTTTGATTTTTCATATATTCATTATAGCAAACGAAAGAAAAAAAATCCAAAAATATAGTCTTAATGTAAGCAAGAAGGTATCGAAACATGTTTTTTTGTTTTTTTATGATTTAACATCCAAACTTACGCTACCAAACCCATGCGTTCCGACGGGTACCAAAAAAATAACACCCAATATATAACATGTTTGGTTAATTAGTTAAGTTAAAATATCATCTAAATATAATGTAGTTAAAAACTATTTCATTAAAGCACTAACTAAATCAAGTGTGATGGTTAACTAGTATTTGGAGCCCTATTGATGCAATAACATAAGAAAAGTTGTGTTTGACGTCCGTTAATGTCTTGAAGCCCTATAAGCTTGGAGCCCATTTTAACTATCTTGTAGTGATGTTTAGATCTCCACTTGTGTTCATATCATTATATTTGACGCATCGTCCATTACATCCGGTCTTAATTAAATATGCGAGTTAATTATTAAAAAAAGAATGAAAATTTCGACCACTGGGGCAATGAGGTTGAGGCAATATTCACCACTCTTATAAATGTTATTATTATACCATTAAGTACATGCCGAATACGAAATGACTTATAGCCTAATGAATAATGATATCAATTTGTTTAATAAGTTGTTCTTTATTATAAGGTTGAATGTTTAAGTTTTATAGTAAACAAATGGTGTAAAAAAGAGCGATGTGACGTTAATATTGACGCACAGAAAAGTCTTTTTTTGATATAATATGCAAAGTTCGTTGTTTAATTTCATTTCTAAAATTAATTGACCGTTTAAAATATTGAATGACAAATGCTTAACTTAATTGAAATAGTTTATTTGTAGGTGCAAAAAACTAGATTTTGAGCCAATCCGGATATGTTTTAAAAACCGGCTCGGTTCAAATCAAAAAAAAAAAAGTCAAAACTTGATTAACCCAAACTAGTTTGGATTTGCAATCGGTTTATAAGAGGAATACCCAGTTCTGTTTCAAATTGATTCTAATCTAGTTCGGCTTCGTTATAACTGATTTTAATCTGGTTTAGTTCGGTTTTAACAGGTTCCATTGAATACATTCTCACACTGATTTTACCTAACCGGTTTCACTATCGGTTTCGGATTGGACCAGATAGGCGGATACTGGTTTCGGATCCTGAACCGAATTGCAGGGCACTCTGGACGGCCCGGGGATGAATCCATCATGGACCAAGGCAGCTTCCAAGTGTCGTTGCACTCTTAAAGGCTCGTTCATTAGAGCAAAGTATGATATTCTTGGTATAGGGATGATCCATCAAGCCAATTCTCGAATGCATTTATGTTGTTATTTAATTAAAAAAAACTTGGGTAAACCTTCACTTATCACAACCCATTCTTCATCTGTGGCAGCCCAGTAATTTATCTACACCCCAACAGTGAGCCCAAATTACCCAATCCATAATCAGCCCACTACAGAATAAACGCAGCCCACAGCCCACAGGTAGCAAAACCTGCCTTCCTCATGAGCAACTGACCACCATAATAACATCACAGGTTTATTTTAAGCAACATTATTCTACATAAAAATTTGTTTAAAGATCTCCACTAGTTCTACATGTGAAATAAGATTAAAACATATAAAACTAGTACTTCTATGTTTGTATGTTACACTAGATTAATGACCTGTGCAATACAAGGATTGATAAGAGGTATAATATTAAATAAAAAATATGTTGATAATATGATCTATTTATGAGTAGAATAAAGAATTTAATGTCAAAATAAAAAAGATATTCGTAATATGATGTAACTATATCAAATATCAGTAGTATGCAAAAGTAAACATAAAACATATGTTACGTAATATCAAATTGTTGTGCACCCACAAGATAAATGATCATTATAAAGAAAAATTAAAAAAAAAACCCTGCATCATGAAAGATCAAATTGTTATGCGATCACAAGATAAATGATCATTAGAAAAAGACCATGTATCACATTGATTTATAAATACTTCTATCAAATAGAATTTAGATACAACATAAACCAGTTAAATAACATATAAGAAAATACAGTTTATAATCTTTAATTGTGTACTTTATTTTCTGATTCATCTCGAATGTAACCTAAGTACTTGTATATTTTGTGCTCAAATAAATATAATTTTTTTAAGTGTTCAATAAATAGGTCTTTTTTAATAAATGATGCCAATGAAACAATTACCTAATAAAATTAGATCAATAGATATTTGAATCCGATGTGATTTGACAGTTATAAAGAAAGATTTGACAATAAATATACTCCTAAATTTGGTTAATGAATTTACAGATAATGTTTTGAAATTAAGAATATGGAAAATATTGATAAAATTAGGTAAGTTTGGCATGTTTTAATATTCATTTAGAATATTAGAATTATTAATATTGATAATTAATTATAATACAAATCTTTATTTATTAATCAAATTCAAATCTAAATATTTAATTTCGTTTTGAATGAGACTGAAAAGTTTTACTTGTTTGAATTGTTAATATTTATAGAACATATGTATTTTGAATTTCTTTATAAATTTTCAAAAGTTTTACACGATTTTATTAGTTAAATGTAATTTATATTTAATGTATGCCGTATAAAATAAAATGAAACTTTTATGATTAGGTTTGAAGATGTATAAAATTAAAAAACATTATCTTAAGGTCTAAAAGTTTTATTTGAAAAAACATTATCAAAATTTCATTTTAGAAAATCATAATTATATTAAATTATATCATATATAAAGATAATTAAAAACTTATATTTCGACCATTAAGATAGTATTATCATGTTAAATGAAAATTTATATATTTTAAAATTTTATAACAGATTTGTAAAGTTTTACATCATTGATTTTTTATTTATAGAGGAGAGTTATCTTGAGCATTATTTTTTTTGTGAGAAGTCTAGAAATTAATATGAGCCATATATTTAACATCACATGCTTTTTTCACAATTTTTTAAAAACATTGAAAGCTTTTCTCACGACATTTTCAAAAAAATTTCACCATATAATACAATATTTTTTTTAATTTACAATGTGTATCCTATTAATATATTTTTTTAAAAAATCATCCACCCGTTATTTACAAATGTAAAGCTTTGTCATTACACATATGTAAAACGAAGTTTGTAAAAAACAAGTGTTTTTATTTTTTATAATTTTTAATTTTTTATGAATGAGGGAAATGAGAAAAACATTTTTACTTTTTTATTTTATGTTATTTTTTGTTTTATAATTTTGTTTATGTTTTCGTTATTTACATATTTGTCATTGAAAACTTATGTCTCACATTGTTTAGTAGAATTCTCATAAAAAATGTTAACCCTCCCCATAATTTATATTCTTAAAATTGAAAGTTTAAATTTGTAATTAAGTTTAAAAAGTTTGACATGATTGATTTTTCGGTTAAAATAATAAGTTTATTGTGTTGTTGACAGGTGGACAAATCTCGTGTGAACATTTTAGAAAAAGATCATATGAAATTCAAGTTACTTATTTGGTAATATGTATAGATTTGCATATATCTTCTATAGATATGTTAGGCCATGTAAAATGAACTACGACTTATCAAGATTGATTATATTTGATAGTATTATTTTTTTACTAATGTCTCATTTATTGTTGCAATTATCAAATTGAGTGGTTATATATGGTCCCTAAGAGGTCTTCATGTGTTCTATACAATTATGATTTCTTATTAACGACCATGATTCGCTATTAATGACCATTATTTCACCTACATTTTCTATTTTTACCTTTTCTTAGAACCACAATAGTTTTATTTATCAAGAGCCGGCGAGAAACCGGAAAAATACGTAACATATAATATAATTTACAATCTTTACCTATAGTTCACCACTAATAAACCTTTTATATATATATATATATATATATATATATATATATATATATATATATATATATATATATATACTTATTAATAAAACAATATCTTTAGTGCCACGTGTCGTTTTCTTAGGCCTCCATTATTTTAGTTTCCCGCCTAAAAATGTATCTATCCTTTTTATTAGTCATAATTCATTTAAACAAAATTAACTATTACTATAATTACAAAGTGAGTTTTTTCCTTAAATAGTGTATATAGAATATTTATTTACCATAATAGGTGTTTAAGGAAGTGTTTTTTTTCTCTCAACATAATGTTATTGATTAAACTTATTTCACTTTAAAATAATATTATTTAAAAATAGTCAAGTACAAAGGTTAATAAAATTATTAAACCATTTGGTTCATATGTCGTAATTAAGAATATAAAGTTTTTCTAAAACATTTGGTTTATTTTAATTCACTCAGACTTAATTTTAAGTCGTATTTTTACATAGAAAAGTTGAATTTTTTTACTATAATTTTGTTTCAATTTCACACAAAAGTAGGCACAATTGTTTTTTTTATTCTTTTTTAAAAATATGTATTTTTTTAAAAATGTTTTTAAGTGGCTTAAAAGATATAATAAGAAAAACTATTTTTAACAGAAAATGCATTCTTTAAAAATATTTTATATAAATATCATGACAAAACAAAAAAGTTAATGGTTTATTTTTATTTTATTTTACAAATTATAAATGTAATCCTCAATTACTAATGGCATGCATGTTGCTAATAGATTTCCAGCAACAATTAAGGGAAAAACGAGTCACACCGTCTCGTGAGCCACTCGAGACCGACTCGCTAAAAACTCTACTTAAGCTTAGCTTAAACAAGCTCGAACTCATTTTATGACTCATTTAATAAATGGTTTTAAGCCCGAGCTTCATATGTCTAGATCGTGTCGGCTCGCAAGACGAAAGTAACGTTGTATGTATATTAAGTTTATTTTTATCTTTTATGTATATACTTATATAAATGATTAATTCCTATATATAAATTTATGTTTAAAACAATTATCTAATATATATCGTTATTTTAAAATAATTACATAAACCATTTAGTTTTATAAAAAGATATTTTCTATATAAGAACAAGTAATCTATAAATAAACATTAAAAAAATACTGATGAAAGAGTATTAATATTTTTTATGAGAAAACGTTATTGAAAAAGAAAATCTTCATAAAAACAACTATAAAATAGTTTTTAAAATCATAAGAGATGCTAAATTGATTTTTATTTTATTGAAACTTTATCCTTTTAGTTTTATTTAAATAAAATTAGTAAAAGCATAAATAATTTTAACTAATTATATTATGAATAAAAAAATTTAACTTTTTAGTAAAAAAAATCATTTTGGTAAATATTCTTTAAAACACTCATTTTGTTAAATATATTTTCTACCAATCATACTTTGAAAAAAAAACTCATTACAAAGAACATTGTGATGGTTTCAAACTAAAACCCTCAAAAAGATTGCAAGTTATAGTTGACTGTTTTTTTGAGTATTTACAGGTTGTATTACACTAAAATTGTGAATTAAAATGTGTTGGATTCTTGCTTATTCAAACAAGTAATTAAAGGGTGGAATAATTCATTTGTCCTATGCAAAGGAGAAGAAACCTCATACGCGTCTTCTATTCCGAAACGATTTTTATATATATTATCAAATCAATGGTCTCAAATAATCAATTCAGGCTTTCGATTTTCCCAACATGATATAGATTTTCAAATGAAAAGATGAACCATTTCATATCGTTTTCAATTTACAAGCATATCATGGTTTCGATTTACCTCAAATCACGTTATGTTTCAAGTTCAACTTACCGATCATTTTACGCCTTAATTGATCTATTTAATATCACTCATAGCCCAAGTTTTAAATCACTAAAGCTCTTCTGCAAAGTCTCAATTCAATACTCATATATACAAATCTCGATTGCAACAATAGTAGTGGTCCGTACGATTTAAATATTTGATTTTGATTTCAATATAAACTTTAGTATTTTGGTTTTTTAATATCAATTTGAGTAATTTATGTTTTTGTTTATAAAAGCATGAAACTTTGATTTTGTTTTAATTGATGTAAGCATGAAATTGATTTATTTTTTTATTCAATAAAAAGATACATAAATGGTCCATGTGGTTTAAACAAATTGCATGTTTGGCCCCCAAACTTTAAAAATCACAAAGATAGTCCAAACTTTTGTGTAATCATTGTATGTTTGGACCCTGACACCGATTCAATCTCTATGTTGTATTATCTCGAGTTACAAGTAGACATGAATTAAAATTATTAATATTAGACAATGATGGTAAAATTACAAACAGAACATCAAATTTTGTATACAAAGAAGTTTTCGGATGTTTATAGATGTTCTAATGTTCAATTTAATTTGATTATTACCTAAAGTTCTTATTTATAAGTTAATTTTATTTCATATTATACATTATTTATACTTATAAGCATTGATAAAGAAAAACTACTAATATTATATATGAATGATTTTAAAAAATTAAACATAAAAATTGATGGACAAAGTATTAACAATAATATTATGACTTACGAACCTTTTTACTTAAAAGAAAATTTTAATGATTGAACCCGTGTATTACACGGGCCTTTAGTCTAGTATATATATATATATATATATATATATATATATATTAATTTCTGACTTTTTTTATGTTTTATAGGTTTTACAACATACTTTAAAGGTTGTATCACTTTTTATTTTATTGTTTTTTAATCTTTAACTTATTTATTTTATCTCAATACTTTTACATCTATTACAATTTAACACAAATATTCTTTTTTTACTTTTAACTTTGGTCCCTATGCCTTTTATATTAAAAAAAATCATTTTTACGTTTTAGTCTACATTTTGCAAGTAAAAACGCCGCAACGTGCGTGTGTGGTTCAGCGTTTTTACGCTTAACTTTTTTTTTCCGTTTAATGGCATCATCGCAACGCGCCGGATCAAGATCGACTTATTATAATATATGTTTTACGTTTCGCCTAACGATGGTGTGTCCTTAGTGCTACATTGCGTGTGTGGTTCAGCGTGTGTTGTATGAGTTGTTCGGTGTTGGTGGTTGCTAATGGTAGTGTGTCACACCCCAACCTTGACGGCGGAAACGTCGAGGAGTGAGAGTTAAGATCGTTCACAGCCACATAACGCTATTAATAATCCAAATATAATTTAAACATAAGTTTCAATTGTCACATTACAAACATAAGTCTCAAAAAGAAATAAAGCATAACATAAAATGTAACAAGTCATTCTTATTTTGTTTATTTATCTAGGTCCATTCCTAGATGTGCAAGCTTTAAAGAGTAGATATCATACTTGAGGTATTCCTGAAACATGTTAAAAATAAAAGGTCAACATAAAAATATTGGTGAGCATTCCATAGTTTGCAATACATAAGTATATAAAAGATGGCAACTCAAGTCATAAGTTAGTGAATAACGTGATTAGGGATGTTATGAACAATGCAACAATCAAACCTCGACAATGTTTTACAAGTCTCAAACGTTAAAAGTATATACGATCAGCTAAGTGTACTTGGATCAACCAAGCAGGCTTGTCTTACCCATAGATCTATGACTTCGCTGGGCTAGCAATAGTTAATGATTGTACATATAACGCCATAACATGGTAACCACAAAAGTTCAACTAACCACAACTTTACAAGATGAATTGCCATAAAGATTACAAGTCTCAAATAAGTTCACAAGTGCAATGATAGTAAGTTAACATGTTTCACCCCAAAGTGTGAAAATAAGCAAAAAGGGGTATGGAAATACTCACATGGAAAACTCACAAGTATAGTGATGATTGTAGAGTACATAAGAAAGCTTGGATGTCAAGAGTCAAAGGTGATCTCCTAAATGATAGAAAAACAATAACTTGATGTTGGAATTCATTACAAGAAGTTAGAACGTTTAGAGAATGCTAAAAAGCGAAAGGTAGATTGAAAAAGGATTATTGCATCAATTTTAGATTCTGGACAGAATGTTTGGTATGTGTTTGAACAGGTTTTAAAAATAGCAAACGGTTTCATAAAATTATAAAAATTTATACTTGACTAGTTCAAAGTCTCCCGGACAACTTTCATTCAGAAACAATTTTATGAAAAGATCTTTAAATAGGTCAAACAAGCAGCACAAGACAGAAGGTGCTGAAATACGCACTTATCTTGTAAAGGCTATTGTTGAGTCGTCCGATTGAGTTTGAAGACGTATAAACTGTCGTTGAAAAGTTAATTCAATGAACTTAACACTGGAGTCTGAGTTTACCGAAATTTAGTTTGTTATGATCAATTTATGGTCGTTTGAAGTAAGACTATATTCTGCCAGAATTGTAGTAAGGCACTTATGTGCACTTTTAAAATCGTTAAAGCATGAAACGGGTTAGTGTAAATTTATTATATTGATATATGATATATTAGTCTTCATTTGAGTTATAAAAATATTCTAAGTCTTTGGCATAACCATCATTTAGAAAAATAATCTTGTGGAATAACCGAATGCGGCGGCATAGCCGTCCATATGCAAACGGGATTCTTTGTTTATGTTAGTGTGTTGTTAGCTTGATTTAGGAATATTAGTGATTGTTATAATTTTAGTGATTATTAAAATGTTAATGATCAAATGATAATGATTAAAATAAAAAGAGATTTGTTAGAAGAAAGAACAATAGTAAGAACATAAAGTCATGAAAATAATTGGATGGTAGGATGATTAAAATGTATAATATAAAAGCAATAAAAGATTACCTTAGTATTAAGAGTTCTTGTAATCTCTTGTAAAATAAAATTCTTCAAATTGTTCATAACCAATAGATGAAAGAAAGATATGAGAGTGAGATTTTTAGAGAATGAGCAAATGAAAAGTGAGGCCTAAGCCTTGCTTTTATACTTGAGGTTAGGAGGAGGTTATGAATGGTGTTAATGGTGATTTATAAGTCTTTTAAAAGGGGGTTATGATTGAAATTTGAAATAAATATAAAATTAAATAATTTAAATAAAAGAATAATTATAATTTAAAATTTAAATTCTTGAAGACTATAATTTTAACAACTTTTTTATAAAATATTTATAGACTTTATAAAACCAATTTGAATAATCAATCAAATTATTTATTTGTTAATCTTTATAACTTTTATAAAACTTGTAACTTTATAATTTGATTACTTATTTTCAATATTTAAAATTCATAATTACTTATAAAACTTTATAAGTATAATAAAATTCATTTTATAACTTTATAAGTTTTAATAAGTCTTTTCCATTTAGTTATTTGTTGTAGCATGATTAATAAAGTTTATAATTTTATGAAAAAGAATTATTTATAAATCAACAAGTTATTATAAGTTGTTTAAATGATAAATTGAATAAATCAATTTAAACTACACGTCTAATCTATATAATTTATTAATATAAATAAAATAAGTTAAATAAAGAAATTCATATCGTAAGATAGTTCGATTTAGTTCGGGTTCGGGTTTATAACTTGAAAATGCCGGATGTTACAGTCTCCCCTACTTTAAGAAATTTCGTCCCGAAATTTAATCACAAGAAGACTAATTTCAAGGATGTGAGGAGACTTGGATTTCATGACACATTCGCAAGTGACACTTGGAACGTTTAAATTCAAATGAGTTTAATTATGATGGGATGGTATGCTTAAGTTTGTTAAGTTCATTATTTATGATTTCATGTGCTCCTTGACAAAGGTTACAAGATTGTTAATCTAAAATTTTTAATTAATAAATGTTTGTACCTTAAATGGTTCAAGACATTCGGGAAGGTTTTGTCACGCGAAAAACACTAAGTATTGGTGTGACACGAGACTCGGAGATAAGTTTAGGATGTTTTTGGATGGAATATAAAAGCTTCTCAAGTAATAACTTTAACATAGATCTTAGATGATTGATTCTTGTCTACTTATGCCATTAAGGTTTCAAGCTTAACTAGTGTAACGCTGATATAAGGTTTGTGTTCGTTAAGGTTAGAGATTCAATTCAGAATGAGGACATCATTGTAATAGATTTTCAGGATAAGTGTGAATTTGAGGGGAAGTCATTCGGAAAAGATTATTAAGGGTCGTTAAGAGATTTGGGATAATGTGTTTAAGGTTTAGGAGGCCAAAATCAATGAAGAAACAAGCCAATAGGTCAATAATGCACCAAAGGACATCAAGAAGTACAAGGCAATTTGAACATATACCCAGCTACGTCATCATTTCCTTTATGCCAAACCATGAATACCAATCGCGGAAATTCATGATCATCTTTGTCCCCATCAGAATGAATAACAAGTCTTGTGAGTCGCAGTCAAGATAGAGATTTAGAGATTTCCAAAATTATGAGTTCAAAGTTATCCAAAATAATGGGAATTGTATTTTTAATTATGGGTAAATAGTTAAACAAAAACGTCGTTCATGATCGGATTGGAATTTAAACAATTCAGAATATCAACGACAAAGGCAACGGCAAATAGTTTTCTAAGTACGGCTTGCACACGCGGTTCATCATACCCATAAGCACAGCTGAGAACATTTATGTGTCTAGAAGGACATGAACACAAGTTGATAATGCCCTTATTTAGTAGAAAGATTGTTTAAGAAGGCTACCATCACACAATCATATGTTGATGATAACTCAAAGTGAAAGTTGATAAGTAAGAAATAAATGGTTCGATGTAGCTAGATCGAGTCAAAACATGAAGATAAAGGGAAAGAAATCGATTTAAGAATTCAAATGCTCCAAGCTCGGAATCAAAATCAACCTAGAGTGTTTGGGTCTCCTTTCAAGTTCAGAAATCATGCTTTGGCTTGATAGGTCCAAACACTAACATTGGTTCACCCTTCAAGTTACTACATGTTTCTTGTCACTTGATTAAAACCTTGGTAAGTTGGAGATCAAAAAGTGAGAATAGTCATCAAGGTGTGGTTTTCACTCCTAACTTGATGGTGTATTCCCAAGGTATGACCAATAACTTACCAATCAAAAAGTTCGATCCCAACTCCTTGTTGAGGATCCACAAAAATAAGACGAGGTAACTCACCGTTAAGGTAAGGGAAATCACTCCTATCTTAACGGTGAAGTCTTACAAAAACAAAATATAACAAGATGAACTTCTTCATCAAAATCCAGAATTCACTCCTACTTTGATGAAGACGTCTCATTTGAACAAATACAATTCTTAAAGATGATATTATCATCAAGGTATGGAATTTACGCCTATCTTGATGATTGAATTTCATAATAGCAAGAAAACAATCGAAGATTGACATTTGTCACCAAAGTACGGGTTTCAATCCTATTTTGGTGAGATCATGTCATTTGCGAAATGCCATTCCAACGAAAATAATTGAAGTCAATCCTCGGGATAAGGAAATCACCCCGATCTAGAGGATGAAATTTTATAAATCACAATTGGAAACCATTTATTGAAACGAATAGAAAATCATCAAAATAAGGAAATCACCCCTGTTTTGATGAGTTAGAATCATTTAGGAGATACGAGTGTTCTTAGTCATAAGTTGGCTTGTAAATACTTGCATCTCTCACGGTGCAGACGGTACGGAGTTTGACTTAACGACGAAAGGAAAATAGTATCAATTAGAAATTCGGAAAATTTCAAGTTTCATCAATGTAACAAAAGGAAAAATCATGCTTACAACTTAAGATCAAAGTTCGAGATAGCAGAATTTGTTATGATGGTGTAAAAATCTTGAATAATTTAAATCAGGAAGGCAAAATCAAGGACAAGAATGATTCGACATCATAATGAGATGTGAACATTTGATTCACAATCGAAGGGAATACATGGACTTCTCAAGATACGAGATCAGCCATAACCTTATTAAAGACATGCGTACTTATAAGTGACCACTCATCTCAAGGTTTTCGAGTCCAGTAAATGGATTCAATGATCGAGTCAAATCACCATTTACACTTTGCCTAGAAAAAGTATCTCGAGATGTAGGAATTCCACCTATAGCATTGCATGTTCTTAGTTATGGGACACATCCTTAAGAAGACTTGAGAACCATAAGTAACGGTTTAAAGTTTTTGAGGACCATTTGGTTTAGATTCCCAATATCTTTGGGTATATTAAGATCCATGTTCACGTTGGTCAAGATATGGAAATAGTTACATGAAACGCTCAACGTATAACGGTGTTTAAACGTAAGAGTTGAAATGTAGGTTAGGTTCAATATTAACAGGAACATTATGCGTGATAAGAATGAAGAGATACCAGTTCAAGGAATCAAAGATTTTTAAGATACAAAGAGGATGGTTCCATTTGGTAACGCATTACCATTTGGAATCGTTGACACGTCAAGGTAAATTGACCCATTTGCCATAGAGACTTGTGTATGTTGACCATAGTTTATCACTCATCCCAGAAATCCCCAGGTAAGCATAACTGGTCTCACAATGAGATTTATACGATATGCTTGCCTTAGCCCGAAGGCCTTTTGCCAGGAAATCCAGAATACAGGTGTCTATGTGTCACACAAATTTCTTTGGTTTCTGAAATCAAAACCTTGATGAGATTTTCATAGGTTAGACATAGAGTCTAAGGAATTGAACCCACGACGATAAGTGTAGATTCCACATGTCGTTGAGAATAAGTTTAGGAAGTTCATTTGTCGGGGAGGGTCAAAGAGTCAAAGTTAAGTTTAGGGAAACAAGTAACTAAGTTTAAGCATACATAAGGCAATCCTATGCTAAGGCATCAAGTTGCACAAAAGGCATAACATTATGTAGCATGCAAACAACATGTAAGCACAAAGGTATAAGGATCTTTCTATGAGGTTCATGCAACTATAGTCTAGGTCATCATTTCTAATAACCTAAATCCCTATAGTTATGGGCTCTGATACCAATCTGTCACACCCCAACCTTGACGGCGGAAACGTCGAGGAGTGAGAGTTAAGATCGTTCACAGCCACATAACGCTATTAATAATCCAAATATAATTTAAACATAAGTTTCAATTGTCACATTACAAACATAAGTCTCAAAAAGAAATAAAGCATAACATAAAATGTAACAAGTCATTCTTATTTTGTTTATTTATCTAGGTCCATTCCTAGATGTGCAAGCTTTAAAGAGTAGATATCATACTTGAGGTATTCCTGAAACATGTTAAAAATAAAAGGTCAACATAAAAATATTGGTGAGCATTCCATAGTTTGCAATACATAAGTATATAAAAGATGGCAACTCAAGTCATAAGTTAGTGAATAACGTGATTAGGGATGTTATGAACAATGCAACAATCAAACCTCGACAATGTTTTACAAGTCTCAAACGTTAAAAGTATATACGATCAGCTAAGTGTACTTGGATCAACCAAGCAGGCTTGTCTTACCCATAGATCTATGACTTCGCTGGGCTAGCAATAGTTAATGATTGTACATATAACGCCATAACATGGTAACCACAAAAGTTCAACTAACCACAACTTTACAAGATGAATTGCCATAAAGATTACAAGTCTCAAATAAGTTCACAAGTGCAATGATAGTAAGTTAACATGTTTCACCCCAAAGTGTGAAAATAAGCAAAAAGGGGTATGGAAATACTCACATGGAAAACTCACAAGTATAGTGATGATTGTAGAGTACATAAGAAAGCTTGGATGTCAAGAGTCAAAGGTGATCTCCTAAATGATAGAAAAACAATAACTTGATGTTGGAATTCATTACAAGAAGTTAGAACGTTTAGAGAATGCTAAAAAGCGAAAGGTAGATTGAAAAAGGATTATTGCATCAATTTTAGATTCTGGACAGAATGTTTGGTATGTGTTTGAACAGGTTTTAAAAATAGCAAACGGTTTCATAAAATTATAAAAATTTATACTTGACTAGTTCAAAGTCTCCCGGACAACTTTCATTCAGAAACAATTTTATGAAAAGATCTTTAAATAGGTCAAACAAGCAGCACAAGACAGAAGGTGCTGAAATACGCACTTATCTTGTAAAGGCTATTGTTGAGTCGTCCGATTGAGTTTGAAGACGTATAAACTGTCGTTGAAAAGTTAATTCAATGAACTTAACACTGGAGTCTGAGTTTACCGAAATTTAGTTTGTTATGATCAATTTATGGTCGTTTGAAGTAAGACTATATTCTGCCAGAATTGTAGTAAGGCACTTATGTGCACTTTTAAAATCGTTAAAGCATGAAACGGGTTAGTGTAAATTTATTATATTGATATATGATATATTAGTCTTCATTTGAGTTATAAAAATATTCTAAGTCTTTGGCATAACCATCATTTAGAAAAATAATCTTGTGGAATAACCGAATGCGGCGGCATAGCCGTCCATATGCAAACGGGATTCTTTGTTTATGTTAGTGTGTTGTTAGCTTGATTTAGGAATATTAGTGATTGTTATAATTTTAGTGATTATTAAAATGTTAATGATCAAATGATAATGATTAAAATAAAAAGAGATTTGTTAGAAGAAAGAACAATAGTAAGAACATAAAGTCATGAAAATAATTGGATGGTAGGATGATTAAAATGTATAATATAAAAGCAATAAAAGATTACCTTAGTATTAAGAGTTCTTGTAATCTCTTGTAAAATAAAATTCTTCAAATTGTTCATAACCAATAGATGAAAGAAAGATATGAGAGTGAGATTTTTAGAGAATGAGCAAATGAAAAGTGAGGCCTAAGCCTTGCTTTTATACTTGAGGTTAGGAGGAGGTTATGAATGGTGTTAATGGTGATTTATAAGTCTTTTAAAAGGGGGTTATGATTGAAATTTGAAATAAATATAAAATTAAATAATTTAAATAAAAGAATAATTATAATTTAAAATTTAAATTCTTGAAGACTATAATTTTAACAACTTTTTTATAAAATATTTATAGACTTTATAAAACCAATTTGAATAATCAATCAAATTATTTATTTGTTAATCTTTATAACTTTTATAAAACTTGTAACTTTATAATTTGATTACTTATTTTCAATATTTAAAATTCATAATTACTTATAAAACTTTATAAGTATAATAAAATTCATTTTATAACTTTATAAGTTTTAATAAGTCTTTTCCATTTAGTTATTTGTTGTAGCATGATTAATAAAGTTTATAATTTTATGAAAAAGAATTATTTATAAATCAACAAGTTATTATAAGTTGTTTAAATGATAAATTGAATAAATCAATTTAAACTACACGTCTAATCTATATAATTTATTAATATAAATAAAATAAGTTAAATAAAGAAATTCATATCGTAAGATAGTTCGATTTAGTTCGGGTTCGGGTTTATAACTTGAAAATGCCGGATGTTACATAGTGTGTCTTTGATGCTACTTGGCATGATTTTACATCCCGTGATAACACGGGGAGTTTAATACTAGTTTGGCCTAAATACATTATGTTTGACCATAGTTTACTATAACTGACTATGTTTGGGCTTACATTAACTACAATTGACTAAGTTTCATATTTAAATAATACTAATTACTAATTTTATAATGCATATTGGGTTGTATATTATGCATAATTTGATTGTAATCATATTTTTAGTTGTTTTTTTTGTATTTCTTTGAGCGGTTTTTGTATTTTTAGGGCGGTTCGTTGGTTTTGGTATTTTTTGAGCGATTTTGATATATTTTGGGCGGTTTTGGTAACTTTTTTGGCAGTTTTGGTATTTTTTTTGTGCGGTCCTTTGGATTTAGAGGGTGGTTTTTGTATTTTTGGTAATTTAAAGATTTTGGTATTCGATTGTCTGGTTTTCAACAAGCCATAACGATAATGAACACACTAATGCTACATAGTACGAAGAAAAAAGACAAAATTCCCACCGCGTAGCGCGTGGGAAAAAGTAGACTTTTTTGTTTCGGTTTTATTTTTTCTATTTTTTTAATACGAGCTTTTTCAATGTTAGTGGACAGTAACGGTGGTGTGTTACTTGTGATACCTAGCATAGTTTTACGCCCCCCGTCGCAACACGGGGGCTTAACACTAGTTATAGACAAGTGTCAAGATAGACCATAAGAAGTCATTATCGATTATAAGTCATAACCATCCATACAGAGTCTTATTTGGTCATACACAATCGTGCTTTCTACGCAGTGGCGGAGCTTGAACATTCCCATATGGGGGCGGGGGCGAAATTAATATTTTTTAGGGGGGACGAACTGGATATTCATATAAAAATTTACACTAACGGGTCAAAAATTTACACTACTGGACTAAAATTTAACACTACCGACGAAAAAAGAGGGTCCCTCAGTCTCCACTACACTCCGCCCTTGCTCCTACGGTTGGCAAAGGTTCATCATTTCACATCTATTATGTTTAACCAAATTTCATGACTAATCGCCATTATTTGACATGCATTTACTAAGTTTGACCACAATTTATCAAGTTTGACATACATTGACCATGTTTGACCTAGCGTCCCATATTTAAATTTAAATTTAAATATTACTAAATATCACTTAAGGTTTCATCAATGTTTGTATTATTAACATTATAAGTTTTACATATTTTTATTTCTTTTTTCTTTTAATTTTTTATTTGTAACCATAATATTCTTACATCTTTTACAATTTTAAGATTTACATATTTTCATTTCAACTTTGGTCTTTTATATTTTTCATCTATAAAATTTTTTGTTTACATTTTGGACTAAATTTTAAGAGCTACCACGGCGTAACGTGCGCATGTGGTTCAATGTCCTTACGCCTATTTTTTCTAGTTTAATGACCCTGTCACAACGTGCGGGTCTTAGATCGACTTAACTATTATTTTTTATGTGTTACATTTCACGTATGTGGTTCAATGTTTATAAGTCTAGTTTCTGTTCGTTTTTTTATTTCCTTTTTGTTTCTTTTTAAATATGAGCTTTTTTCATCTTGATGGTCAGTGTAGACACTAGTGTTATTTGGTATAGTTTTACACACCCCTCCGCAACGCGAGGCTAAATGCACCCTAGTCTAGTTTCTAATTACACCCTAGTCTATTATATTAATTACATTTATTAGTTTTGTTGTTTTCTAAACCCAATCAAAGTATACTCAACGGCTAAAATTTTGTGCAACATTAATTACTTAAATTAACTATTGAGTCATATTTTGTTTTACTTTGTTATTATTTTTAATAAAGGATTTACTTACGTGAGTCAATTTCTTTGTTTATTACTTTGTTTTTAATTTTTTAAAATATAGGAAAGCATCCATGAGGTTTTTATAATTATATTTTTTTTGTTTTCTTAATAAATAAATATGCAGCATTGCGATTTTATCAAACAAAACGAGAATCATTGTATCAATATTTTGCTTTAGTTTAAGAAAAGGTTATATTCTATTATTCTTTTATAAAAGAAAAGATAATTAATATATCTAAAATTATAAGTTAATTAATTTAAAAGACCACACTTATAAATATATACAACCTAACTACATTTAATTTTATATGAATTAGTTCGTGACAATCAATTTTCTCACTTTTAAAATGAAGTATAAATAATTATTTTTATTATATATATATATATATATTATTGTATGTAAATCAACAAGTATAAAAATAACTTTTGTGTATTCTCATAATATTTTAGTTATAAGTGAAACATATTATACAAGTTAGAACAACATATGCAATTTTTTTAAAAACATGCATGTACAAATTTCGATGACAAAAATTAATTATACTTTTCTTAAAATATTTCTTATATCAAACATAATCATAAAATATTTCATAATACATATATGAAAATATTTGTAATTTTAATTCGCGTTATTAAATTATATTAAAAATGATTGTATTTAATGCAAATGCAATATTTATAAAACTAACTAATAAATAAAAGTAGTTGAATTTAATGAACATTCTCACTCATAATTAATAATTACTTAATGATTGAATAATAATAACAATAAGGGAATAGGTTGTTATAGACTAGGGTGCAAATAGCAACACCCCTCACATATACATATACGAACTTGGTCAAAAGTGATTATCGAGGATGACTCTAAATATTCTACAACCGAGTTTACATACAAACATACTTTGCGTAGATTTAACGTTCTCTCTCAAAGTTCTATGTCTAGAACTTGTTAGAAAAAAACAAATTTAAAAAATAGAGTTATACATGATTTAAAAAGCTATTCACATTTTATAATTTCATGTAATAGGGTCTCCTGTTTTATATTCCTAGTTGTAAATAAAGACAACAATTAAGAATCAAAATATGGTAGAAAAAACAATAATGCATTTCTAAAGCTAGTGTCCAAATTGTCAAATGTTTAATTAGAGACCATGAGTGAGGGTAGGGCACAAGGGCATGTGAAGGGAATAAGAGGACTAACTTGCTTTCACTACATTTCTATTTAAAGTATATCTGGTATTTGGATAGTGGTGTTTATTTCTTATCAGATTAAGGGTTCGAGTCTAATAGTGAATGATAATGTAGGTTTAGAAGTACGATTAGATAAGTGTGTGTTTTTGTTGTTTTAATAATAATAATAATAACTTACAATAATAATAAAGAGCAATACTTGAAAAATATCATAAATAATGAGAAGAGATCGTAAGCACGATTCAACCCACCGTAGACATATCGTAAGAAGGGGAAAAGGAGCTAAATGATAAATAGCCTAGCTAGTTATCTGAAAATGAATCCAACCAAGAGCATACAAGCATTTGACCATAAACTGAAGGAAAAAAAAAACACAGATGAAGTTAGACCTCATATCATAAACCGCTCGTTTTATGCATTTAAAATCATATTCTTCTCATAAGACGCCTCTAAATGTTGATAATTAAGTCTAAAGCTTAAACAGATATCACATAGCCGTGTTGTATCACTATCTTTTAGTTTTGATAAAGAATTTTTAGAAATATATATTTACAAATATCATTTGGTTTCACTATACACCTTAAATATCATTTGGTTTCACTATAAACCTAAGGTGATTCTTTATCGAAGACGCACTAGAATTTACAAGCATTACTAATATAAAAACCCTTTCCTACAATCTTTTGAGCGTTCATGCTCTCTTGTTCAAATGTAATTTCGGGTGTTAGTTTTTTCCTGATAATATGATTGTTTTGGATGTTGTATCTTGAGAAATAGACGAGTTCTCATAGGAGGCTTAAAATATATTTTAACAACCTATCTTGAACACAAATTTTCATCCACTTGTTCATTTTATTCATCTTTCTGTTCTTGTATATTTGCTTATTTCAGTTGTAAAAGACTATAGTTTATTGTTTCCTTTATTTTCTTGTACTCTTGTATTGTAATTTACTTTTAAAAGGGTTTTTATTTATTTTATGAACAATTTTGATATATATATATATATATATATATATATATATATATATATATATATATATATATATATATATATATATATATATATATATATATATATATATATATATATATATATATATATCCGTAAAGCAACACGCATTGTTATATGCAATTTATTAATTCCTCTTTAATTCAATGTATCTAAAATCTTAAATCCTTGTTAATCTTTAAGATTTGTTTGACTTTTTAGGATGAAAAAGTCGACTTGTGGAGTGATGAATTTGTCAAAACCCAAGCTAGAATATTAGGAAGCAAATTTAAATCTTATTTAAGAATTAATTTATTTGATCGGTTCTATCTTTGACTTCTTCAATATAGTGATGTAAGCAATGAGCTTCATCTATGATTCTTCCAAATGTCAAATGTTTTCCGAGGTCATTGTTTTACATTTAAATATATTATTATCGTGTAACAAGACATAAATGTTGGTCATATTAGAAAACTTGAACTTGGATTTTCATCATAAACATATATATCATTGTTGTGTTTATCATATTATGTTTTGTGTTTATAAGTTGTTGAAATCGATGAACTTTTTAAACTGAAACAAGTCGATCGATCCGGCAACCTGTGACCTTTATCTGACATTTATATTGTTCGGTTTTGACGGTTTGATTGTTTAACATTTAAACGGTAGTTTGGAACTTGAAACTAACGATGTAAACGTAACCATATTTTAACATTTTAATTTATTTCTAGTTTTGAAGGTTTGTTGTATTTTAAACCTTTTTACATATCATTCATTACTCATCTTTATCTTCTCAAAATTTTTATATGAACTAACAATTTTGCAAATAAAATTATAAAAAATATTGTTAAGATCAGCCATCATGCCGTTCAAAAACAAAAAAAAAGGAAAAAGGATCAGCCATCATAATCAAACATCAAACATCGTTTTCTGAAACCTTACTTCAGTTTGTCGTTTTCTAAAACCTTACTGAACAGCATGGTCCAATTTTTTTGATAAAATCAGTTGAAGTTATTAAAATCATATAATAAATTAACTTAATTTGATTTATATTTGAGATAACATTGTGTAATCAAGATCCAGAAATTACTTTCTTCATATAGAGTAGCTTTACAATTCTCGCTGTCAATATAAACATAAACAAAACGATATGAGGGATATAATATGTTTCTTTAATGTAGTTGAAGATTTCGAATCATCCCACCCATGCATGGCTCTTGAAGAAATACATAAGATTTTTAATTCATTAATGTCGAATATCTTGATATTAATAATAGGATAGGGTTATAGAAAAAATGTTATTTAATTTAAAAAATATAACAATTATTGTAAGCTTGACACATTTTGGTGATTGTGTCAATTACATTAGCTTATTATGTCATATACGTTTATTGTGTCATATACGTTTATTGTGTCATATATGTTACATCATTATTATATGAATTTATCATTGTATTTTACGTTTTAAATCATTTTGTGTTATTATTATCATTGTTTCTATAGATTATATAAACTTGTTATCTATCATTGTGTTTGACAATTAGAAGTTCACAATAGTATACTTTCACCAATTATAATGAATTTATCAATATTCATAGTGTTGAAAATAAAACAACTTGTTATTTTTATCATTGTTTTTATATATTATGTAAACTTGTTATCTATCATTATGTTTATAATTGAAAGTACATAATAATGGTATTTTACCAACGTATTTTTCAAAACTAATAATGTTCAAGATTACACAATAACGATTAAAAAACACAATAAGATATTGTGTTGTTTTGTTTTTAAAATATTATATAAATTAGTTGTTAATTTTTTATTGTATTTTACATATTAGAGATACAAAACAATGTTATTCGATCATTATACTTTTTTTTAAAAAATTCATCATTTAAAAACGCAATAGTATTTAAAAAAACCAATAACTAACAAAATGACACAATTAACTGCACTAAAAGACACAACTACGAGATATGAGCTTAAAAACGTAAAAAAATATTATTAAAATTATATAACAATACCATACTCGTTTTAAATAAAATAAAACACTCGTTTTTATGGTGTAACTTTTATAACGAAAATAATGTCATGAATAAAAGTTATGAACGTTTAAAAAATAAGAAAACTTATAAAAGTTAACAAAAGCAGTTATTCGTAATATATCCCTCTAACAAAAAAATTGTTATAAATTGATTTAATAGATGGATGATTGATATCACTTCTTACACGTTTTTGTTTTAAAACATTTTTTATTTGAACAAATTTCCCATAGTTTGATGTTAAGTGTTTCTTAAATTATTAACATTGAAAAGAAAAAAAAATCTTGCCCACATATTATGCTACGTAATCTCATGTCCTATCGGTTTTGCTAAATGTATCATTTAAAATACAAAGGCGACCAATAGTTGTTCGACAACATATCTTGTGTGGTAACAAAGCCGGCCAAAATTTCTCTATTGACTCCATTTTTTTACGGTAAATGTACGACCCTGCTTCGGAGGATATGTGTTATTTTAATCGGGTCCATCTATTTGTTTCTCAGCCGGGACCACACCCCCAACCACCTCAGGAGGAAACTTATTGCTGAGAATACCCACTGACTCAACTCTGAGCATTTTTTGTTTTGAGTGAGACTTGAAACCATGACCTCCTATTTATTTACATGTCATGAGTACCTCACATAAAACAGTTGAACTAAGGATCATTGGTTTTTTCGGTACTTACAAATCATTGGTTCTTAAATAAACGTGTTTGTATGTCTCTATCATCTAATTATATGTCTAATAGCTCCTCTTGTTTTTATGATGGCTATTCATGGCAACTTTTTTCCTCTTTCATACTCGTGTTGAAAGAGAAAAGATGACTACGTCAAACGGATCGAATCGATAACATATCTGGTTAATTTGGTTATTTGTGATGAAGGTGAATAAACCAAGGTGTTTTTATATATATTTTTCGTTAAATGGAACAAATGTAATTTTCTGTTAACAACTCTTGTTGTGTAATGTAACAACCGTATACGACTAAAGTATAGTTACGTATCACATGGGCCTATATATAATTATTCTCTAGCATAGTTATTGAGGTGTAACACCGTAAAGAAAAAAAATCGTTATCATAATTTTCTTGAAATATATTCAAACTCTATTAAGAATGAAGCTCACTAATACACACTATTTTAATTGTAGTCCAGCAGTAAAAGTTGAAATATATTCAAAATTGGATGCAATTTAAGTATAGGTATATATGTATGTGTGAGAGTTTTTTTTTTAAGTTACACTAATACACATGTGAGGACATTCATAGTCATGGGCGGACCTATTATGAGCCGAGGGGTAGCCTCCGCTACCCCTCAATTTTTTACGGGTAGCGTAAAGAGAAAAAAATTACGGTGTTATGTAAAATAAAAAATAAAAATTACGGTTTCACGTTACCCCTAAGAATATATTACGTTACCCCTAGATTTTTCTAAACTCAACACTTTATAGAAAGTTTTAAAGTTTATAAAAAACTAAAAACTAATCTTATATTTTATATATAAACATTACATTTTATAAAAACATAAATAACTAATAAGCCCAAAATACCCAACGGTCCAATATAATAACAATTAACAAGTCCAAAATGAATATAAACCCAAAAGACATTAAACAACTTAAAAAACCTAACTAATTAATCTAAATAACCATAATCCAATCAAACACCATCAATCACCCCATGTCCCCATCGACCCTTCGTCCCTTCCCACAGGCCATAGCCAGTCAGCCACCATCCACCCACACCACCGATCTCCCCACATCCCCACTGCCATCCGTCCAGCCGGCCACCACCGAACTGCCGCCTGCTGCGGCGGCCCTTGCCATCGCCCACATGTGATCTTTCACCAATTAACCACCCACTTCAAGTTAACATTTCTAGTTTTTTTATTTATTACACTATGAAATTAAGGATTTAGGGTTTATATTGTTCAATTTCTAATATTTAAGTGTCATTTGTTATAAAAATTAACAGTTATTTGGTTCAATGTCTGATATTTATGGTTTATGCAATTAGGTTTATGAACTAGGGATTTGAAACATAAATAAAAGGTTTGATATATGAAATTATGTATTTGAATTGTGTTATTTTGTAAATGCAATTTGTAATCTTATTGTGTTATTTGCTATAAAATTAGGGATTTGAAGGATGAATAAACAAATTGTTATTGACAATTTTTTCAAAATATTTTTGCAAAAGTAGGATATTACTTCTAAAAATGATTATGATTTTTGGGTCAATAACTACTTTGAGTTCAATTCCTTCGATCCCAAATGGATTTGATTTGAATGATCTTTATTCGAACCCCTTTATTAATATAAATATACGACAAAATTTTTTTTACGTTACCCCTGAACTTTACTTCTAGATCCGCCACTGTTCATAGTAGGTTTCTTATTTTTAATGTGAGTGTATGCTCTATATTATGTGGATGATTGTGAGTGGTTGTAAGTGAATCAAAAAGAAAATTTATAAAAATTATACCGTGATGCACCACATTTGAGAATGTTTGTAAATACGTGTGCAAATTAAGCGGCCCTTAGTTCAAGAATGAGCACAATCTTTGGTTTTTATGTTTAAATTTGATGTAAATGATAATAATTCTATAGTTTTGTTAAACTGTCAATTAGTTGTCTTGTAAATAAAACAGATTATACAGAAATATTCTCCACCTTCAATTTTATATCATGCATGTTTATAAATTAAAAGTCCAATAATATTAATGAATTGCAGACAAAAGCCTACTGTGTGATATAGTATAGAAAGTCAAAATATGATTAAACGATAACAAAAAGGAATATTAACTAAGATGTGTTTATAAAATAATTATCGAGTTTAATAGTTTATAAATAAGTGTCAAGTTTTTTGTTTATAAAATAAAAGTTATGAGATAATTTGTTACTTTGTATTTTAAACGACAGATGTTACTCTACTCATAACAATAAAGTTACATCAGCTACTTTTAGCTAGGTGGAAGTTTGTTGCTCGGGTTGTGTGAGTGGACGATATGCAAACATGCTCCAATCTCCAGTTTCATAATCAATAAACGAATAACTCGGGATGAAAATCATTATTATGATCCATTGCTAACAAACAAAAATTAAAATATAGAAATAGAGAGAATTTGATAGGTAAGGTATTTATAGAATAAAATTAAATTATTTAATCCCTTTCAACGGTTAGATTGCGCATCACCCTACGCCATACTAACGACTCTTTTGAGCCTTTCACGATGCGATCACAGTTACACCACCAGGGCCGCACCCCATCACGCCGCTATGAGTTGTGATGTGTCATTACGTCCAGCTTGATGTGGCACACTTTTCACGCCCCTTTTTAATCCACAACACATACCCTAACAACCATTGTAATGACCTACTACTTCAAAATCTGACCTATAACTCACCATTCTCACTACTCAAGAATCTAATGCTACAATGTTTCTAAATTGCTTTCTAGGTACTTGCAAAATAATAATGAACCAATTATTGTGATCTTAATAACGCGCTAATCAAGTAAAAGGTAAGAACCAATATAGCAAGTTGGTAACGACCCTCTTTATTTGTTCAAATCAATGTTTTCAGAACCGGATCGGACGTCAAACCGGACGCCTTACTGGTTTGGTGGTCGGACCGGTTGGACCAGATTTAACTATATTTTAATTATATTTATATATGTAATTAAATATATGTAATTAAATATATGTTGGAAATAAGGGTGTAAAGGGAGTCTCTCTAAGACTATAACACCCTTGTCCCACATTGGTGTGACAAATGAAACATTATGTGTTTATATGTGATAACAAGGTGAAAGGTATTGAATGTCTTTATAATACTTTTTACACCATGACCTACCCGCGCGTCGGGGGGTGCAAAAACGGGTTTCTGGCTGGAAAATTTGGGTCGCCCACGCACGACATGCGGACACGAATGCCGTTCGAAATAAACTGGGTTCGCGTGAAGCCGGTTTTTTGCTTTTTTGCTCTTAATATCCGGTCCGAACCGGTACGGTTTTCCCGGCCCGACCGCTGACTCGGGAAGAACCGGCCGGTTCAACCTATCAAAACCGAATAACCCCTGACCGGACCGGACCAGACGCCGAATCCCGGCCGGTCCGATCCGGTCTTAACAACACTAGTTCAAATTAACGAATGTCGGCCAAACAATTGTTGGCCGCAAACTCACTAAAATGGTTTGTTAGAAAAGAAAGAACAAGCTACGCACTAGGGCAAAGTCATGCCTAACTTTTTGAATATTGCAAAGACATGAATGAAGATTATCGATGATTGCAAATGTAATGATAAACAACGAGAGAATGACAGGGACATATAGTTTATCACGATGTATAACAATTTTCAAGCTCTAGACCACTCTTTTGTGTTTTAAACACCTTAGTCACCATTTTTTTGGAAGAGACCAAAGTTTGGAGAGCAAGAACATAAAATTTGTAGATTTTATGGTTATAGGAAATTAAATCAATCGTTAAGTAGTTAGTAGACATCGATAATTATGGCTAGCATGAGAAATATAAAAAAATGAGCTAGTTTGTTATAGGTGTTTAGATATTATCAATACTGATTAATTGTCATCCCCTATAAAGAAAGATCATAATCTTCACGTCGAGATCTTGTTATTATTTACCTGATACTCCTCTTTCTATCACGGGTTACATATCATTTCATAACTAATTCAGACATCTGATAATCAAAATCGAATATCCCGATTCAATTTGAGAAACCCAAAATCCAATTCCATAAACACCCTATATAAATGTCACAACTCCCAACTACAAACGCTTACTATCACATATTTGTCTTCTCTCCATAAGTCTACTTTGTTTATGTCAATGCTTTAACACTAAAAAAACAACTTAACGTTAGCTAAACTTTTGACTTTCGAATAACTTTAAGTTAAACTTTTAACCAAAAAAAGTTACTCATTTTGACTCAAATAATCAAATTTATTTCACTTTATGTGAGTTTAATACTAGAGGAACTTAAATGGACCATTACTCCACTAGAGCAAAAATGCTCAGAGTTGAGTCAGGGGGTTTTCTCAACAATAAGTTTCCTCCTGAGAGGGTTGGGGGTGCGGTCCCGGCTAGAAAACGTATAGATAGACCCGATTAAAATAACAATTATCCTCTGAAGCAGGGTCGTATATTTGCCGTTCAAAAAAAATTACTCCATTATTAGAGAACGACATCATCATCCACTACATGTATCACTTGTAATAAAATAGTCAACCACTTGATCAATATAATTGGTCACAAACAATGGACCATTAGTGAGTGGGTTCACCGGTGGTTTAATTGCCGTGTGAAACTGGTTCACTTTTTAAGCCAATAGTGGGCCGGCGCCGGCGCACCCTGAGCCCTGAGTGCACCTTTAACAATTTTGTCACGTTTGTAGCATGTGTAAATTCATTAGGTTTCGTTGTTTTTTAAAACCGGACTCGTAACCTGGTGTTATTTTATCGGTTCATTTGTCGGATTGGTTGAACTGGACTCGATGATTAGAAGACGTTGTGATTAGCTTTAAGGATATATTTGAGTGTTATATAAAATGTAAGTAGTATATTAAATAAGAGCTTAAAAAGGTAAATGTATTGTTTTCTTAAAAGAACAAGTTGAAAAATAAGAAACTTTTAAAATAAATAGATTAAATCAATTTGGTGTGTATTTAGTTTATATGTCTCTAGAGAGAACATTAAAATCTCTCTAAATAATTAGGTGGTAAAGGCTCTCTCATTTACATGAGAAATTTTAAGTACAACTACCTAAGAATTTTTTAAAAAAATAAAAAAATAAAATTTAAATTGATTCATCGAGTCTAAAAAGCTAACATCTTTTTTATTTTTCATGTAGAAGTCATCCCATTTTTGTAAAATCGATGAATTTGTTTACAATTTATGCACTTATAAACTCATTAAAAATGATTTTTTTACCTACCGTCAAAATTTGATTAATGTTATTCATTTATTCCCAAATTTGTAAAAACGGTGACGTGATTAATTTTTTTTACCAATAAAAAGGTACAATTGTTCTTATTTTAAGAAGCTACACTTGACGAGATAAGTAAAAAGGTCCGCATGACATTAACTTCAATAAAAAGTCAAAACATTACTAAAAAAACTACAGTTTTTCTCTCAAGAGTTTATTGCTAAATTCTATATATAGACATGCATGTATATTAAACAAATTTAGGTATTTTAATATATGGGCCAAAAATTTAAGGTAAAACAAGAAAAGAGCTTCAGTATTTATGACATTACATATATAAACAAAGAATATGTCAACGAATATCAATGTTTGCTTAAATATACTAATTAAATTATAACTGCCGGATAGTGCAACATTCTTTAATCTTTACATAAATTATTCAACTCTTTAGTCTTTAGTACTATAAATATCATTGCAATCATCGATTGTAAAACACAACTAAACCATGTCTCCCCTTATGTTTTTTTCACTTACATTGTTTCTTTGTTGTTCCTGTATCACTCTTTCTGTCGGAGCCTCGGATCCGAATTTAATCTACAAATATTTTCTCCGATGTCTTCCGGCCCGATCACCACACCCCGACCCGTCAATTTCCGCCATCGTTTATAGCCCCATCGCGAACTCCTCCTCGTACACCACCGTCCTACAAGAGTACATCAAAAACCGTCGATTAAACACCACCACAACACCTAAACCGGTCATCATCATCACCCCAACGAAAGAATCCCATGTGCAAGCAGCCGTCTTATGCGCTAGGAAAATTAATGTCCAAATCAAGATTCGTAGTGGCGGACATGATTACGACGGACTCTCATATGTCTCGTCAGATAAACACTTTATCGTACTTGACATGTTTAATTTCCGTACCATTAATGTTGACATCGCCACCGAAACTGCGGTTGTGCAAGCCGGAGCTCAGTTAGGTGAACTTTATTATCGGATTTGGGAAAAGAGCAAAGTGCATGGGTTCCCCGCCGGAGTCTGTCCGACAGTCGGGGTTGGCGGACATCTCTCCGGCGGCGGGTACGGCACCATGCTCCGAAAATACGGGTTATCTGTCGATCACGTTATCGACGCTCGGATCGTCGACGTCAATGGTCGGATCCTGGACCGGAAATCAATGGGTGAGGATCTTTTTTGGGCCATACGAGGTGGCGGTGGCGCTAGTTTCGGTGTTATAATATCGTACACAGTGAAACTAGTGCCAGTGCCACCAGTTAACACCGTTTTCCGTATAATGAAAACCGTAGCAGAAAACGCCACGGATCTTGTTTATAAATGGCAGTCGGTTGTACCAACAATGAACAATAACTTGTTCATTAGAGTTCTGTTACAACCGGTGACCATTAATCGCCAGAAAACTCTTCGAGCATCGTTTATAGCTCATTTCTTAGGCGATTCCGCCACATTGTTGCTCGAAATGAACAAAATCTTCCCGGAACTTGGATTAAAAAAAGAAGATTGTATCGAAGTAAGCTGGATCCAGTCCGTACTATACTGGGCTAACTTCGATTACAACTCCACGGGGGCGGTTGAGATC
The DNA here is from genome assembly GCA_025215565.1 of Flaveria ramosissima. Taxonomy (NCBI): domain Eukaryota; kingdom Viridiplantae; phylum Streptophyta; class Magnoliopsida; order Asterales; family Asteraceae; genus Flaveria; species Flaveria ramosissima. The sequence continues at coordinate 43,443,727 of CM046042.1, forward strand.
CTGCTCAACCGCCACTCCGACAAAGTAAACTTTCTAAAACGAAAGTCCGATTACGTTCAAACCCCGATATCAAAATCGGGTTTAACGTCCCTATTCAACAAAATGGTTGAATTGGGGAAAGTTGGTTTGGTGTTCAACTCCTACGGCGGGCGAATGAGCGAAATTCCGGCGAATGCAACACCGTTCCCCCACCGCGCGGGAAACCTGTTTAAAATCCAATACTCCGTGAATTGGAACGATGATGATCCTGAATTGGAGAAAAACTACATGAATCAGAGCAGGGTGTTGTATAAGTTCATGGCGGATTATGTGTCGAAGAATCCGAGGGGCGCGTTCTTGAATTATAGGGATATCGACATCGGTGTGATGAAGGGTACCGGAAAGAGGGGTTATGACTCCGGAAAGGTTTACGGAGAGAAGTATTTCATGGGGAATTTTGATAGATTGGTGAAGGTGAAAACCGCGGTTGATCCCGGTAATTTTTTTAGGTATGAACAGAGTATTCCGGTTCTCGCCGGAAAAAGTTCCGGCGAGACGAGGAAGATGATGATGTTAGATTAGAATGTTATAAGCTTGTTTTTGTTGGGTTGTTTTTAATGTAGGAAGTTATTATAATTTATATGTGTACCATTTTTTTTAAGTTTGTGTAATTGAATTTGCGATATGCCATGTGTCATGTGTGGGTGCAATGACGCATCATGCATGATTCAAACTGGAATATGACATAACACCAGCCAATTATTATTGTTTATACACACTTAAGACCCTTCATTGACTCAATGTCACGAAACCCCCAAAATCCAAAAACTTTACATGCTGATACCAAAAATTGTGTAATTTTAAATATTAAAACAAAAAAGATCATATCCCATAATGTTCTATCCAAATTCATAAAAGTACTTGAAATAGATTGTACCGATATTATATCCCATAGTGTTCTATCCAAATTCATGTACATGTATTTTATAACTAATGATTTAAAGTTAGAAATGATTAGGTTTGATCTGTAGATTTTGAATACCCTGTGAGACAGTTAAATTGGGTCCCTTTAGAATATGTTATTGGGTGTAAACATGCTTATTAATTAATTCTTTTTTTTGTTTATGACTATATATATGTATTTAGAGTTAACTAGTGTTTTACCCGCGCGTTGCGCCGGCTTGGATATAATTTATATTGAAACGTATGTGGAAATAAACAAATCTTAACGGTATATTCGAAAAATAAAAAACAACTACGATGCATTAAAAAAAACTAAAAATACATTATACTTGTACACAGATTTTCATTATGCGTTGTGCGACTTGGTTTCAAAATGAATTTATATTAAAGTGTACGTAGAAATAACCGCGTTGTAATAGTGTATTTGCTATTTCTAGAAAAAAAAATATGTTGCGTAAGAATAAATAATACATTTTATTTGTCACTTATTAGTTTCGAGCGAAACTTACATTTAAACATAGAAAAATTAAGCATGTCATATATACTTAATATTTAAAACAATATTATTACTTTTAAAGTTAAAAAAAACAAAATACAATAGACTTTAGTTATAATAATAAAATAAAATTTAAACTTTGACTTTTAAAACAAAAGAACCTAAAGTCAAGTCATTGTTATGGTTATATATTTGAACTTGTATATATGCATTAGGAGTGTGCTATATGGTTTTAAAAGTATATAGAATAAGGTTTTTAAAATTATGTTTATTAATGTATTTAACATATTATAAGGTTTATAGATACAAAGATCAATTTTTTAATTTATGTTTCTAATTTAAAATTTTAAGAACTACTCTATTTTTAAATTCAAACGCCTGTAATTTTTCATATGTTATTATTATGTCTTTTAAATTGCATCATTAAATCATAATTTGTGTTTAATTTGTGTATAAAATATATCATATCATATGTTATAATATGATATATGATATATCACTTTAATATAACACTTTAATATAAGATGTTGATGATACGATAATATGATATATGATATGATATATGTGTAACATAGTATAAGATAATGTACTATAGCATCACATAGTTATAAATGTAATGATGATTTGTTTTTATAGAAAAGAAAATTACATTTAATAAATTAACTATTACTAATTGGTCGACAACGATGTGTATTAAAATTTGACCAATGACATCCTTGACTTTTATTTTTGTTACCTAAAGCAATTAAACAACCAAATTAATTTATTTAAAATGACAAATCCACTCTAATCCTGCTATCACTCCTAAATTACTGCAAACTAACGTACACCATATCTGGTTTAAACTCAAAATCTCACCTCTAAATCACAAAACTTCCAAATGTGCTAGCGACACATTAAGGAACAGCCAAAATAATTGCTATCAACAATTAAAGGTTAATCATGATTTACATAATAAAATATTATTTCCTTTTAATATAAGTACTAGTTAATTTAAATAAGGTTATTGGATTTTAATAATCCACACTTTTATTTATTGGACGATATTAATCCCAACTCAGGAAATGTTTACAGACACTTCTAACTTTAAGTTTATTTTCATTCAACAATCTCTTACTAACTGATAATTAACGCCCGTTAGTTTTTTTGATGAAATAGGGCTAACTTTGGGCCATTTTTCAACTTCACGGCCGCCCAACCTCTATTAGGTCATTTTTTCAGTGTCTAACATTCATCGTCACTTGAAATCTACCTTTAACGAGTCAAGTGACCCAAATTAAAAGATGAAGATTGACGGGTTTTAGGTTGTAGAAGTTTTAGATTGACGGACCCGACAATTGATTTCAACTTTTCGCTTATTGTTTTGGCTATATATGTAGTCCACGTCATAAAAAACTAACGTTGTTAACTCTCAGTTAGTAAGGGATCGTTGCAGGAAAATTAGCTTAAAGTTACGAGTGTCCGTAAACATTTGTTGAGTTGAGATTAATCCCGGCCAATATATAAAAATTGGTATTATTAAAATCCGATAACTATTTAAAATAAAATTTGTCAAATACATGTTAAAAACCATTCATTTATTCAAGGTACGACATTTTCAGTTTCATCTCCTCCTTTTTAATGTTACCGTTAACATATTACATATCTTGTAATGAGATTTATATGCTATAAATATTCTAACCGACAAGATAAAAAACTAAATAAAATCTTATAATTTACACCCCTAAATTAGGGTTCAATCAACGCCACCGTATTTCTGTCGCTTTCCGACCACCGTTTCACCATCCCCCATCGTCAACCACCTCAAAAACACCCATGTGAAATCGACATTAAAGTCTCACAACGCGTAAACACCAACCCACATCACTAATATCATCATCTTCTTCATCATCAAACCCAAAAACCCACCAATGAATCCGTTAATTATCATCACTCTGTTATTATTATTATCATCATCATCATTATCCTCTGTTTCATACGCCGCCATGGATCCCAATTCAGTTTACAAATCGTTTCTCCAATGCCTCCCGTCATCCATCGTCTACAGCCCCACTGTAAATTCCTCCGATTACACCACTGTTCTTCAAGATTACATCAAGAACCAGAGGTTTAACACTTCGTCTACACCTAAACCATATGTTATTATCACTCCGACCACCGAATCGGAAGTGCAAACGGCGGTGATTTGTGCAAAAAAAGTCGGTGTTCAGATCAAGATTCGAAGCGGTGGGCATGATTATGAAGGGATATCGTATGTGTCATCGGAATCTGACTTTGTTATACTCGATATGTTCAATTTTAGATCGATTGTTGTTGATATTGATGACGAATCGGCGGTGGTCGGCGCCGGAGCTCAGTTGGGTGAGCTGTATTATCGGATTTACGAGAAGAGTAAAGTCCACGGCTTCCCCGCCGGAGTTTGTCCGACCGTCGGCGTCGGTGGGCACATCTCCGGCGGAGGGTACGGCACTATGTTGAGAAAACACGGGTTGTCGGTGGATCACGTGACGGATTTCCGAATGGTTGACGTCAACGGCCGGATTTTGGACCGGAGGTCCGCCGGAGAAGATCTTTTCTGGGCGGTGCGCGGCGGCGGCGGTGGTAGTTTTGGGGTTATATTATCTTACACCGTGAAGTTAGTTCCGGTGCCGGAGGTTAACACAGTGTTTCGGATAATGAAAACTCAGGCGGAAAACGCGTCGGAGATTTTGCACAAATGGCAGATGATGATGCCGGAGATTGACCATCGGTTGTTTATTAGGGTTCTGCTGCAGCCGGTGACGGTGAATCGCCGGAAAACCGGTAGAGCAACGTTTATCGCACATTTCATGGGTGATTCCGACGAACTAGTGTCGTTGATGAACAAAAACTTCCCTGAATTGGGTTTAAAAACGGAAGATTGTACAGAAGTAAGCTGGATTCAATCGGTGTTATACTGGGCAAACTTCAATTTAACCACAACGTCGCCGGAGATTCTCCTCGATCGTCACTCCGACAGCGTTAACTTCGGTAAACGAAAGTCCGATTACGTACAAACCCCAATTTCAGAATCCGATATCACATCAATCTTCAACAAGCTTGTTGAATTGGGTAAACTTGGGTTCGTCTTCAACCCCTACGGCGGTAGAATGTACGAAATTCCGGCGAACGCCACCCCTTTCCCCCACCGCTCCGGCAACCTGTTCAAGATTCAATATTCCGTCAACTGGCACGATCCTGATCCCGAATTGGAGGCGAATTACTTGAATCAGAGCAGGGTTATGTATGAATTCATGAAGCCGTTTGTATCGAAGAATCCGAGGGGCGCGTATTTGAATTACAGAGATCTTGACATCGGAGTGATGTCCGGCGACGGTGGGAATAGTTACAGTGAAGGTGAGGTTTATGGGAAGAAGTATTTCATGGGGAATTTTGATCGATTGGTGAAGGTGAAGACCGCGGTTGATCCCGATAATTTCTTCAGGAATGAACAGAGTATTCCGCCTCTCGCCGGAAAAACCTCAGGCAAGTTGAGGAAGATGATGAAGTAAAAGAATCTTTTTTGATTGATTGTATGTGATGAAAAGAATCTTTTTGTGGTTGCATCCAATGCTTTAGTGGGTGTACCTCACGCATTATTGTTTGTACTCCACATATGATTGTTAGATTTTTGTGTTTGTAATGAATCTTATTGTGGAGCTTATGGTCGTTTTACTTTATGCTCAAACGGTCGTTTAGTATACGATATATGTGACAGTGTGGGTATAGTTGCATATGTATATATTTGTTAAATAATGAGACCATAAGGTGTTAGGTACATTGTTTCTTTATTTCTTTTATTTTAAATGAAAATTTGGTTTTGACTTCTTTTGTTTTGATTGTGTACCAGCTCCTTCAAGTGGTAACTCTGGAGGAACAAGAAAGACTATGAAAATTCAACTGTTGATGCCATGGCTGTTCAAGATCTTCTTTTGATGACATTGGCTTAGATGACGTGGGTCGAGATCATCATCACAAGATGAGGTATTGTAGATGTGTTTGGATCTGCTGACCAAATATCTGTACCCGTGTCAGACCAATCATAATGTAACACGTTGTAAAAAGAATCTTTTTTGTCTAACTAGGGGTTGGTCGGATGAGGGGTTGAGGCGTTGAGCCACCTCTTTGGTCAGCAGATCAGCTCCTAGAGTTTGTCTTGTTTCAATGTCAAAGTTTCAAAGTACTTACGTATCAAAATGATGTTGATTGTAAAATGTAATTTACTTGTAAAGTTAACTTGTTTGATTGTAACTTAATTACTCGCCTCCGGCCTCGGGTTTAGCCTCTTAGGCTTGATACTCCGGTGGCTCAAATGTTATTTGATGCTTATATGGATCTGTTTGTAGATGTTATATTTACATATAGAAAGCTGAATACACAAACTAACTGCACATCTTGATTTTGAAGAAACCACCATTCAATATGTTCTCAAGATACATTTTGGATGCAAATCTGACATTAATAATGCAACCATACATGCGCCATTCAAGTCTTGCAATGTGCGTTTAGTGATTCTTTTTATGATAACATGAATTGTTGTTAGAAAAAGTGTATCTGTCTTGTAAGATTTACCTTTCAACTTATATTAAAAATGAAATGGGGTAGGGGTAGAGGTAATAATAAAGACATTTGAAGTTAAAGTGGTCAATCTCCCATTAAGATTAAAAGTTAGAGCCCTGTCTACGAACAAATTAGTGTAAATTAGTTTTTCTTTTTAACGGTAACAACTAAAGATAATATATAAGAAAAAGATCTAGCGAGAAGCTGGAGAAGTTATAGTAAAAACCACGATTACATACTCAATAGGAGAATCAAATACAATACCAAAAGTACTATTCAAAAGTTGAGAACGAAGAGCAAATATGGAAATCCATCCAAAAAACTTATATAGATAGCAGCGTGTAAGGGTGTTCATTGGATCGTATAACGGTTAATTCGAATTGAATTATTCGGATTTAAAAAATTTATGACCCTATCCGAAATCCGATCTAATTTTATCCGAATAATGAATAACTCTATATGATCCAAATCTATCCATATATAAGGGGCTGTTTGGCAACTTCTGAATGATTAAGTGTTGAATCAATAAGTGGTCTGAACCATTAAGTGCTGAACCATTTAAAAGGTCTGAACCATTAAGAGCTATTATATCGTTTAACTATTCAAATGCAAATGTCTGACCAATATAGATAGTAGGTCTTAACCATTCAGCATTAGACATCTTAATCATTCAGTACTAGTATAATGCTTAACCATTCAGAGGCAAATGTCTGAACCATTCAGACATTTGCTCGCGAAACAAATAGTCTGAACCATTAAGTGTTGAACCATTCAGATATCTAAACCATTAAGAGGCTGATTAAGAGGCTGCCAAATAGCCCTTAATTCAGATCAAAATTTAGAATAATCTGAATTTATCCTAATAAATCAAACAACAATTTTTTTATTAATTTTTGCTCCTCTTTTTTCTAAATTTTTTTATTTTTAACATTTTATTAGTTTATGATCATAGTAAAACATATAAATCCTTAAAAATAAATTAGCTTTGAACACAAGTTCAAAGTTCAAACATCATGGATAATTGTTTAGGAACGGAATATCGAAATCCCTGATTTAGAACAATAATCGATTCTTGTGTAGTTGTTTTGGATAGAAGGATTTGAAGGTATCAAAGACTCTCGGGTATTAGATTGAAAACATAATGAATAGTTGGGTAATAAGTATTGTGCTGGAAACACAATAGGCTTTATATTCGGTTTAATCGGATATCCGAGTAAACCTGAATTATATAATTTTGATATTCTAAGTCCAAATAAGGGATTTTGATTTAGACGTGATCCGATCCAAATATACGAATAAGGATCCAAATCGATTTATCTGTTTGAATACGGATCGAATTGTGTTTTTTTTTTAGATTTTAGGTTTTTAAACACCTCGAACAACATGGCAAGACACATCAACAGACAAAGATTCATCAACAAAAACACGAGCAGGACTTAGTTAACATTACTCCAAGATCTTCTATGAGAAGTGAATCATGTATAGAGCATGTCATATGAAAACTTCTTGCAGGACCGTTTAAGGGCTTAACTACAATTACAACACAATCACACAATGAGGAGAATAACTAATCTCTAATCAAACAGTGAACTGGGTAACCAAGTATGATGCTAAGAACACAAGTAAGTAATGAGACAGAACAAGAGAGTTGGGTTTCAAGGAGGCAGTATATTGCTTTCTCAAGTTCTCTTACAAGTGTTACAAAAGCATTAAGAAAAAGATACAAGAACTTGAAATACTTATACTACAACCTACAGCCGGCCATACTTTGAAGGCCAGCTGGATACAATTGACTAGACACTAACAAAATCAATTGTAGGATCAAAAGGCATATCTGCCTTTTGACCTTGTGACTATGACATGCCATAGCTCACATCCTTTTACAATACAAAAAGGATAAAGTACATAAAGTGGAAAGTTACAGACTCAAGACCTCAATGTACAGTTACCAAAAGCATGACCCTTTTCACCAACTCATGTAAGTTGGTGACTTTACAGAGATGCAGCGGAAAAGGTGCTTTATGGAACAGTACATCAGATAAAGCATGTGTACTAAAAGTCTTCGGAAGAAATCTGTCTTCATAGGATGAGGCTTCGGAAGACTTTGTCTCTGAAGCTTCGGAAGACTTCATGTTTTTCGGAAGATATTGGTCTTGGCTTCGGAAGATTTTACACTTAGAGTATTTTCTAATGCTTTGTGTAAAACTTCCGAAGCATTCTTCACTTCAGTACTTAGTGCATGTTTGCTGAGACACTTGAGCTGTTTTGGGTTGCATCAGACTTCAGGAATCCTTACAAACTCCCCCTAGGCTGATGCTACCAAAACACTTGGAAGATCTTCAAATGTTGGTAGTCTTCAGTACAATCAGGACCATTCCTTTCTTCATGAGATGGTCAGGATCATCAAGACTTTCATAGTATCTTCTCATCTCAAAGAGATCATGCAGAGGTAAGTTGATTATGTCTTGCCATGAGTAGACATTCTCAACACCTTGATCTCTGATAACAGTCCATCTCTCTGGATTGGTAGAGTATGTCCAGGATAAGATGGGTGTCTCACTAGTTAGAGGAGCCACTTGAATAGGAGTTGATTGGGCTGCCTCATCATGCACTTCCTCAGGTTGATCTGATTCAGCCTGAGGTGCAGAGGTAGATGACTTTGGCTTCTTCTTCTTTGTCTTTGGTTTAGAAGCCATCCTCTTCTTCCTCTTGGTTGTCTTTAACTGAGAAGACTGGTCTGCAGCACCATGTTGATCATCAGTGTCTTTCTCAGTTGGGTGTTCCTCCCTCACAGGTTCAGAAGGAGAGGGAGTTTGACCCTGCCTAGGATCAGAAGATGAAGCTTGCTGGGGCTCAGCTGGAGGTGCTGGTTGAGGTGTCTCTGGTTGTTCAAACTTGACCTCCACTTCAGGTGGGACTTGACTTGGAAGAGAGTGCAAGTCAATAAGTTCTCCACTCTTAATCTTCTGCTTGATCACCCTAATATGCTCATCCATAGTGGATAGAGACATGGGGCCAAGTCTCCTTCCGGAGAATCCATACAGCTTCAAGAAGCTCACCATTCTTTGTCTGTCAGCAGACTTCTTTGCATTCTTTTGAATGGTGGCCCTTGACTTTGCAGCTTCTTCCCTTAGTTTCCTTTGGTTGTCTTTCTTTCCTTGACTAACTCAAGTTCAAGTTGCTTTAAATACTCAAACTCAATGAAGTCATAGGACAAAGGGAGAAGTGCATCTGCCTGATAGAAGCCTGTGGCACTCAGGTAGTTGATCATTTTGATCCTATCTTCCTCTTTATCTACCTGAGGTTCTTGTGGAGCCACATCTTCTTGTGCAGGACTTTCTTGAACTGGTGAGAGAGTAGGAGCATGCTTGTAAAGTCTTTTCTGTCTCTTCTCCTCTTTGAGTTGGAGAAGTATCATTGCATCCTCTTTCTCCTTCAACTCTCTTGACACTTCTCTGTCAGCCAGTTCATTCAGTTCTTCTAAGGGGAGGGAGATGATCTCATCAATATCATAGTTCCTGGTCTGTAAGTAAGTAATCCTGACTGCCCTTAACTCATCATCCTGAGTATTTGGTCTGGGGGCAGCCCTGATTGCAGCTTGCATGAAGCTAGATGACCCAGTGGAACTTTCTCCCCTTAGTCTCCTTTTCCTCTCTCTCTCTTCCTCCTCAATTTCCTCAGGAGTCATTATCCTTTTCCCTTTGTCACCAACAGACCTTTGTGACTCAGGGAGGATTGAGGCTTGGCCTTCATTGCTTGGAGTAGCTTCCATGCTCTGGCCAGAGAGAGGCTGAGAAACACCTTCACCAGCAGGTGTCTCAGATGGAGTTTGGACCTCAGCAGCAGTTGTTGATGATGAGACAGGGGTCTCAGGTTCTGTCACTGGGCCTTCAGTCAAGGTTTCCCCTATGAAACTAATCTTAGGGTCCACCTCAACATCCAGTTGACCGATGACATTGCCTGATTCCCTAAGTCTCCTTCTTAGAGAGAACTCTGCCAGATCCTGTCTTGGATTCTTTGAGCCAGCCTATCAGCTTGTCTTGAATTGCTTGGATTGACAAGTGGTAGGTTGACTAAATCCAGTCTTTCATAGAAGCTCAGGCTTTGGAATTGAAAAACTTCTTGTTGGCCTTGAACTCTTTGAAGTATGAGGGCTCTTCTGTCATCATCATACCTCCACCTTATGATTTGATTGTTAGTTCCCAGTGGTGGAGATGAGACAGCCCTTGGTATGCCTTCCTCAAATAGACTCCTGATGAGAGAGTCTATAGAGTCCACATTAATGTGAACTTGAGGAAGTTGCTGAGAATGCACAACAGCAAGTGAGGATGGTGAGTCCTCTATGTCCATTCTCTCTGAAGAACTCCCAGGTTCTGTGGTTGTAACAACTTTCTCCCCCTTTTTGGTAGCATCACCCACTTGCATAGGTGAGCTGGAGGATAAGTCAATCACTTCCACAGGTTCTTGTGTTCCTGGTTGAGCTCTTCTTAAAGGTCTCCCAGCTAGTTTTTCCTGCAGATATGAAATCTGGAGTTGCTGATCATTGACCCTGTTTTGTAAGGTAGTCACCTGAGATTCCAAGTGACTAACCTTAGAGACTAAATAGGTGCATGTTTTTGACAGTTTTTGCACCTTTAGCCTCAAATTCCCCTCATCTTCATCAGAAGATTCATTGGGGGATGAGATGATTGGACCAAAGTCCTCTCTCTCACCACCAGCTTGAGTTTCTTGGCTGCTGGTTTTCCTCTGCTCACTGGCAGCCTCAGTTGAGATGCCAATGGGCTGAGTTGCCATGGTTGAGGTCTTAATGATGTAATCACTTTCAAAAGTGAGAGCCTCTTCCATATGGACATCCTGAACAGGTTCAGAAGTGTCCACCTCAGTGACAGGTGACTGATGGGGGATAGACTGAGGAGAGTCAGAGGTACTCATCTCTCTTTGAGTAGGGGAGGAGAAGAGAGACTCATGGTACTCACTGAATCCTAAGTCTTCATCAGTGTAAAAGGATAGGTTGGGAATTGGTTGGTTGAGATCCAAAGGCTGGGGATGGTAGCTGTCCCCTGAAGGTTGTCCACTTGAGTGTTGAGACTCAGAGTGAAGGCTTAAGGTTGTTGGGCTATTGAGCTCATCAGGGTGAGCTTGAGGAACCTCAGCCCTGATAGGTGAAGTAATGGGAGTGGTTTGCTCCTCAGGAGAAGTGGGAGCTCTAGTGTCCACTTCTTCCTGTAAGGTTGAGTATTTGGGGGCCTGCACAGACTCAATAGTCTGAGCAGGGGTTCGTTTGGATTTTCTTTGGTAGGTGAGGGTGATTTCTGGTCTTTTTAATGGTAGGGACAAAAGAGGTGTGGGTTCAACACTAGCTTGTGTTGCTAGGTTGTCACCTTGAGCAATGAGCTCTAACATTTTTGGGACTAGGGCTGTTTCTACCCCAGAGAAGCCTACAGTTGGCTTCTTCATTATTTTAAAGATGCCGGGCTTCATCTGTCCCAATTTAAGAATATTACCTGTTTCCCTCAACTGTGAGCCCAGTTCACAGTTGAGAATGTGTTGAACATATCTAGGAAACATGTAATACTCTAAGGAGTCTAAGTTTGCAAGTAAATTAGTATATACAAATTGTGAATACCTGAACTTGACCCCTTGAACCATTCCATGAACAATGAAGGAGAGATCCTCAGGAATCTGGTCCCATCCACCATGCTTGTTTGACAAGCTGTGGATAACCACATGGAGCAGGAATTTCCATTGGGATGAGACCTTCCCTTTCCTAAAGGTCTTTACAGAGAAATCTCCCTTCATAGCCCATCTGCTCAAAAGAATGATTTACAGCTTCTTTTGGGAAGGACACCTCACCTTCTTCATCATCCAGCTGTAGATGTTGGTTAATGATGGCCGGAGTGATGAAGACTGTCCTTCCTTGCACTGTGGCAGACAGTGCCTTCTCCCCATCCATAATGACCTCTTGGCAGGTCTTCCAGAATTCAAGCAACTGATCCTCATATAGAGGAGGATCAATGGTCAGGGAGGTGAAGTAGTTAGATAGAGTCAAGAATTGGCAAATCTCTGAGAAACTTGCATCTTTCTCAGAGCTTAACAGAGCAACTTGATTATGTTGCCTGTGTAGTTGCATGGAGAAATCAGGGTTGTTTCTGCGGTTAAGGTTGGCCATTTTAGAAGCTTAAGGGTGAAGAAAGGTAGAAAGCAAAGGCGGTTTAGAGAATTAGGTTAGAGAAACAGTAGAATTGAGGAAGATAGTGGGAAAGAGGGGGAACCGTTGGGTATTTATATGAAAAAGGATTTGAACCAAAGTTAATGAAAGAGGATAAACTTTGAAATCCGAAAGTCGGTCCCACCTCTGAAAAAGTAGTTTACTTTTGCTCAAAAAGTAGTTTTCTTGGAATTCGAAAAGCTTCCGAAGTTTATTTGTCTTCGGAAGTTTTGATTTAAAAAGCTTCCGAAGCTAAAATGGCTTCGGAAGATTTTCCTGAGAGTCTTGATAATTTATGCTTCGGAAGAGAAATAAACCTTTGAATGCTTTGTATGAAAATGAACAAAGCTTCCGAAGGTTAATTTTGCTTCGGAAGGAAAAGGTTCTTGAAAATAGATAAGTGTCTGAGATAAGAATTTTAAGCTTCGGAAGATGAATCTTTACTTCTTCCGAAGGTAAAATCTCTTAGACAGTTATTTATTTTAAAGACATGTTTTTCTTCCGAAGATAAAATCTTTATCTTCCGAAGTATCAGAAATTTTCAAGAATCTAAGGAAAGTCTTCTAAAAGAATTTTACATCCAAAGAAAACATGAGCTTATGAAAGTGATGAACTAGACAACTTAGGACACACATATTTTAAGAAGAAATAATTAGAATTAGTTTTAATAAAAATCTACTCAAAGTTAATCATCCCAATAGCTGATATCAGATACTTAAATCTCTGTTCATCAAAAGCTTTGGTGAATAGATCAGCATATTGTTCATCTGTATGAACTTTGACTAGTTTGATTAATCCTTTTTCATAGTTATCTCTTATTAAATGATACCTGATGTTGATGTGTTTGGTCCTTGAGTGCTGCACAGGGTTCTCAGTGATAGAGATAGCACTATTGTTGTCTATGTGGATAGGAGTCTCCTTGAAGTTAAATCCATAGTCCAGCATCTGATTTTGAATCCAAAGCACTTGAGCACAGCAGCTTGCAGCAGCAATGTATTCAGCCTCAGCAGTTGATGCAGACACACAGGATTGTTTCTTGCATTGCCATGAGACTACTCTTCCACCAAGGAATTGACATCCCCCAGATGTAGACTTTGCAGTCATATTGCAACCACCATAATCACTGTCTGTATAGGCATACAGATTGAAATTTGGATTCTTTGGATACCATAGACCAAGTGTTGAGGCACCTTTGAGGTATCTTAAAATCCTTTTCACAGTGATTAAGTGAGACATCTTAGGGTTGGCTTGATATCTTGCACAAATACATGTAGCAAACATGATATCAGGCCTGCTAGCTGTAAGATACATAAGAGACCCAATCATAGCCCTGTATAAGTGTTCATCTACACACTCCCCCTCAAGATCTGGACCAAGGGAGTGGTTTCTGGCTATGGGTGTCTTAGCTATCTTACAATCAGTCATATTGAACCTCTTGAGTATGTCTTGAACATACTTTGACTGACTTATGAAGATGCCATCTTCAACTTGCTTCACTTGAATTCCCAGAAAGAAGTTGAGTTCTCCCATTGAACTCATCTCAAATCTGTCCTTCATCAGCTTCTCAAAGTCTTTGCAGAGCTTTGGATTAGTTGAACCAAAGATGATGTCATCAACATATACTTGAACCAGCAATAAGTCATTTCCCTGTCCTTTGATGAAGAGGGTTCCATCTATAGTACCTCTTCTGTATCCATGCTTGCAGAGATACTTAGATAGTGTCTCATACCACTTTCTGGGTGCCTGATGCAGCCCATAAAGAGCTTTGTCAAGCTTGCAGACATAATCAGGATGATCAGGGTCTACAAAACCAGGTGGCTGTTTGACATAAACCTCCTCATCAATCACTCCATATAAGAAAGCACACTTTACATCAAGTTGGTAGACCTTGAAGTTCTTGGATGCAGCAAATGCCAGGAATATCCTAACAGCTTCTAGTCTTGCTACAGGAGCAAAGACATCAGTGTAGTCAATCCCTTCTTCTTGTGTGTATCCTTGAACAACTAGTCTAGCCTTGTTCTTGATGATGATTCCCCTATCATCTTTCTTGTTTCTAAAAACCCATTTGGTTCCAATGGTAGTCTTCCCATGAGGAAGAGGACAAAGGTTCCAAACTTTCTGCCTTTTGAATTGAAGCAGCTCTTGTTGCATAGCTTCAACCCAACTTCCATCCTTTAGAGCTTCATCAACTTTCTTGGGCTCTATCTGAGATAAGAAACAAGAGTGAAGACAAACATTTGCTTCATGGGTTTGTCCTCTTGTTCTTACCCCTGTGACAACATCTCCAATGATGTTTGTGGTAGGGTGAGACTTGTGGATCCTTAGCTGAGGGATCACAGCAAGTTGCTGGGACAGATCTAAATTTGAGAAATTTAAATCTGGTCCTGAAGATTCACCCTCCACATTATCACACTTATCAAGATTAACTTGATCCAATGAGTGTGAGACATCATTGATGTTGTCATCTATGGTGTGGTTATTAGCATCAAGAAATTCTTGATCACTATCACCATCACCATTGTTGTCTTCTACAAGTGAGGTATCTTTATCTGGTTGAGAGGCCTCTGAGCTGGAATTTGAAGGCATGCCAGATGTATCAGCTGAATTTGTCATTGTTGTGCTGATAGAAACCTCATTTGCTGAAGTAGTTCCAACTGGAGCTGAAGATGTATGAGTTGAAGGTCTTCCTAGCTCAAATCTTGGATCAGGATCACCTGTATTTAGATTTTCTGCAGATCCTGAAACATGCTCACAAGATTTGTTAAAACAGTTGGTAACTAAATCAAGATCAAACAGCCAATCCGGACCAGAACCAGCCACACAAGGAGTGTGCTCATTGAAAGTCACATTGGCTGACTCCTCAACAATTCTAGTTCTGAGATTGTATACTCTATAAGCTTTAGCTTGAGAAGAGTATCCAATGAAATGTCCATCATCTGATTTCTCAGCAAACTTGGCAATTTGATCTTTGGTATTCAAGATGGTGCAGGGACATCCAAATGACCTGAGAAAACCAATGAAAGGTTTCCTCTTGTGCCAAAGTTCATAAGGAGTCTTACCATGTGTCTTAACTACTAAAACTCTGTTTTGCACATAGCAAGCAGTATTGACTGCCTCTGCCCAGAAGGTAATAGGCAGTTTAGAGTCAGACAACATAGTTCTTGCAGCTTCAATAAGTGTCCTGTTTCTCCTTTCAGCAACTCCATTTTGCTGAGGAGTCCTGGGAGCACTATATTGTCTTGTAATACCTTTTTCATCACAAAATGCATCAAGGATTTGGTTCTTGAATTCAGTTCCTTGATCACATCTTATGGTTTTGACCTTGTGATCACATTGATTCTCAACTTTTAAGATGAAATTCTTCAGAATCTCAGGGGTTTCATCCTTAGTTCTAAGGAAGAAGACCCAAGTGAATCTTGTAAAATCATCTGTGATCACCAGACAGTAAGAGGTCCTTCCTAAACTCATTACACTGGTGGGGCCAAAGAGATCCATATGTAACAAGTGTAGGGGAGTAGTGATGGAGTTCTTTTCCTTAGGCTTGTGAGATACTTTGTGTTGCTTCCCTTTCAGGCATGCCACACAATGATCATCACTAGTAAACTCTTTCTTTGGCATTCCAGTTACCAAATCATGTTTAATTAATTTATTCATGTTCTTAAAGTTTACATGGCACATTCTTTTATGCCATAGGAAAGACTCATCACTATTTGCTTTAGATAGAAAGCATGAAACTTCTCCTGAGGGAGATGTTTCTTGCAAATCCATCTTGTACATGTTCCCTTTCCTGGGGGCTCTGAGCAGAATATGCTCATGAGGAATGACCACACCAGGTTTGAGAACAATGCACTCATGCTCAGTAAAGAGCATGTTATGACTCTGATCACAAAATTGGGATACACTCAGAAGATTGTACCCAAGCTCCTTGACAAAGTTTACCTTCTCAATGCTGAGCTTACCATTTGTGACCTTGCCCCTTCCAGAAATGTAACCACCTTCATCTCCTCCAAAAGCAACTGGTCCTCCATCAATCCTCTCAAAATTGTGGAGTAGAGACCTATTGCCAGTCATGTGCCTGGAACAGCCACTGTCAATTATCCAAACATTCCTGTTGGTCTTGAGCTGTTCCTGCACAGAGAAGATGATTAGTTACATTTTGAAACCCAAGCCTTACTTGTCTTGGGCTCATTAACAGTAAAAGAAGGTAATGCAACAGTAATAGATCCTATGGTTGTACTATAGGGATCTTCAGCTGTTGTTGATGGAGAAACCTCAGTCATTTGGTCTTTCTTAGACTTCCACACCATCTTTGGAGTCTTGGACTTGACCTTCAAAACCTTAGACGCTTTTAGAACTTCATAAGTTTTGATGACTGATCCTTCGGAAGAGTCTACAGTCACTGCAGCAGACTTTAGTGCTTCGGAAGAATTCCTTTCTTCCGAGACCAACTTTGCTTCCGAAGGTAATTTTCCACTTACCTCCTTCTTTGATTTGGAGCTTCCGAAGGAAACAGACTTTCCTTCCGAAGCTTGAGATTTCTTGAGACTCTTTGAAGTCTTTGTTTTAGTCATGTGGACAGTACTTTTAGGATTGTATGGGCAATCCTTAGCAATGTGAGAAGTACTTTCACACATGACACATAACATTATTTTCTTCAAAGAAGTCTCCCTTTGAGAACAAGACTGACTTTGGTCACATCCCCTCTCCATCTTCATCTTGGTAGATGCTGAGACAGTTCCCTTGGGCTGTGAACTGTTCTTGGAGTTTGATGGTCCAGGCTGTGCAGCAGTGGTACACAGCAAATCAGTCTTCTTCTTGGTACTGAGATGATTTGGACAAGAACCATGACTCTTAGCTAAGGAGTCTTGGTTGATGTCTTCAGTCCTTACTACTTTGAAACCTGCAGAGATGAAAACTTGTTTCTGCTTAGCATCAAAAGTAGCCTTGATTTCTTGAGCTTTCTTTGCTTTTCTTTTGCTCTTTCGGATCAAGTTCTTTCTTTTGGACTTGGTCATCCCAGTTAATTTCTTCTCCTCAGAAGGATAGTGGCCCTTGGGAGAATCCTCTTCTTCACTCTTCTCAGAGGAATTCTTCACTATCACTTCTTCATCATCCTCACTTACAGGATCTATGAGAGGAAGCTCATCTTCACAAGTTCCACACCTAGGAGATCTTACAGACAAGATTGTGTGTGGAGGAGCTATCTCATTTGATCCTAGTCCCTGTCTGTTTTGATAACAAACTTTGTTGTGCAGGGATGAGGATATCATGTTCTTGAAGGTCTCTTCTTCAAGAACACTCTTTTCTGCCTTGGCTTTGCTGATCACAAGCTCAGCCTGGCACTCAGTTAACTTAGTGATGAGATCTTGGATCTGAGTTCTGAAATCTGTATGTTCATGTTTTAGTACTGAAATGGTTTTCTCCAAGTCTTCTATCTTTAACTTGTAATCATTTTCAGACTTTCTAAAATCAGATTTTAATATGTTTAATGACTCAAGATCAGATCTCATCTCTAGGTTATAGGACCTGTATCTATTTACTTTAGCAATGCATTCAGGGGAGCAAAGATGTTCCAATACCTTGGCTTCATCATGGTCAGCCATCAGTGCTTGGTTTGGAGAAGCATCCTCCACCTGAAAACTCCAGTCAAAGCCTCCTTCTTCAACAGCAACAGCAGCATGTTGCTTTGTCTTCTCAGCTTGAGGAGCTTTGTCAGCAAAGTTTGGTCTGGGTTGTGTTTGGCCCCCATTTGTTTTAGGTGCCTTACACTCCCTGGCAAAGTGACCCATAAGGTTACAGTTGTAACACTTAACTTTGCTTTTATCCAGCCCAAACTTGCTGCTGGTAGCATTGCTTGGGAATCTTCTTCCTGTCCTCTTGTAGAACTTCTTGGCTCTGTGAGTGAGGAGAGCCATCTGCTGAACTATCTCCATGTATTCCAGGTCATCTGGATGGATACAGTCCAGGTCTTCAAGAGTGAAGAGATAATTCCCACAGCTTTCATCTGCAGACACAAAGGCTTGAGAAGAACTTGCCTCTTGGAATGGGCTTCCTTGAGTAAAGTTCTCCCTTGGTGTCTCCGGGAAGGTGATGAAAGGACCCTTTTGTGAGTTGTCAGGGTAGCATAAGAGATGATGCTGAGGTTCTATGCTGTCCCTTTCAACCACATGAAGGGCTGAACCCATTTGATTGTTGGAGTTGCCAGATGAACCTTGCATGTTCATCTCCATCTGGTATCCACTGAGAATCCCATACAACTCTGTAAGAGTAAGAGTCTTAAGGTTCTCAGTCCTCTTGATCACCACACAATAGTGTGTCCATTGCCTAGGAAGTGATGACATGAACTTCCTTACAATGTCCCTGTTCTCAAGAGGAACTCCTCCATCCACTAGGGTATCCACAATCTCAACATACCTGAAGTATTGTTGAGTCATGGTCTCACCTGCTTTGAAGGTGAAATTTTCAAACTGCTGCTTCAGAAGATCTTTCTTGTTCTCCTTGGCTTCAGAGGAGCCTTCATACATCAGCTTCAGTGCATCCCATAGCTGCTTGGCTGTCTTGCACTTCTTGAAGCCTCTGTATACAGAGTTTGGGAGAGCAGTCTGAAGAGCAGTCATGGCCTTCCTATCAATTTCTACTCTTTTTCTATCTTCATCTGAGTAGTTGGCCACATCTTTAGGAATCATACCAGCACCAGTAGCAGAGGGGGTGCTGGGTATGAAAGGTCCATTCTCAACAGATTCCCACATTCTTGAATCAAGAGACCTGATGAAGCCTTCCATCCTCATGCACCAGGTGTCAAAATCATCAAGAGTGATCAGTGGGGATTTGTTCATGGTTCCAGTCTCCATATCAGTCTTAGAGATGGCAGCCATTTGAAGAGTTTAGTTTTTGTATGTTGTGAGGGATCTTAAGATGGTTAGATCTTATATCAAGAGCCTGGAATGCTCTGATACCAATTGCAGGACCGTTTAAGGGCTTAACTACAATTACAACACAATCACACAATGAGGAGAATAACTAATCTCTAATCAAACAGTGAACTGGGTAACCAAGTATGATGCTAAGAACACAAGTAAGTAATGAGACAGAACAAGAGAGTTGGGTTTCAAGGAGGCAGTATATTGCTTTCTCAAGTTCTCTTACAAGTGTTACAAAAGCATTAAGAAAAGATACAAGAACTTGAAATACTTATACTACAACCTACAGCCGGCCATACTTTGAAGGCCAGCTGGATACAATTGACTAGACACTAACAAAATCAATTGTAGGATCAAAAGGCATATCTGCCTTTTGACCTTGTGACTATGACATGCCATAGCTCACATCCTTTTACAATACAAAAAGGATAAAGTACATAAAGTGGAAAGTTACAGACTCAAGACCTCAATGTACAGTTACCAAAAGCATGACCCTTTTCACCAACTCATGTAAGTTGGTGACTTTACAGAGATGCAGCGGAAAAGGTGCTTTATGGAACAGTACATCAGATAAAGCATGTGTACTAAAAGTCTTCGGAAGAAATCTGTCTTCATAGGATGAGGCTTCGGAAGACTTTGTCTCTGAAGCTTCGGAAGACTTCATGTTTGGCTTCGGAAGATATTGGTCTTGGCTTCGGAAGATTTTACACTTAGAGTATTTTCTAATGCTTTGTGTAAAACTTCCGAAGCATTCTTCACTTCAGTACTTAGTGCATGTTTGCTGAGACACTTGAGCTGTTTTGGGTTGCATCAGACTTCAGGAATCCTTACACTTCTAACGCACCAAAATCTCTTGTGAATAGGGATGTTCAAATTCTTGTGATAAAAACTATTGTGCAACAATTTTTTACTTAAAAAAATTGTGCAACTATATATCTTTTGAAAACCATGATGATGGGTGTAATCTACCGTATATAATTTGTGATGTAGAATTATAAGTATGTTTAATAAGTGTTCAAGTTACCACTGAAAATTTAGACAGAGTGAATACACTTAAGTTGCCCAGCATACCATCACGCCCAAAGGTGTTAGTGATGAGGTGGTCCGTGAAGTGCGTTAAGTACCACTTAGGTGGTGTTAAAGGGCATTAAAAGCATAACGCGTTAACACTTTAAGGAGCGTGAATATATCACTATACACGTAATGATTTGATATTTATTTATAATTTAAATTAACAGAGTTGAAATAAGATCGGATCAATTTCTCTAAATTGATGTCTATGTGTGGTTAAAAGTAGTGAGAATATACTTCACATTACAAGAATGTGCCTTTAAGACAACCAGGATGCTTTCTATACAATAACAATGTAGTTGTAATTAAAAATAGAAAAATTAGGACCTTTTCCAGATCTACAATTACTAAACTCCAATCAAATTACAAATATTAAAGAGCAAGTTACAACCTCTACTTCAAGGTTATTATAAAAATAAGAATTAATTTGCCATCGCACGGAAAATTGAAACATATCCAATAGACGTTGACATCTCTGATTAAGATCTTCTACCGTCGGATGCACCCCACTACCGTGGACCGCTCGCCACGTGTTCTGTACATCCCCCGTTAGATGACAATCCATTCATTCTTATCCACAGATTATCGTTCTCGTTTTCATTTTTTGTTTCTTCTTCACCAAATCATCTCTTTCTCTTCGAAATTGTTGCAGGTACGTTTAAAACTTACGATTTAAATTCTCTTTGCATGATTCTGTTTGCTGTAATTTGAAAAATTGAAATTTTGAATAGTAGTTTCAGTGTACACGATG
Organism: Flaveria ramosissima; assembly: GCA_025215565.1. NCBI lineage: Eukaryota > Viridiplantae > Streptophyta > Magnoliopsida > Asterales > Asteraceae > Flaveria > Flaveria ramosissima. The sequence goes on from CM046042.1 coordinate 43,464,693, forward strand.
TGATTCTAATTCTGATGCTAATTCTGATTCTCTGTTTTGTTATTATCTGAATTGTTTTGACGTTATGTAGATCTGTTGTTTGTGTTAACAGAATTGAGACTGAGTTTATAGTTTAGGTGTTCTGGAGTGAAATTTCATTAGATCTAACGCGAGAAAATAGATAATTGTGGATGTTTGACGTGATGATTTTAGATACTCGATGAGTGGATGAACATTGCCCCAAATTTGATACCGAAACTTTTAGGGATATGTTTGAGGACTGTAGGGAGTTATTTTTAAATTTGGATATGTTTTATAGAATTATAGGCATAGCGGGATTATGCTGTTAGAAGAACATTTGAATTTGCGATTTAAGTTCGTCACGCCATTGGATCAAGAGATGTTATGGTTTTACTTCTGTTCTTGCATTTTGGATCGATGCATCAATAAGTTTACATATCCGATAATTGCCCCGTATGTTTGTAACTTCTTAACCAAACAAACAAGCATATTATGGTTTCATCTCACTTATTGTGCACTTTTACAAAGTTGCAAGATAAGGGTATGTGATTACAAGTGAGAGGCTTAGGTACTGTTTGTTAACTTGTTTTAGCATATCTTCTAATTTTGCATCAGAAGTTTATGTATTTATGTGTGCTTCAATATCATTGAGTTGCCTAAGAAATTTCTTTTTGGGAGTGGAATTTGTGTACGTTGATCCGGTATGATACTGATTGTAACCTATATTGAATATCTGATATATAATCTGCTCTGACAAATCATTGAAATGCTGTAGAAGTTCCAGGTTGCATCTCATGTTAAGTTATTCATGTAGGAAACTATGGTTAGATATGTTGCTCCCAAGTTAATAAGAGCTACATAGCTTATTAAATCTCAAGTTACTTGATCCTTATTTTTTATTGTTTTTTCTTCCCTCTTGTAGTACAAGGAGTTCTGGAGTTACATCTTTTCAAACATATGCATATTGAAGTTCCTTGTATAAACGTCTTTAACCATCATGAAGTACTTGGAATACACCCCATTCGACCGGTATTTCTTCCTACAAGTTAACGTCAAATAATTGGTTTTTTTTCTTTCATTTTTCTCATCCTTTTGGTTTCCAATGGAAGACAATGTTGAATTAAAGTAGCATTGTTTTTTCCTTCTTCCACAGAATAAATGCTTTTCTAGATCACCTCAATCTTGGAGAACATACCATTAAGGGATGCATTGAAGCTTACTCCTGTGAGTTGAATTTGTGTTAGGTGTTAAATGATTAATTATCAGGTTCTTAATGTAAGAGCTTAAATTTTTGAAAATTCCTTTTGCTTCATTAGGCAAGCATACTGGAACAGATAAGAGGCTGTCTCTCAGCTTGGAAAATGAGGTACAACCTCTGAACTTTTGCTGTCACACTTTTGTTCTTCTACAATACTAATCACTAAGTAATGGTATTTTGTGTGTATGTATCAGTGAGTCTATGTTTTTATTTCTGTTGCAAATTGTTATAATTCCATACATTTCAGATTCTTGATTATCTTGGGAACTCTCCTGATGTTGACTCCTCCTCACCAGTTGAATATCTTTCTAGTAGATCCAGGTGATGACGCTACTTGGATCGGCTTACGTGTAGGAAGTTTAGTGACAATGAGTCTCATTTAGTTTTCTTTCATTTTCAGCCGAAAGATGTTGATCTATCTGATTCTCACATTATATCACATGTACCCAGACTACGATTTCAGGTAACTCTACTATAGTATCAAATATATATCATGGCATACATCGAAAGAGGGTTATGGGTAATGACACTGTCAGCTTCATTGGCGGCATGGCAACCCACTACATAATCCATCTTTAATGGCATTGGGAGTGTTGTCAGATGGTATGACAAACAGTTTTGAACTGTTGCTCTGAGTGGAGCTGAGAGTTCAATTCTCTCCATTTCCCAAAACATGTTTGTACATCTTAAAACATACCCAAGGAAATACAGATTATACCTAAGGGTAACATTGTGGCAACCTCGTGTAGGTTGTGTTGAAATTATGACAGTACTGTTTTGTTATTTTATTGAACACAGTGGAAACAGAGAGTTAGAGACTGGGCTTTTTGGTCGAGACCGAAATTCAACACATTTCTTTTAAATGGGTCGATTCATGTTATGCTTTATTTCTAGCAGAACAGATGGAATTTAAAAAAATAGCTTAAAGGAAAAAAAGGCTTTTAATTTTAATGCATGACACCCTCCTAAATCACTTAAATCACGACTGAAACAATTATAAAATTTTTAATCATATTTGACACACTTATTATTTAAAAAAAATATAAATTTAAGACAAAAAATTTTTAGTACCAAGATTGCCATTGTCAGCTGAACCAGTCTCGACCCGCTACTCTACCTGCCGATTTTTTCAACCTACTTGGGGTTGGCAAATCTTTCTTTTGGTAGTGCTTGCTCATGTCATATCGCTACATCGAGTTCCATTTGTTCACATCGAAAATAGTATATGATCCCTATAATCTTGCATTTTTGCTAAATAATGGCAGTGAAACATGGACCTGACTGTTTGTTTCTTTGTAATGAACCGTGGTTGTGGAGCCTATAGGATATATTAATAGGTCTATGATAATACGAAATGTTTTTTTGGGTAATCCATAATATTGTAAAGACATGTTGTCTATCAGTGCAGTGAAAGCTCACCGGTTTTTCACAGAAGAAACCTGGCAAGGTTTTAAGCAAATATTTGACAGCTACATGTCTGATGCATCAAAGGTATTTCCAGCATGCTAATATATTCTCCTATATTATAGAAGCTCTGTAATTTAAGCCATGAATGAAGCTTTGACTTGTGCATACATGTTAATGTATCTATCGAATTCTTTTTCTCCCAAGATGAACTATTGGTTAGTTATAACTTTATCTAGAATGATTTTACTAGTTTCCCCTGCAAAATTCAGGCATGGATCGAGGCCAATGACGATGGTTCCTTACTGGAAACCTTGTACAAAACTTTAGATGAGGTAATATAAACATATAATATTGTCACCATCCTCAGGTGCTGGTGGTTTAATGCTGATCCAGTTTGTGAAATTGCAGGTCATCAATCTAGCAGAATGTGAAGTCTACAGCTATGACCCAAACTCTGATGCTGATCCGTTCGTAGAAAAAGGAGCCCTGTAAGAAAACTTTTGTGTTTTCTTTACGGTTTTAGCAGTGTCTATATTTTCTGTCTATTTGATAGCTGATTTTTGTGTTCTTGCAGATGGTCATACAATTTCTTCTTCTACAATAGAAAGCTCAAGCGTGTCGTGAGCTTCCGTTTCAGCTGTTTAAGGTGACTTGATAAGTGTGCTCTTATGAAATGTTGTAAATAATTCCTGTTGCAAGTATGTAAGAGCTGGCTTGATTGGCAAGTTAGGTAACGGGTCAAAATGAGTTGTGTTTTGGTGAATATTTTCATAAGAAACTAATGGGTTAATAACAATTAGAAACATAACTAATAATCTATGCTTTTAAATAAAATCGTATCATCTGACCCACTTGAGATACTACTGTACAAATACAGGAAGGAGTCAGAATTGTGACTTCTTTAGGGTTGGTTATTTTTTACGTGACATGAAAATAAATGGGTTTGTTAAAAATGGATTGACAGCCTAACCTGTTTAATAAATAGATCATGTCTGGGTTGGGTTGCCGATAAACTGATTGGCATCCAACCTATTTGAAGTTAGTTAAATAAATTACTAGTCCAACCCAACATCTTATTTACAACATTTTAAGATAAACAGGTTAACAAACCATTTCAAGTTACATCGGTTCACCCTGTTTGGGGTAGGAATAAGTTTTTTTTTTTTTTTTTCTAACACAATCAACTATATGGGTTGTGTTTAGGTAAGGTGATTAGTGATACCAACTTGCCAACCTGACACAAATTGCCACTATATATATTGAAGATTGTTTGATAAATTTACTTTTGTTGCAGCAATTTGGTGACGGATGGTTTTCCTGCGGATGGGTTTTACTACGAGGAAGATGGCGATATATTCGATGAGATGGACATGTGATGTAGAAAAAAGGTGTACATACCATGTTAATAGGATCTAACTGCTGGTAATGTACAAATGGGTTGGGATAATAGGCTTCTTGTTGTTGTTGTTGTTGTTGTTTGTTTGTTTTGGCTTACTAGTAAGGATGGTTTATAAAGCCAGATTGTGAAGGAATGCATCATCTATTTGCTGCTTCACATTTGTCTATTGTTGGTAATTGGTTTAAAGTGGTTTCAGACGGTGTATTTTGACTATTTTGTATGGTGGTTTTACCAATAATGAATTATTCAGACCACTTGTCTAATACACCAAGTGTTAACATGTAATCATGTAGGATTATTCAAAAAGTTTTTGGCTCACGGCCCTCTTCGAAAAGGTTCCCTCAAAATCGCTCGGTTTGTAAACGAGCGGAGGCCGAGCCAAAGTATACCTAACTATTATAAGGATAGACACGAGATAATCTTCAATAATAATATTATTGTATAATTTTAACGTATCACTGTTGTCAAAGTGGGAGGAGAGTAGATGTAGAGACAGGGACGTAAGTCTTCAAATATAACCTGAGGCAATCTTTTGGTAAAGATGTCGGCTATCTGAAATCGGAAGGAGACTTGAGTGCATCGAAACGAGATACGCAAGGAAGACGCATATGCAAGCAAATTGGTTGAATGGCGTAGGTGACATTATGCCATATAAATCTCAAGTATTATAGTGTGCATGCTAAGCTCCAATAAGAGGTTGTGTCCATTAAGTTTTTGTCAATGACACTTTTGTTTGCCATTTGTGTCAACAGGGTTTGCATGAATCATGATGACATATAGGCAAGTGCAATAATATTTGTGGCATACTTGGGAGAGAAAGAGACATGTACGCGTGTGATGAACCAATATGCCAAAAAATAACTCAACTTGTAAAGATCATAGCGAACGATGAGCTAGTAGAGACATGATGGAATCTAGAAGAGAATCAAACAATTTGGTAAGAATTATATCATCAATGTATAATAGAATGTAAACCATGTCTTTACCATGTGTTACGGATGAAAAGAAAATCATCACATTAGTTGTGGTAGAACCCTAATATGTGAATATCTGGTACCACGCCCTTGGTGAATTTGTCACATTTGTGGTAGGAATACGTTTTTCACATGCATATGGTGAAATGGTCATGAATAACAAATATCAATACCGAGAACAGTACAGATCGTAGCTAACTTAACTACAAGGTTGAATGTCTCTTTATAGTCCACTCCCATATGTTTAGACCTGCTTTCACATACAAGTCGGGCTTAGAAAACATCCAAGGATCCCGTTAGAGTTGGTTTTATGTCGAAAATCCACATAAAGTTGGTTTTATGACTAAAAATCCACATCAATCTTATTATGTTCATAGCATGTTGTGAAGAATAACTTAAAACCTCTCCTCATTTTCACTCATAAGACTATATTATACAAAGTATACCTAATTATATTTGGGATAGATATAACATGTAAATAACAAGATAATCTTTAATAATCATTATATTATATTGTCTAATACCAGAATTATTACATATTCTCTTAACATAAATTTCACTATCATTGCAATATTCAAATAGATCATAGCCATACGACTCTTTGACGTTTCTAATAAAATAAACAACATATATAAAGATAATCTGTAGAGTATGTTCAACAAGTTAAGACAATAAAATTAGAAAAATGTTATATTTTTTTGTTTTTACAATACATATCAATGTGTAAAAATTAATAAATTTTAAAAAATAAAGACTTTGACTTGACAGGCTTGCTTGGTTTTTACGAGTTGAGTTCAAGCTATATATTTCAGCCCATTAAGATAAACTAGGCGTCTCGTCTCGGCTCGGTTTGTAAACGAGTCAAGTCACGATTCGGTTTGTTCAAAGCACTAATGTCATGTTTGTAGGTTTAATTTAAACTTAGGGTGGAGGGGGCACTCATACCACACACCCACACTACACCAGAAATCCCACCAATCAAATTTTGTCATGACACACCGTGCCATACTACATCACACAACAACATTTAAAGGGGCACTCATGTCACACCATGAACCAACTCATACCAACGTTAATTCACACGGTGTCCGCTCACTCATGGTGGCGCGACACATATAGGAAGCGGCGGTGGTGCTGTTTAACGTCGTGAGCCGTAGTGAGGGCACGACAGGAGTGCCCCGTCCACCCTTAGAATAACAAACATGTATGTGATTTGGATTTATAGAATTGATATGAACACAACCCGGATTGTTTTAATTTTTTTCCTCCTCCGCATAATTATAGATAAACTACGCTCGAGCTACTCTAAATTATTTATTTTGACGCATGATCACCAACTTGTTTAAGTCTTAAAGTTTTAAATGAACAAATGGGTCATGTGACCCGTGATAATGTGATACACACACACCTTAAAATAAACACACATTATATCTATGTATACTTAAATAATTAATAAATAAGAAGCAAGTTGAGCTTAAGTCAAATGCAATCTTTAATATCATTCATGACCCGAAACTCAAGCTTTAGAAATAGAAATTTATACGAGCAAAGTTTGAACTCGAGCTTTTTAAAAAAAGCACCATGTTTGAGCTCGAGCTTTATTATATTGAACAAACGGAGTCAAGCTTAGATGATCAGCTTAAGCAAATAGATGCAAGAAGTTAGGGTTGTTACCTCCACTCTAAGAATTTTTATTTGTAATTATGAAACTAAGATTTGAGCATTGAGTTCTCCTAATTTTCTACTAACGATTTAGAACATCATGAATAATTTTACTTTATTACTAACAATTTAGAACGTTATGAATAATTACTATTCATTTCAAATTTTGTTATGTGTAATTAGTTTTAAATACTTAGTATACCAATGATTTCAAGATTGTGTCTTCCCTTACGTTGTTTCTACTATGTTTTTCCATTTTCAGTCAACACACTCGGCCTCCATGAAGTCCAAACAAGATTTTCAAATTTTTATTTTTATTTTGATTTGTTAAATATTGATTTAAAAAGAATTTTCTTTTCTATATTAATTTAATTATCATTATTAAATATTTAATAACATAATTATTATCATCGTCATCATTATTATTAAATCCCGTATTGTTACTATATCATTACTATTACTATATTATCATAATATCTATAATCATTATTACTATTATTACTATTAACGAAATCCCCCACTACATTCACGAGCCAGTATAGTCACCACGGATGTAAAGCACATGTAGATTTTTTTTGAGTGTTTATCTTTTGATTATACGTGTCATCATTAAACATTGTCATCAATAAAATGATTACTTTTTATTTTTTATTTTTTGTAATATACATGTTTCCGGTCGCTCGTGGCAAAGAAAATAACTAGAATACAAACATATGTTTATATATTTTGCAAAATTATACATTTTATTGGTCGGTTTTAAAATGGAAGCAATTATATGTAGCAAGGAAGAGGATCATATCCATCATTGTTGGATTGATACATTTGTTGGTGGCATGTGACAAGTGAGTGTCCCAATTAGGAGTCTAACCTATCACCTTATTCCATGTTGTTGATGTGACATTTCTGCTTTTATCAACTCTAATTTTTTATTATTATCTTTATTATTTTAAAGTGTAAGAATCTTCAATTCAAAAAAGTTAAATTTTCCTTTTTATGTAAAGTATTAACGATAATTAGTTGGGTTTAAATTATCATTTTCAGAAAGAAGATGCAACTAAAAAGTAGGACCCATAATGTAAGTTAACATTCACAATGGCACCACCTATAGTCTCTTCGTTTTACTTTTTCTCTCACCTCTTCTGCTATTTTTCTTTTCTCTTTATTCCTCCCCTCACAAAATCCGCTCGAATTCAATAAAATTTTGTAATACTTTCTGTTTTTCTCTCTCTCTCTCATCTACCTCGACACCACCATTGAAGGTGTTCCTAGTTGAAGTTAAGCAAAGATGACTTAATGAGAGGTGAGGTGATTTTATTGTTGACTTTTATTATCATTAGACTTATTGTTAAACACGTAGACAAGTATGTTATACTAGAAATGAGTTTTGTTATTGAATGTAATTTTACTTTTAGACGAGCTTAAGCCTAACTTAAATACCTCTCAATCCAAGCTCAAGACCGCATGATGAAGACGAATTATAAAAGAGTTAACTGGACTTTACACATATGTAATAAGGGAATGAAAATCCAATTACAAAAAGACACTTGGATATTTTTGCGCCCCATGACATAAAACCAAGAGGGGTTTACATCAATATATCAACGTAACATTATTTGATTTGTTTGCGCTTGTTAGCGCAAAAGTTAGAGAGATCTCCACCCATACCGCAAAAGTTGCAACATGTGTCATTTCTTAATTGAATCTAATTATTTATATTAGTTTAAATTAATAAATTGTGTGAGTACTACACTTATTTAAAGGGACTTTTTTTGATGATTTTTCAAACATTTAATTGATGGATCATCAACCTTATTAGTTAATTCCCCACGTTACCCCGTGCATATATACTTCTCCCCTCATTATCCACTAAATCAATTAGGTCACAGTTCTTCCTTCATTATCCACTAAATTAATTAGATCATTCACTACTATATCTCCTTGGTGCTACCTCACCACTCCCCTACTTCATTCATTATGATTTCAATCAAGAAAATACTTATTATTCATCACCATTACTTATATTATTTTTTTAATTACAAATAATAATTACTAATAAAAAATAAATAATAAATACACCGAGGGTAAATATGTTCCACCAAATCATGAACGTTGGATGGTCAAGTGGTGAAAAAATGTTCCAACAAATTTGAGCACGTGAAGAAGTCCCTCACAAGAACAAAATATAATTCATTTTTAACATCTCGATTATCAATAAAATTTATATCTAAATGTAAAAACAAATTAAAAAAAAACAGTGTATTTAGATTTTAAAAAATATTAAATATTATAAGTAATTAGAGAAAAATCAAACTATTGTTAATATATTGTGATGATTATAAAAAGGTTGATGTACTCAAAACTATCTACATATGAAATTATACGAAACAAGAGTTGCACGCCAAAAGTAAGTTGCTGGTGAATCACATTTTCACACAAAAAGTGTCTCTTTCAAGCACAAATTAAAGTCTATTATTTTGATAAACATTTTTAGGGGATTTTTGTTCATAACAAATGGTAGTATAAGACAATGATGTAATTCTTGTTTAGACAGCTGTCTAGGTTATCGATAATAAACACTTATCATTGAACAATACAAATAATATTTGCTATTTTTATTGAACTATCATCATTGTTTCGATTGGGATTGATTTGTTGTTTAGTCTTCACGGTGTGTTGGTGAAAATCGTGTCATCCTTAATTGTTTAAGCCAGTTTGCAATGATTAGAGGATCGTGAATTATAAAACAAAGATCGTCAAGACTTACATTAGTTACCAAATATAAATTAATAAAAATACAATAAACTTCACCATCGTAACGATGCACCCGCATGACATTGATTTTTGTGCCATCGAAAGTTGGGGTACGATGTTCCAGTATGTCATCGGCCACCTTAGCCACGCAGAGGCAAAGGTATACAAGATAGACTTATTGATTTGTTTTCTTTTGTTTTATTGACATTCATGGTAGCGATCAGACGTGGTATCTATTTGAAAATTTAGAACCAATGTGGGTAGGGTTAATTTTTATTTGTTTCCTTTTGTATAATTTTCAAGAGAGTGTAAGGAAAAAATATTAGCTACAATTTTTTAAACTATATAACTACATTTATTTATGTGAAATTAATAAATAAACCAAGTTAAAAAGTTTTATAGAATGCGAAAACACATCAAGATCATGCCATATTATTATTATTTTTTGGAATAACATTAATAAAGATACATAACATTATGATCTTTTATGTATATATGTAAATTCGCAAATATAAAAAGGTTAATAATAGTGTAAGTTTTACTTAAATTTACAAATATATGTTTTTCAGCGGAATTTATACCAGTGTTAACTTTTTTACTTACAAATTAACACATATACATAAAGGACCATAATCTTTTATATGTGTAATAATATTAATCCCACAATAACAATAATAATTGTGATCGATCATGATAGGTTTTTGTAAGTTCTCGCAATAACACAAGGTTCTCATTTGAACCTTACCCCGTGCATAAAGAAAATGTTCAAACGAGAACCCTAGTTTTATTGTGATAATTTGCGAAAACCTGTCAAGATCAATCAAAATCATTATATATATATATAAATAAGTGTGTATATATATATATATATATATACATATATATATATATATATATATATATATATATATATATATATATATATATATATATATATATATATATATATATATATATATATATATATATTGAAATCACATTACTATACATATAGAATATTATGGTTTTAATTTTTATGTATGTATGTAAATTCGTAAGAGTCAAAATTAACACCGGAGTAAGTTTTACTTAAATTTGCAAATATATGTTTGTTTAGCAAAACTTACATCAATGTTAATTTTTTACACTTGCGAATTTACGCATATACATAAAAAACCATAATCTTCTAAATATGTAATAATGTTAATCCAACAAAAAGAATTAATGACTTGATCGATATTGACGGATTTTCATAAGTTATTACAATAACACAAGATTATTTTCAAGTAATTATATATATACTAATTATCAACTTGTTTATGCATCATGGGTTGTATTATGTGCTTGATGAGTTGTACCTACCTTTTTTTTGTTTTTTGTTTTTCAATTTTTTATTTTTATTTAACCCCATACTTTTACACTTTACAATTTAGTCTCAATATTCTATTTATTTTCATCTTTGGTCCCTATACTTTTTATATTCGAAAAATTTTCGTTTTTTGTTTCGTCTAAATTTTGAGAGGCAACATGCCGCATTGTGCATGTGCGGTTCAACGTTTTACGCTTATTCTTTCTCCATTTAACGGCCATGTCACAAGACACTGGTCATGTATCGACTTACTTATAATTTTAAATGTATATGTTTCGCCCGCGTGTTAACGTTTTTACGTCTACTTTTCGTTCAGTTTTATCTTTTCCGTTTTCTATTTCTTTTTTAGTACGATTATTTTTTGTGTTCGTGCTCACTAATGGACCTTAATGGTGATGTGTCATTAGCGCTACTTTGCATGGTTTTACGCTCCCGTCGCAACGCGAGAGGCTTAATATAGTTGGATCTAATTGACACCTCAAATAATGATCCGTACACCTAAATAATTGTTAATTAATGAATCCATGTATTATGTATTCGACATTTAGGGAAATGTGCTATGCGAGTATATGGTTCCTTCATTCCTCTTTATCCATCTTTAATATTTATAATATAAAGAGAAAAGGGAAAACAAACTATTTATGTAGATAATTTGTAAGATACTTAACGTGGGTTATTTTGTCTTTATTAATATAACTAAGAGTATGAGATTCGTAATGATGTTAGTCATATGAATTGAAATAACAAGAAATGCAAACCGTAATATCTTCCCCCGAAAAAGTATGAATTAACACAATTACTTTCTATCGAACCTTAGGAACGAAAACTATATCCAACTTTAACTTGTATTTGTATTTGTGTCATCGTCTAGTAACTCATATAAAAAACTACCGTATAATTAGTCCCTTTGCTTTATACCTAACCAACTTAACCACTACAAGCACTATATTTTAAATTGTAGTGACACGTGATATGGCAATACCAACAGTTTTGTAGTTTAGCACCCTATGAGTAATACATCTTAATCATGAAATATTTTGTTTCTACCTTATAAATATTAACTAATAGTTACTTTATTTGTTGGAGTAGTGTGGTGTTGAACTTTTATGATATGTAATGTGTATTTGATATTTGGTATTTTGATTATGATCTGGCTTCTTTTTAAGCTTTTAATAATAAACTTCGATTGCTATTTTAAAAAGTGACTTTATTCATCTTACTTTTTTCTAAAGGCATAGTTTAAGTTCGCCTAAAGAAATTATCACTTTTAAGAATTTATAAGAATTTACGACGATTTTTTTTGCCGTTGAGTAACATAGTCCAAATGAATACAAGTATTCAACTTTTTCTCCAAGTCATTTTTATTTTAAAGATAAAAAATTAACATTATAATCACTAAAATTACACAAATCAAACTTGGTTAGTATAACATAAACATGTAAATCCGTCAAGTGTCATATAAAATATTATAGAGGTTAGTTAGACTAATCCGTTTAATGAGTATGTAGTGTTGCGGCTAACATATCTACTTGTTTATATACGAGTCAACCGTTATATAATTTATAAGCTCAACTCGTTAACATGTTATATAGGTCAACTGCTAACATAGTCAAGCTTCTTTTGTAACTTAGTTATAACAAAAAAAAATAATGAGTTATACAGGTTATATTTCAAGCTATATTGTTCTAAATGTGTTTGAAGTAGGATATATTTTTCTAACACAAACTAAATATTTCCGTTATATTTAAAATCATAATAAACAGCAATGTTAAATTTACCTTCACGCGCAACCACCAACTTACAAAACAAGAGGAATTGTTTTTTTTTTTTAACGGCAAATGTACGACCCTGCTTTGGAGGATAAGTGTTATTTTAATCGGGCTCACCTATCCATTTCCCAGCTGGGACCGCACCCCCAACCCTCTCAGGAGAAAACTCATTGCTGAGTAAACCCCCTAGCTCAACTTTAAGCATTTTGCTCAGAGTGAGACTTGAACTCATGATCTCCCATTATTTACATGTCATGAGTATCTCACCTTAACCAACAAGAGGAATTGTTGCTTATTGCTCATGAAAACATCCGACCTTTGCTGTAACTCATCAGTTTATTTATTTTTTTAAAATCCCGTTTCCTTTTATTTATCATGTATTTAGCTTTGACCCATTTAAGGTTAAAAATAGAGTTGATGATGTTGACTAAAAAAGAGGGAGTGAGAACAACCTTTGTGTACGCTCACTTAAGCATTTTTGTTTAGGTTCTTATCGTTTTCAATTCACAAATTGTAAAATCGTACTTTTGGAATAGACTTATATTTTAAAACGTTACATCTTTTCTTTTAACTAACTAATTGGTATGGAAAAATTATCTCTATCTTGAATTATAAACTACAAATATCTTATAGAAATATATATAGATAAAACGTGTCAAATACATGTAAACAATTTTACTTGATTCTTCTTTAAGAGGTTATTTAATCTTATTAAATTTTCTCATGTACGATCGGACCTGAAAACTCAATTATCACCATCCATCTTGATTACTTGACCCAAACCTAAAGACATATATAACACAATAATAAGACATGGTAAGTAAATGATTATGACCAAACATGACATTAACATACCAGGAAGAAAAACATGAAATCAGATCGGGCGTATGGTATGCCCACAAGGGCATAAATTAGGCATGGCACAAAAGGTTTGTATGGCCCTAGGGTACACCCATTTTAGCTTATATACACAAACCTTGGTTTTGAGTGATTTTAACACGTACAACCAAAGACACATATTAAACACTCAACAAATACATATATGGCATGTTCCAATAAAATACTACTTGAAAATGTGACTACTCATACCACTGTGACATTCAATATCAAAGTGATTTACTTAACGACATTGATCTTTCATAGTTCATTATTAGAGAAAACTACTATAATAAGAAGCTTAATTTCCAACCAACTTTTGTATAGTAGTTCCTTTATCTATTTAAAGACTAGTCAAAACATATCCATTTAAGACTTTAAGCTTTCATTGCACACATGATTTATCTATGATCTTCAACCATTATTACACACAAATAAGTTATACATCCACTATGATTATATGAGTAAGATAGTATACCTACAACTAAATTTAACCTCATGTCAAGTGTCAACACATTTGTTATACAACATAACTAAGATTTGAGATACCATTTTAATTCTACCATGCATAGACATTTTGACATTCAACATAAACAAACATATTGCAAGGCAACTTTGTCAAATGAGATCGAATAAGTTTATAGGTAATTTATATCAATACTCAAATTAACTTATTACACATTACACTTCAAGTTCTACATATGTCTTATACAAATAGAATATGAATCACTCACATTATTCCCGTAGGGTTGGCTAGATTTTTAACTCCGTTGCCGACCCTTTACTTCTTGAAGTCAAACTCATATCATGTTAATAATCCAGATCTTGTTATAAATCCTTAATTCATCACATAAGGATTATTTCAACTCATTGAACCTTTATGCCATTTATTACTATCATATAACTTATCAAGTCATATCATGTCAATAATTAAATTCTTTACCAGCAAACTAATCATCAATATTAAACCCATCTTTACTTTACACGTGATCAAATTGACCAGTTTGGATAAAAACTTGTATATTCCCTTATCTATTGATTCCAAATTATCTCTCAACTTTTTAAACAAACGTCATAGGTATAAAAGACCGACCCTTTTTCACCAATATACCAAATTTTAACTAAACTTACTACCATTTTTTTGCTTAAATCAACTATAACAAAATTAAGCTTTTATACCTTTTGTGTAGCTATTGTAATTCAAGTTTTTGACTCACTCACTATAACACTCTAGGTGAATCTCACATCGGCCGTGGGCAGCATAGATTCCTGGTTCATAAGGAATGTTCCGCCTTTAATATCATCAACGTGTTTTGGGCGTCTTGACTGTGGATGAGAGGAGAACTCTACAGTTAAGCGTGCTCATGTGACAGCGATCCAGGGATGGGTGACCTTCCTGGAAAGTTTTCACTCGGGCACCCAAAAAGCAAATCCGTGATATTCTTGTGAGCAAAACGGACAATATTGGTGGTACGAAGGGTCGAATGTTACACTCACTATCCATGTTTGCTCTCGTTCTAAAAATTTGTATAAAATCGACTTAATAAGGTTTCCAACAAAAAAAAAAACCTCAATCAGAGTAAGTGGATATTATATGATTTTTTATAACCGGAGAGAAACTGTAAACAAATAAGAACTACACATGTACATTTCTTATAATTTTGACTCAAAACCCTTGTAAACACCCAATAAGCTTGACTTTTGACATCATGATTGATTTGTTTCATCATATCTAAACTACATATTAACAAAAATCCCCAATTCTTCAAACCTTGAATTCGATAACACATTTATGCCCAACAATTTCTAATGTCATATAGGTATGTGATGAGATGAACTTTACCTATACACAACATAATTTAGCCATTCATTTTTGTATATGACCTAAAACCATTTCATCACCAACACCCTTAAACATGCATCATGATTTACTTACTAATAATAGAGTTCATGAACCCCAACAACAGCTTACACGTGAGTATACCATCAACAATCAAAACAAGCATATATAGACCCTAATTATAATCATGATTACATATCCAACTCAAGAGCACATCAATAATCACATACTATTTCACAATCCTTAACTCCAGCGATGCATTATTTGTGGAGAGAATCAATACCTTGTTAAAGAATTACTTTCCTCCAAAGCTAAGATTACACATCACACAAAAAGTGAAAAAGAAAAGTGGAAATGCAGCAAGTTAGGTGTTACTATCTCATTGGCCCACGTAGAAAGTATGTGACACATCACATTTAATTAAAAATATAGATAAACTAAAGCCAAGTGGCATATTATACTATATTGTAGTCTATTAAATAGGTGGGGAGCTATAATTATATTTTGAATAAAATTATGATAATTACTTACTGATAACAGCCTCTATAAATAAACTCACCGATTTGATAACTAAACAACATATCATAGTTAAGCTAGCTACTATGAAAGGTGTAGCATCACTTTCACCACTCTCATTCACTTGTTATTTTCTTTCCAAGCCAAAATCACAAAGATTTCTTCAAGTAAGATCCCAAAGCTTTAAAGATGAAGGTACATCATATATGCATTTATTTACTTAAATGAATCTTGAATTAAACAATTATGTGTATAGAATTCTAGCTCTAATAAATTCAAAACCCTAATCTTGTTTGTATTAATTTCTTTTATTGATCGATAGGCGGATTTCACTATGAAGAACTTGTTGGTATTAGATACTTGTTTTCGGTTTGAAACCATCTTGTTTTTACTTGGTATTTGAGATACGCTAGCTTTATGTATGAACTTTTATGTTGAACAAGTTTAGTTTTTTTGTGCTTAAAATGATCGGCTTTTGACTGTTGCTAGACTAAATATGATTATACAGGTGGGGGTTAGGGCCTAATATTAGAAAATGAGTCTCACAACCTTTTGTTTGTCAGTTCTAGTTTTATTCAAGGCAATTATCTTTAAAAAAATTCTATGTGTTACCGTTCAAAGAAAAAAAAAATATGATCTCAACACAGTGAAGATTAATTTGAATCCAAGCTTATAAAGCCATCCTTTTGTTTCTGTTGAAGATTTGGGGCATGGTTTTGCACCATATATAATATGATTTTTCTGTGGATTGAATATATGTGTATGTAAGAATATGAATATTTGCGTTTATATGTTCATAAATATGTTTGTGTTCAAATCAAGGGTAGATATGTATACCTACACACAAAGAGACAACAAGATTATTATATTATGTGATCACCTCTGAAACCCTAATATTGTTTCCATTGAGTGTTCAGTGATTTGCCGTGCTTAATTAGGTAATATAGGTACCAAGAAAAATTAATTATCAAACTATCTTCTTACTTTTAAGTAAGTGTACATGTTCTGCTTTACATATTTAAATACCTAAGCATATAATAACATTAATAAGGCGAGTAGAAACCAATCAGTTTTTAACGTTTGATCTAAAGTTTTGGTTTTGCAGTGGTATTATCTCATTGTTTCTATGAATTGGTAAAATAATAACCACATGGTTTAAATATGTCTTATTTAAGTAATTAGATTAAGAAAATTGGTTATAAATCATAAAACCAACACAAAGAAAAATTTAGGGTTACACCAGTGCAAAAAGTAGAGAGGGTTGGTAATAAAATGATGAAAGCTAGTTGGTTAAATCACATAGTCACTACATAATATGTTGATGGGTTTCTATAAAAATCTATTTTACATACGAAGCGTATAACATCTGTGTCTGACTACACATTATATTAAAGATTATATACAACATATGTATACAATAACGCACTATTATGTATTTAATTTTTGAAAAATGAACAAAAGTTATGGAACACTTTTATGGAAATTTTTTTTTGAAAAATGAACACATACATCATAACCAATATCAAAATAATTATGAAAATTTCACCGTATCATCCTATGTCTTTCTATATTGATCAAGGCTCGAGATCCAACTCCTATAATACTCATGAAAACCCACATTTCATTTGATTCAGCATATATATATCTCTCTCTACACACACGCATACACACTTATAGATGTGTATCCATATCAATGCATATTATGTTATTTTTATGATTTTTAACATGTATTGGTTCTGAAGCCTATTATGTGTGTGCTTAGATAGAATTTAAGGGTGCTCAATTGTGGAAATCCAGAATTTTTAGTTGCTTGGTTCACGTACTATTCGAACGTATCCGAATTTTTGTATAAGGATTCGGATGGTGAAATAGAATTTGAAATGATTAAATAAATAAGTAAGAAATATATATAGATAATATATTTTTAAATGATAAAAACAAACTAATAAATTAATAAAAACAATAAGACACACACACGCATATATATATATATATATATATATATATATATATATATATATATATATATATATATATATAATCTAAATTTTCAAATGATTTAGGTTTAGAATCTTGGATTTTTAATTCGGATTACATATTGGATATATCTGCACACCCCTATTTAGTTATACTAGCGTGTATGACTCGTGTTAAGCAGCAGAGTCATTAAAGTTGAAATATTTATTCTTATGATTTATATGTTAGTACTAGCCACCCGAAAAAGATTACGTGTGAAACGCTGATAAAAAAGTGTAAAAAAGTACCATAAATAAATACCTTAAAACAGATAAGAAAAATAGCGAATGCGTAAATGATGACTTTACTATAATTATTAGTTTGGAAAATAAGAAAATTATTATGGTAACATTAAGAAAACCTAAACATTCGCTACTTATATATTTTTTCTATTTGTTATATATAGTGATGCGGTGGGTGTTATCGAGCCTTTTTTCGATCTGTCTAACATGTTTATATATTTAGGTATCATTATTATAGCTATGTAAATATTTAGTGATCATGTACTTAAGTGTTTAAATAAAATTTTAGAGAAAGTTACATGAATGGCCCATGTGGTTTAACCAAATTGCATGTTTGATCGTCAATTTTTAAAAATTACAAAGTTAATTCAAACTTTTATGTATTCATTTCATATTTGGTCCCAGATATTATATTCATTCATTTTGTATGCAATTTATAAATTTTTTGAACTAACTTTTAGATTTAACTTTAGGGACAAAAAGTGCAACACCCATATAAAGGTTTGAACTAACTTTGTGATTATTAAAAATCAGGGACTAAACTTGAAATAACTACAAAAAAATTTGAACTAACTTTGTTATTTTCAAAATCGGGGGACCAATCATGCAATCTGGTCAAATCATTGGGACCATTTATGTAATTTTCTTAAAGTTCCATTATAACTATGTAAATATTTCATGATTAAATACTTAAGTGTTTAAATAAAATAATACTTAAATCAAATAGTATTAAGTTACTTAAAATAAATGTATATCAAATAATATGTTAATTGAGAGAAATTTATTAAATATGAGCAAATTATAAACTCTTATATATAGTACTTGTACCTTATGTTTATAAAGTTGTATTAGGTGTCTTAAATTTTAATTAAAATTACAAGTATGTCATCATCAAATATTTTATATAATATATAGTATAGATAATATAGATATAGATTATTATTATCATCATTATTATAAAAATATTTAGTAATTATATAGTTATGTATTCAAATAAGATAATATGTATTACAAGTTTTATTTATAATAATAATCATTATTATTATTATTATTATTATTATTATTATTATTATTATTATTATTATTATTATTATTATTATTATTATTATTATTATTATTATTATTATTATTATTATTATTATTATTATTATTATTATTATTATTATTATTATTATTAAAGTATTCAGTAATTATATAGTTAAGTATTCAAATAAGATAATACTAATTTAAATATTAATTTAAAGTATTTTAAAGAATATAATATAGTGAATTAAGTAATCTCATATAATTAAATAAAATATTAATAATATGCATTAATTAATGTATTAATTAGAAGAATTTTATTATATGAGGGGGGTAAAATAGGAATTATTGTATAGAACACTTAAAAGTTGTTTTAGGTATATTAATTTTTTTATAAAATTACACTTATGTGTATAGATACGCATCGGTGTGTGTGTTTAAAAGAAAATTTAAAATAAATTGTTAAAATATATAAAAATTTAATATACACTAGCTAGTAGTGAGTTCATTCATAAGTACTAGCAGGTACATAATCATTCAAATCATGCCAAAGACGTGAGATTAGTCATTGTGCTTATGCATAATTTTAACGTATTGATGGGTAATTTGAAATTTTAGAAATGAGGTTTTTTTCAAGCAAGTGATCTTAAGGTGGAGCTCATCTTTGAATTATTCATAATTTGTTTCTTTGAATTAGTAATATATAGAATTAGCAAGGTTAAATGGGTTGGGTCTAGTGGATGAAAAACCTTCTACTATTCATGTAGCTTTTTTTTCATTTTGCTTAACTTTTTTCTAACAAATTTCCGTATACTTGTTAAAAAAAATGTGCTTATACATATTAAAGGTTTTCTGTTAGCTAGGGTTTTTTATTTAAATAATTCTATCAGATTTTAAAACCTGAATAATTCTATTGTTTTGGTGAAATCTCATGCTTTGCTATCTATAGCTGTTAGGTATTAACGTGATAGATGGTGTAAACAATAAATGTATATTTGCTAAACTATGAAAAAGAAATTGTAATGTGTAGAACAAATAACGCTTTAGAACAAATAATAAAAATGAAAATGCAAAAACAAAAGCTATTATTGTAAATATATAATTTTTCATAATCAATCTAAAGGTTTTTGTGCATATCAATTGGTATATTATCAAGCATAATGGTTTGAAACTTTGATCTCTTTATGTTTAAATTATAATTTGAAATATGCTTTGTTGCTAGCTTTTTATATGATATCGTATTCGTTTTAAAAAATATGTAGTGAGTAACTTTAGTGTTGAATTCAGTTGGTTTTCCTTTTAGATTCTGATACATATTAATTTGTAAATCGTATTAATATTTAGTTTGATCATAAATGGAAGAAAATAGAGTTTTCGGCTTTTAATCATTCTAGAAGGCAAATTATGTTTTGTGACTTTTGTCCTACATGGGTATGAGGTGGAGATTGTGTTATTATAGACGAATCATATCTTGTGATATGACATAGTGATACAACATCCAATGGGAGCGTATGATTGTGATGTCCAATCATATGACATCATTTACAGACCATTCATATAATGTATATATTTTTCGTTTTAAATTATGATATAGATAGATTATATTTTGTTGTAGTTTAAATGTAGAAGTAGATAAGAATTATTTGTGATCATTATCGTTTAAAAAACTAAGATTCATGATGTTGTTGTGGTGTCTAAAATCAATCAATCTTGTTGAAATTGCATCAAAGACCGACATTTATTCTTTGATCGTATTTGTTGCTAAGATATATAAAAGAGAAAGGGAAAAATGTATATTTGTAATTGTTCTCAAGACATAGGTAATGTTATTTGATCTTGCATATCAAACAATGACTACAAATGACGAGTATAGTGGGTGTCGAATACTTTGATATGATTGTCTTTTTATCTAAGAGCATATGATAGAAAGAAAACACGTAAGAGGCCAATAGGGTATGTAGGAGGTTAACCCTGTAAACCACTCTAACGCTTAAGTCACGCCACAATCATTCTAGATGACAAGGACGTTTTGACCAATTTTGGTAAGTAGTGGAGAGTGTGTTACCATGGACAGATCATGTCATGCCATGTGTTATGGTAATGCGTCGTCTAATTGGACACAATGTCAAATCGAATGGTAGCATCAGCAACCTTTTGGATATTCAAATATGGATACAGTAAGTGTAATTGTAGTAGCCAACCCTAATACCATCTCCAGTAGGTTTTATGCATGCCCCAAGAACAGCCATAGGGACATTTATCTGGTTCTTCACCATTAGAAAGTGGCTTTGTTGAGTCACTCGTTCTTCCCCATAAATTTCAAAAAATGAGTTGGTGTGAAGCCATGTAATATATACATGGATCAATCAGGAAAAAAGAATGAGTGCTTAAAAAATGATAGTGATGTGATAATTTATATGATTTTTTTATTGGAGATATTTTTTAAGATTTTAAATAATAAATATTTTTTTATTAGCTGACTAGACATGTTTTTTTTATGTTTTTAAGGCTTGTTAAGTTGTTATTGGTAACACTTTTTTCTGGATGGTCCATATGAATTATTTCTTTTATAGGTTTTGGTGGTTTATGCTAAGCTACATAATAAATCATTCATTTATAATCTTTTTCTTGATGTATATATGTCAGGAAGTTCATCCAACATAGTGGATGCAAACCTTGATGTTTTGAGAGCAAGAATAGAACAAGTAATGAAGTATGAGAAGTTGGAATATACAACACACAAAGGAACGAAATATATCGGGTGGGAATATAGCCCGATAAACGCTACCAACTATGAGACACAAGACATGAACGGTTATGCAGCCATGATGACGGAGACCATGAAGGTTGTAGGTTTAGTTGGTGGTTCGGTTGGCCTTGTGTTTCTCTTTGGTTCACTTTTGATCTTTGTCGTTTCTCTTTTCGTTCATTTGTGTACGTGAAAATGGAGTAGTAATCAAGTGGTTTTGTTCATAATGTGGCTCGTATAAACACCCGTAGAGATGAAGAATTGCATCTTAGTTATAATAATCATTGATTGGTTAAACAAGAGTTTGCATACACCAAATATGCATTCTCAATTAAATGAATCAAAACCTCAACATAGATCAAGTTTTTCTTGTTTAATTTCTAAAGTCGTTTTTAGGCCCTTGTAGCTGCCTCTTTACTAATGCGGTACAAATACCATCCTTAAAAGAAAAAATAATTGTCAATAAAAAAATTAAAATAGCATTTAAAATTAGAAATGGACCTAAACGAATCGAATTAAACCGTTTAAACCTATTTATTTGGTTCGGTTATCCAAATAAACCTATTAAACCTTATATTATTCGGTTTATTCAAATAACCGAACCAAATGCGCATAATTTCGTGTAATCGCTAACCGATTTGAAAACCGAATTTACCATTTGATTCGTTTTTTCGGTTACGGATACGATTCAGTTTTGAGTTATTTTCTAATTTTGGCTTTTTGGAGCGTTAGTAATTACTACAATTAAACAATAAAAAAACAAATAATAAATAATAAATAGATAGAACTTAAAAGTTTTTAGTTTATAATATCAAGGGGTTGATATGATAAATAAAAGAAAATATAAAAAATTAACTATTTTAAAAAGTTAAGATGAGAAATATGACAAGTAAAAACAGTTTGGAGAGTGATATATATAGCATCACCTAGGATGAGCATTTGGTACCCAGTAATCGTACCGTACTGGTACCGGTACCCAATTGGTACCGAAAACATGTATAAGGTACCGGTACTTGATTTTCTTATATTTCGGGATCGGTACTGGCCGGTACCGGTTTTACTAAACCAGTATTTTTATAATTACAACCGCTCCCTGCTCTTGCTTCCCTGCTCTTGCTTGAATCGATCGGGATACCCACTGAGGGCATCCCTCTCTTGCTGGTTGAGGAGATCAGGGTGAGACACCCCTTGGTACTTGAGCGGGCGGGGGGGCGGTTTGGTTTCGTGCAAGGCCTCGCAGCAGGAAGAGGCAGTTGTCATTTGAAAAAAAACGCTCTTTGTTTGTATAAGGTTCCACATTTAAAACAAAATGTCATGTCTTTGAATCGCGCGCAGAACGCGTCGATACGGAACGCTTTCCCGGATTCCAAGCCCTTGAATTTGGGCGATGTACGATTCATACGTACGTACAATCAAAAGACGGCCTTGCGGGCCATGGATTGAGGTCCGAATTTCAGGGTACCTTTCAATTAAGGATCAAGCCCAGGAGAAAGCAGTCGTTGGACATGTCCCTTCTTTAAAGTAAAGGTAGGAGAGTGAGAAATATGAGGGACAATATAGTGATCAAATCGAAGATTAACTTTCTTTGGTATTTTGAAACTTTTGGTATTGGTACTAATCTTATTTGTGTTTATTATTTTGGGGAGAAACTCATCACCATGAAGCAAAAACAATTTATTATTTTTTTTATCAATGTTGGTTCACAACTCATGAGTGGTAAACATGTGTGACATTGTTGATATTTAGAATACATGGTCAAGTTTATGTGCTATTTTTGCTGGACATGTGGATGTTTTTTTGATATTTTATTTTTGTTTAGTTTGTATAAACTTTTAGAGGTATCGGGTACCAAACATGTACTGAGTAACGGGTACAAAAACAGGTACTAGGTACCATAACCAAACATACACCATGCAGCAAGCCTAAAAAATAATGTTGTGGAGGTAACGGGTACCAAAGAGGTATCGAGTACCGAAATACCAGTACCGTACCGCTACCAGTACCTGTATCCATATACCAAAACCGGTACCGGTACCGGTTTGGTACAAGTACGGTACCGAGCTCATCCTTAGCATCACCTGTTTTTTATTGGAGTGTATGTCTAACCAGCGTTTGTTTGCCCACGCGTTCAACTTTTTATATTAATGAGAAAAAATTATTATTGGACCGTATGTCCAACTAGCGTTTGGGTTTGTGTCGGCCCAAATGTAAAATTAAAATTGGGTTGGATTAGAGTGAAACTTTGTTGTAGATGTTCTGTTGGGCTAGATCTAGATATAGAATGGATTAAGAATTAGTGCCCAATATTAAACTTAGAAACTTTGGGTCAAGCCCAGTTAGGCATTATTTAAAAGGCCCAAAGTTAGGTTTCTATATAGAGTTGGATATGTCGGGTAGTTCCTTACGGATTAAATGAACACACACAAACACCAATACACCATGTATTATAAAAAAAATTAAATAATTATTAATAAAATTAATGAATTATAAAAGATTTTTTGATATAATATACGATTGACATTACATACGAATGATAAAACGACGATATCATTTTTTAAACTTTTGTTTAATTTTTTTTCAAAAAATTGGTTTTTAAACAAGTTGTTTCAAAACAAACTGTATTTAAAAAACATCATTTTTAATAATTTATTTATTATAACTTTAAAATTTAATTATTTTTGTTTCATAAGATTTTATTTTTTAAAAGCCACAGGTTTTAAAAAACATTATGTTTTTTAAAAGTTTGATATTTTTTTTAAAAAAAAGTTCATTATTTTATGAAAAATTATTTCTTTACAAATTGCATTTGAAGAAGATCTCGTTTTATAATTTAAAAAGAATATTTTTAAAATGAAAAGAATTAAAAAATATCATTTGTAGTTAATGTAATGTTTATTAGGAGAAAGAAGTGGAAAAATAAAATTTAAAAGCTTTATAATTATGACAAGTGGCCTACAAAACCTTTTTTTATTAATATAGATAAATGTTTGATGTTTGTGTATTTCTTTTATATAATGAAACTTAAATAAATAAAAATAAACAACAACTCATTTTCATTCAGTTTGTTTACAACCCTAGTTACACATCATTCAATATGTAATTTGTTCTAACTAATCGTTATGACTTTAAGATCACATTTCGTTATGGCTTTGAGATCATAACGAATAGTTGTGTTTAAGTTGATTATAGACATTAATTGGTTATACATGTAATTGTACCTCTAAATAACTTATGACAATAATTAATTTGATTCGGAACCGAGTGATTCTTAACATCCAGTCATCGATCTAATCAGGGGCGGACCCAGAAAATTTTTTCCTCCGGGGTCGTTTTTTTTTCAGTTTTCGAATAGACGTGTATATCTCAGCTCAATGCTAGAATTTTTGGTTTGGGTCGGGTCAGGTCACACAAAACAATTACAATCACATTATAAGACATATGATAAAGATACGATTTCATTAGAAAGTAAAACACACTACATTTTATTGTTGTTATTTATGTGTCTTCATCTTTTGAAAAATATCCACTACATTATCAATCGAAACCTTCTTAAAAACGTCTTTCTCAATGTAGCAAATGCAAGTATTGTTTAGCGTATTCTTCTTTAAAAAATTAGAGATAATTAAGAAATGTTAATAGATTAATGAAATATGTGTTAGGTGTTTAGTTAAATAAATGAGCTTAGAGATTTTATACAAAATAAACCTACTGGTGATTATTCTGATATTACTGTTCTTAACTAAGTGAGCTATTATTTTAATTTTTAGTGGGTTAAACATTCCAATAAAAATGAGGTTTATGGGTCGTAAAATTTTTAATATGGGTCAGTAATAAAAAATACACGGGGCCAATAAAAAACCGTCAATACATGTTACACATAGGGGGAAAAATTTGCGGGGTCGGTTGACCCCTCCCCACCCTTCTTAAGTCCGCCCATGGATCTAATGTTTACTACATTTTAATTACGTGGTCGGGTGGATATCCCATCGATCCGGTTTTAAAACCATGACACTCAAAATAGAAATTAAAAAGGAACCAATTGTTAAAAGTGTTAATAAAACAAACATGGGTTAGGATGGTTGCCAAAACATGACAAAACAATAGAAGAAATCGTAACCCATCTAAAGTGTTTTGTCTGGTTGCTTCTTTATAAAATGCCAACATACAGTTGTTGAGATAATTTACTTAAATTAGGTTAGAGCCCATGTATAATGTATTACATGGTGGAATAAATAAAACATATATAAAATTATTAGTTTTATGAACATTTTATTTTCTAGATATTATTATCCATTGGTGAAATAAAAATATAATGAATATTTAAAAGTTATAACACATAATGAATTAGAAATTATTACTCTATATATAATATGTATTAATAAATTATTAAAATAATTACATTTATATTTTAGATGTTTAATAGTTTAGTCTACTAATTTACAATAATTATCATTTAATATGAGAGACACAAGAAATATAAATATAGATATATTTATTTTAACATATTCTAGTTAAAAAAAAAGTCATATTAATTGTTTTATTAACTTTTGTATTTATTATGAGAGAGAGGGGGGAAAACGATTTTTTTATATGCTAGAATGATGACACGTGTCATTTGATATGTTAAAACGATGACACGTGTCTTAAGAAAACCTTCTTTTATTATACGTCATAGATTTAATATATTTGTGATTAAATAACACTACCGTCTATTATGGTTTTATTGAACCCTCAACCAAAATGTATGTTCATTTTCCTTAATCTTTATTTAAGTGTATCATTCGTTTTTTGTTACGTATAAAACAATATTCACATCTAGTAAAATCGAATATGCTTTCTGATATTTGTCTCATGTGTATTAAAAACTTATGATGTCATATTTTATTATATAATATAAAACTATGATGCATGTGAGACGTAGATAAGTAAAAAAATAAAAATAAAAGATGCTTCAATGTTACTAACATCATCTATAAGCGATCCTCCTCTCTCTTTCGCCTCATATGACCAACGTCCCATTGACGGTAAATAATTAATTAGTATTGTTTTTCTCTTTTGTTTTCTATGACAAAAAGTCGTATATATGTACCAAAAGAGGCATAAATGACAATATCATACAAAGTATTAACTTATTGTAGTTATTAGTCTAGCCCGGCAATTAACATGAAAACAAAGTAAGTTGTGGTCCAACTTCATGTCTATTTGCTCCATCGTTAAACGACAAATATTGTTTTCTTTCTTAATAAAAACGTTTTTCAAAATAATGTATTTAGAGCTAACTTATTATTTGGGTATTATGTATACTTCTAGACATGTTTTATAGATCTATATCATATGTTGTTTATTGTTTATACATGTTATGTAAGAAGTAAATTTGTTGTGTGTTTAAATAAATGATTATAAACTATCTAAAACAAGTTATTTTAAGAAATTTAAAACTTGCATAAAAAAGTTCAATACATCAACAAAATGGACGTGTAACTTCGGTCAAGCCCATGTTTATTAGTTAATAAGGTACAGTTGCAATTTGTGGTAATAATGACATCTTTTGATATTTTTAATAAGACAATTTTACATATATTTTTAATAATTTTTAAAATATTGGCTAAAAATTAATATTAACTATGCATAATAAGAAGTCTAAAACTTTATATTTATCTATTTCCTAAAATCTATTTTATTGTATAATCATTATATGAATACAGTAACAAAATAAAATGATTCATTAAGTAAAATTAAAAATACATTTCACTACCTAAAAAACAAAGTATTCTTGTGCATGTCCTAAAGTATGACTAGCTACATCCGATTTAAGTGAATCACTTACCCGTTCCGCATATCGTATCGGTTTGCTCGTTATTGTTCTTCGTCTACTTCTTCAACTAACACGTTTATTTCATCTTCATTATATTGTCAATTCATTTGTGGCGGTTGAGTTCAATTTTTCGGGTTCATGGTGGCGCTTGTAGTTATTGTAGCAAAGCTTGAGTTGTGGGCACACCCGTTTTGGAAAAAAAAAACTATTTGCAGCATCGGAGTGAAATGATGATAATTATGAAGAAGACATGGTTAAAAATATATAGATAATATTGCTTTAGTGTGAAAAAAGAATAAAACGTTGAGTTGTGTTTATAGTGGTGTTAGCTTAAAAATAAAATTAAAAGGCTTTTTTATTTCAAACAGTCAAAACATCATCCCACAACGGTTATCACGTGCGTTAGCACGTTAAATCCCCCCTCCTTAACACCCTTCACGCCCACCCCCAAAGCAATTTTTAATGCATGTTAAAGCCCTAACTCAACATTTAACACCTTGGTAAGTGTTCGCAAATCAGATACTTCTAATGGTAAAATACTAACACGTCTATTTCAATCCAAAATCTTATGGCTCAAATCATACAAAACGAATATATAGGTTACTAGCAGCAGTAGATCATTAGTTGTTTAAAAAAGACATAAACTACAAATGTAACTTTTAAGTAACATAATCTTTATCTTTATTAACTATATAATAACTCAAAACAATAAACTTTATACACCTATATCCTTATCTACAAATTTACTATTCTACCCTTAACTATGCAACTACTTAGAACAAACCGGCTCCTCCATAATAGTATCCAAAACCGGTTTCTTCGACCGCGAAACCAAAATCCGGTGACCAAACTCCGGCGAATCCACCACCACCCGCGGCGGCTCCGCCACATCCTCCACCGTCACCGCCACCTCCGGCGAGATCCTCCCCTTAATCCGCTTGGGTGCGCTGCTAACAGACAACCAAACCACCGCCATATCGGGCGGCGTAACGACGGAGTTCAGTCTTCTCATCGGAAACATGACGTAAACGTTGCCGGAGTCCAGATGGTCATCGGCGGAGAGAGGGGAGAAGCGGCGGTTGATGGTCAACGATTGGGCGTTGACGAGGAAGAAATTGGGGCATTCGAGCATGACCTCGGCGGCGTTGACGGAATGGTGGAATTGACGAGTTTCTCCGGTGGGGAAGATGACTGTAGCGGCGGCGGCGACGGTGGTGGTGGTGGTGGTTGATTTGGGGATTATGGTGAAAGTGCAAGCTGTAATGTAGTTTCCCATTGGTGTGTGTTTGTGTGTGTGTGTGTGAGTGATGGTGGTGTTGGTGAATATTTATAGGTGAAGACTGATGGAAGGTGTGTGATTATGTAAATGCGCGTAAAAGGGAGTGAGGGTTTGTTAGTTGTCATGGAGTTGTGCGTGTGATGTATAAGGTTTTAACTTTTGTAATATTATTATTATTTGTTTATGGATCGTGAAAGCGTGTGACACTTCCTAAAAAACGGTCGTGTAAAACGAAACTGGTAGTGTTTTAGGGTGAATGTTACAGAATAGTAATTAAGTTTTAAAAAAATAAGAATTTTGATTTATCTTGACGTGTTAACGCAAGTTAAGTCGCGAGAGTGGGTTGACATTCGAACTTTATCTTTGGATTACTAAACCATCAAATCGAGTTATAATTGGATTTTCTTGTGTCAAGAAAGAAATGGATGAGAAGATGTGGGGGTCGGAATTGGAGTCCAGTATATGTAATTATATTTAAAAAATAAAAAAACATGTTAATTATATTTAAAAAATATCTTAATCTTACGTTATCACTTCACGTCAACATTAAAAAAAAGATAAAATACTTTCTAATTGAAACAAAAAGAAAAACATGTTAAAACATTAAATAAAAATAAAAGCTAAGTGACTTAATTATAATATTTTTTAAGTGGAGCGGTCTAATTGAAATAATTTTAAACTTTATTATTATTTTATAAAGTTAACGGCTGATTTTTGATAGTATCATGTAGGGTATTGTCAAAACGTGCTTATGTGCATAAGTCATTAATTAGTTCGGTTGGTAATAATAAGTCATTATTAGGTCTCATAGACACAACTACAAGTTGGGAATGAGCCTTTGACCCTGCGTAATGGGCGTTAAGACCCATTCTTCACGCCAAAGCACGCCCTGGCCACCACCCTCGCCGGCGTTATGGGCTACTGGCGTTACCACAAAAACGCCATTTTGGAGAGAGAAACTTCAACCGATTTCTGCAATTTCATAGAGAGAAGCTTCAACCACCGCCCACCCCACCGTCCATGCTCGTTGTTCGAATCGTTGTTGTACGAATCGCCGGTGAAGGCTCCAACGAGTGCCGGATATATCGTCGTTGTTCGAATCGTCAAAGAAGGCTGACGAGTGCCGGAAATCGTCAACGAAATCGCCGTTGTTCATTCACCACCAGAAATCGCCAACAAAATCGTAGAAGGCTGACGAGTGCCGAATATATCTTTTTCAGGAGGTAAAGTCACCGGAGGAAGAAGCAAACCTGCGACCGAAGATGATAAAAAGGCGGAGGAGTCAATCTTATTGTGCAGGTTGTGCTAGAAAAGTCTTGGGAATGCCTTTAAAGGCTTTGAGGGTTCGTATATTATTAGATCATTCACAACCCATTCATCATCTTTATTCATATAATTACATTAAAAATCACTACTTTTTATCTCTCCTTTTCAACTTTATCATTACTTTTCTCTCTCCTTCACTCACAACCACTTAAATTATATTAAAAATGTTATAGGATTTTGAACAATGTTTCTCCAAAATACAGATTGAACAGTAAATTTCTCATATCATTCACTCACAACTACTTATAACCATACCATATAATGTAGGGAATACACTCACATAAATATAGGGAACGGACTGTGAATGCTCTTATTATCTTTTCAAACATTTTTGCACTTTTCATTAAAAATGTTATATAAATAAATTAGTAAACAAAATTTGTTTATATAAATAATTGAATGAACATTGTGGGGCATTAATCATTACTATATATTTGACTAAAAAATAGATGCTTAGTTGGCGTTGATATGACAGAAAATACCCCTTAATGGGCATTAACCATTACTCATGGTCTTACTTGTGTGTATATATTTTAGTTCTTGTGCTTTTATTTAGTTGATGAAAATGATAGGAGAGCACGTTGGTTCCTTTATTTGCTTTATGTTTTCATGTAAAAGACCAAATTATTTACAAACTATGATGGTTTTTGTAATCAGTTCATTACTTGCGATGAGGAGTTTGGTCTAAATCGATTAAAACTAGTTCTTATAAGTCTTCAACCACAACCTTTTAGACCATCTGTAATGGTTTAGCCGAGGTTAAGGTGAATGGAACGACGATGATACCTTGGAGGACACATAGGCACTGCAACACACAAAAGGTGAAAGGCACGGCGATGAAACATGGTGGAAGAAGTGATGTGACGTAGGGGGCGGAAATCACCCCCACCCACCTGGCCTGGGGGTGAATATTCGCTAGGCACCACATGTTGATTTTGTCGTTGGAAATTGATTGTATAACTTTCACATCACACTAGGAAAATGTGAAGAAAAACAAGACGAAATCCTATAAAACAAGAAAAAGATTTATGAAAAACTGGAAAAAAAATTGATATGCAACCCTGGGAACTCAGAACGACTCTCTCTCCTCTACGAAGTCCAAGTCAACTTTAGTAAAATTCAAGATAATTAAATGATTGGTCAGAATTAACTTTGCCACTTTTCCAGCTGACCAACCTTCAATCTCCTTTCGATGAAATTTAAATAAACTTGATCGATAAATATGTTTTTATTCATTTCCAATATACTAAATATTTAATTCAATACTCTATATAATTTAATAAAAAAACCAACAAAATATTATTATTATCGTTTCATAAGATAAATTGTAATGATAGGGATCACAACATTTGTATATTTTCATATCATATAAAAAGTTAAAACTAACCTCTAATAATAATAAAGAGAGAAAGATAATGCTATTTTATTTGTATGAATTTGATAGTATTTTCTTATCACGGCACCGTGTTATATGTTCATGAACTGAATTTCCTCACGTGGTTTCCGGTCACGGGATTCGTTTGGTGATCACATTATCCATACCGAATATAGATATAACGGAAAATTCATGAGAAAACTAATAGTTATGCGAAAACAAGAGAAAACCATAGAAATCAATAATATAATTTATAATTTTTTTGTTCTTTTAATTGTTATAAGTATTTGTTACATAAAGGATGAAAAGTCTTACATATACGTAACACTATTTCAAATGAAAAATGGTTACGTATATGTGACTTATGTGTGACGTATATTTAAAATTATGTTACAGTTTTCATTTGATCAATACCCCTATCTATATATAAATACACACATATATAGAGGATAATGACAAAAAACTTATAAATTATGTGATCAATTTCATTGGTTTCCTTTAGTTTTCACATAACAATGTGATTTTCTTAAGATATTTCTCTTATAAAAATATATCTGCATCGCCATAGGATTGATTATGTTATTGATTTTGATAATTTCTGATTTTTTATGTCCTGTTTGATATTGATTCTAACTACGGTTGTTAGTAAGTTTAGTGTGATCATAATCATATTAGTACTATTGGATTTACTTAAAATTATAATAAAACTACAATAAACATCATTATAACTTAGAAGATGTAGCATACAAGCACGCTTGTGACTATTATGATTTCATACGCCAACAAATCTAAGCCTTTAAGGGGCGCCGCCTCTTTAGCAGAGTTGACGGGCTACACCCCCTTAGTGGGTCTTGAGATAGCACTGAGGTGTGGTCCATAGAACGATCCTCGATGGGTCTCATTCAGTAGCAGATCTAGCCCAAAAAAAAATTCTAACCATATCACTTATAGTATTATCATTCAACTTTTTTAGTTAAAATAACTAATAAAAAGTGTTTATGTAGTTTTAAAAACACTTTATAAACAATTGGATTATTAATTATGACATCTTGTTTTCACAATATCTCTTATGAAGCTAATGTCGTATTAATGACTCTTATTGGGCTAAATTGGGCCTGAGACAGTAAGGAGAAAAATAAAAATGTGGATGCTGAGAATCGAACACCATATGTTTCCTAGAGCTGCAAAATTGTTTTACCACACCGGACAAAAGTTTTGAATACTATTCTTACTTTTATTTATGTTTTAATAAAGAATTTTACTAAAAACCAATCTATTTAAAGTAAAATATATTTTTACCTTTTCCTAACTAAGAAAATTGTATGTGAACCAAAATAAATTACTCAATCTCGAACCCAAATAATCTAACCTGATTTAATTCTAAATAAGAACAACTAGGAGAACAATGACTATCTATAAATAAAAGTTATAATGTTAAAAAGAAAATATTTTCAAGAGGGGCATTAATACATGTAGCATTCAAAGCTTTTATGTGATGGTCCGAAGTCTACAAGTATCTTCTGATGTGGATTGATCAAGGAAAACACATGACGGCACCACAAAATTCACTAGAAGATAAGAACGTAAACAAGTATTAAATCTACGTATTTTTATAGTGAAAATCTATATTTTTTAATGTATTGCCAATAGAATAAGCCTTAAATCAATTGATTTGGGAGTAGACAATTTTATGGTCTTTAATTGTGGAGTTCATAAGTTAGGGTCTCATCTAGTTGTAACATCCTGTATTTTTCTTTTTACTTTATTCATTTATGCTTGTGCGTGGACTCGTTAGTAAAAGTTTAATTCATTAGTAACAATAATAGTGGTAACAATATTAATAATAATAATAACAATTTTAATAACAAAATAATAATAATAATAATAATAGTAATAATAATAATAATAGTAATATTAATAATAATAATAATAATAATAATAATAATAATAATAATAATAAGTAACACCAATAATAATAATAATTATAATAATTATAGTATTACTAATAATAATAATAATAATTATAATAATTACAATAATACTAATAATAATAATAACAATAATAATAGTGTTTAAAAGTGAAAATCCTTAAACCAAAGTTCAAGGGGGTATTCTGCCAAAGTTCAAACTTAAAATCAATATAAAACCTTTTAACCAACAGCCCAAACCTCAGGGACTAAATGTGTAATATACGGGTTTTTCTTGAACCGCAGTCCGGTGGCTTCGACCGGAGCTCCGGCCGAGCTCCGGCGAAGCTACAAACGCTACGATTCCTACTGTTTTGACCCAAACAAACCGCCCAAACCGCTCGGCCCCATGAATCGAACCCGAACCCCAATGCAATTTGTGTTATCACGCGTCTAACCTTTCCAAATCAAACTTCGAACCAACCGAATCAATCACCGCAATCGAATCTTGCCTAAAAACTGAAATTCAATCAAATTAATCACACCTAAACTTACTACGCGGCTTAATCAATCAATTAATCAATCAATATAACTAATTAACAGCTCGGGTTTCTCTTATTTTGGTAAATTCAAACGCGGTTTCAACCCGAGAGGGATACACTCGAAGCCAATGAATTGGCACTATATAAAGGGGTCTACTGATGCATTTCGAAGTCCCTAAACTCCCTAAACCATCAATTGTGCGAACTAATCACAGATTTAGAAAACCCCAAATCAAGAAACACCCGAGCCTAAGTCGAGCTCGAAACCCTTCAGAACCTCTGCAATTCGGGTAATTAAGACATGCTTTATGCTCGATTCAGTCCAAGGATCAAAAGCCCCATGATGATTCGAGTGTTTAACACCGAATCGAGGGTTGATTTTGGATCAGTTGAACCTAGGGTTCATCAGGATTTGGGGGAAACGGGAAACCATGTTTAAAATCAAAACAAAACAAAAGTGAACCAAGGCCATGGCCCTGGTTCACTGGTTCCCGCACCTTATCCCCAAGGGGAGGTCCCGGTTCGACCCCGGCAACCCCCCCCCTTTTTTCTTCCCTTTTCTTTTATATTATGTCTTATTCTTATTTATTGTTAATTAATTCTTTTTTTTTTCTGAAAATTAATTCTGAAAAATTTCTAAAATGATTTTATAAATTCAGAATTTAATTTAATTAATTATTTATTTTGTTTATCAAAGTTTTATATGTTTAAATTCAAAATACATTTTTGATATTTTCTTTAAATTATTTAAAACAATGTTGTGTGATTATTTAGAACATATGCATGTATATATATATATGCATATATATATATACATGTAACTATTAACAAATAATTTAAATAATTTACTTATACATCTATTTTTAACTTACATTGTAAAATATATTCATATATTCATATGCATCCATTTATATATTCATTGTAAAATATATACATATACATTGTCAAATAACAAAAATAATTAAGTACTTACATATATATATTCATATATTCATATGCATACATATATTCATTGTAAAATATATACATATACATTGTCAAATATAAAATGATTAAGTACTTACATATATATATATATATTATATATATATATATATATATATATATATATATATAATTATTACTTGATTTATTATAATCAATAAAACATACATAGACCGGTTTAATGTACGATTAATTTTCCCTTACATTAGTCGTTCGCCTTCGCGCAATAAATTTAATTATCATCATTCCATTAAACTCAATTCACCTTAATAACACAAAGTAAATAGATGTTAATCTCTATTCAATCCATTATAACTAATCATCAAACCGATTATAACGCGTTACCTTATTCTTATTTAGGTGCCTTGTGACGTTTGTGTTGGAAATTTTATTCGTGGTTATTCGTATTTCATCTTCAAGTCTTCTTATTATCATGTGAGTTCTTATGCCCCATTTACATATATTTTACACCTTTCGGGGTGAAACATGTTGGTTATACAAACAAACTCATACACGCTTTGATACTTATTACGCACGTGCAATTCTTTACATAGTCGTGGTTATTTGATTATGTTAAGTTGTATATGAGATGTGACATACGTGTGCAATCATTAACTATAACTAGCCTGGCGAAGTCTTAGATCTTTGGGCCTGACAAGCCTATTTGGTGCTAAAGCCGAGGGATTGCCGGCTCCTAGGAGCCGTATGCTTGTGCACTAGGGAACCAAATACACTTAGCTAATCATGCTTATTCGTATTATTCAGTCAAGGTTTGGTTGTAACTATGCATGTTCTATATACTTACTATCTTGTGACCATTGACTAGAATTGCCACATTCTTTCTTATGATATACTTATGGTATTTTAAACCATGAGAACTCACCAACTTGTTAGTTGACTTTATTTTCAACATGTTTCAGGTAATGTGCAAGTTTAATGATGATTGAAGAAATGCTTAAGCTTAGGATATGGACCTAGACTTAAATAAACATTTGGATTCTTTTTCTTTGTTTATTGTTTTCTTGTAAGATGTGGATGATTGTGATGTTTGAAAAACAATTGGTTAATGGCATTATATTTTAACTTAGCGTTATGTGGCTGTGAACAATCTTAACCCTCACACTTCGACGTTTCCGCCGTCATGGTTGGGGTGTGACAGATTGGTATCAGAGCCCATAACTATAGGGATTTAGGTTATTAGAAATGGTGACCTAGACTATAGTTTATGCATGATCCTTATAGAAAAGTATTCTTATGAATACATACATATTGTTTGCATGCTGCCTAACGCTATGCCTTATTATGTGCAATGTGATGCCTTAGCATAGATGCC
Source organism: Flaveria ramosissima (assembly GCA_025215565.1). Taxonomy (NCBI): domain Eukaryota; kingdom Viridiplantae; phylum Streptophyta; class Magnoliopsida; order Asterales; family Asteraceae; genus Flaveria; species Flaveria ramosissima. Next base: position 43,501,084 of record CM046042.1, read on the forward strand.
TTTCTGCATGATTACATATTGTTACTCGTCTCCCTAGACTTATATTAAACGTTGATTCTCCCCGACGATTGCTAATACTTAAACCCTTCCTCGTCTCTAAGTAGAACTTATTGATAGAAAAATTTCTTAGACTTAAGGTCTAATCCTATAAATATCTCATCAAGATTTTTGATTCCACGAACCATAGAACTAGTGTGGTACATAGACACCTGTATTCTGGTTTTCCTGGCAAAAGGCCCTCGGGCTAAGGTAAGCATTTCGTATAAATCCTACGGGACCAGTCATGCTTACCTGGGGAATTCCGGGATGAGTGATAAACTATGGCCAACATACACCAGTTTCTAAGGCGAATGGGTCAATTCATCTTGACGTGTCAACGATTCCAAATGATGATGTGTCATCCAATGGAATCACCCCGTACAACCCATGATTCTTACTTTAACTGTCCATCCTTATTACCCTTTTAACCGATCTTAATTCAATTTATATTTTCCAGCATGTCTCGTTACCAAGGAACCCGAGGAAGATCTGGCCGTAAGCTTGCCGCCCTAATTGCCCGGCAAATGGCTGCGGTCATCCCGACAATGGTGGCTGAACTCAGCAGCACCATGATCGCCAACGTCGCAAGCAACAGCAACGGCCAAGGCGAAAATAGTGCAAACCAAGGTCGTAACAACCAGAAGTGCACTTTCAAGCACTTTAGCTCATGCAAGCCTCCCAGTTTCAGTGGCAAGGAAGGTGCCACCGGTCTCCTAGAATGGTTTGAAGGGATGGAAAACACCTTCGTCAACTGTGAGTGCCCCGAAGCACTTAAGGTGAGGTATGCCACCAGTATGCTGCAACAAAGGGCCTTAACTTGGTGGAACAGTGAAAAGCGAAACCGAGGTCCCGACGCGATCTTGGCTTTAACTTGGGAGGAGTTCAAGAACATAGCCATCGCCAAGTTTTGCCCGAGAAGTGAAATCCAGAAGCTAGAAGAAGAATTCTGGAATTTGAAACAGGATGGCGGGAACCATCTAGCCTATTCTACCCGCCATCACGAGCTGAGCATACTGTTGCCCCACATGGTGGATACTGTTGCCCGTAATGTGGAAAAATTTATCAAGGGGGTGCCGCCTCAGATTCAGGATGCCGTTGTGGGTAGCCGACCCGCAACCCTAGAAGAAGCTATTACAATTACTGCACAGCTAACAGAAAACCACATCCGGGCAGGCACCATGTCTGCAAAGGGGACCAAGAAGACTGAGAAGACGGTTCCCGAGGAGGGCAAGGAGGCTAAGGTTGATAACAGGAAAAGAAAGTTTGTACCGGCACGAAACTACGCAGTGGCCGCTCCTAAGCCATCCCAGAGGCAGTGTGTTCCCGGGGCTGCACCGGCAGCACAAGTGCCCGTGGCAAGGGCTTATGCAGGTCCTCTACCGCTGTGCAACACATGTAAGTACCATCATCCGGGGAATCTCCCGTGTCGCATCTGCACACTATGCGGTAAGTATGGGCATCTCGTGGCAACGTGTCGCCGAGCACTGGGGAACGCAGTGACGGAACCAAACCGGGCATGCTACAACTGTGGAGAACCAGGTCACTACCGACCCCAATGCCCTCGCCTTGTGGGCAATGTTCCACCAGCTCGTGGACGTGCCTTCAACATCAACGCAAACCAAGCCCAAGCGAACAACGACGTGGTGAACGGTACGTAATTTTCAACCCCATCTCCGTAGAATCCCTCTAAAAATTCCTGGTTTATGCCTAAGTGCCTTTTTAAACCTACACAGGTATGTTTCTTATTAATGATACCTATGCTTACGTACTATTTGATTCGGGTGCCGATAGGAGTTTCGTTTCCTTAGAATTCGAACCGATACTTGCGAAACCTCGTACGAATTTGGGGAGACCTCTCACTGTTGAAGTTGCCGATGGAGAACCGATCACCGTCGACGTGGTCATTCGTGATTGTCTATTGTGCCTCGACGATCATAGATTTCTTATCGACCTTATTCCTATGAAGCTCGGGAGTTTCGACGTTATTATTGGCATGGATTGGTTATCGAAGAATCATGCTGAGATCGTTTGTTTTGAGAAGTGCATTCGCATACCCTTACCGACCGGAGACACGTTGAAGGTGTTCGGTGAACGGTCTTCCAAAAGACTCAAGCTTATGACATGCACTCAAGCTCGAAAGTGCCTGAGTAAGAGTTATCCAGCATTCTTGGCTTACGTAGTCAACACTAAAGTCAAAGGGAAGGAACTCAAGGATGTTCCAATTGTACGAGAATTCCCGGAAGTATTCCCAGACGACCTTAGTGGGTTACCTCCCGTACGGGAAGTTGAATTCAAAATCGACTTGATCCCGGGAGCGAGCCCCGTGGCCAAATCACCTTACCGACTAGCACCATCTGAAATGCAAGAACTCTCTAGCCAACTCCAGGAATTATCCGAGAAGGGTTTTATCCGCCCTAGTTCTTCTCCTTGGGGTGCACCTGTCTTATTTGTGAAGAAGAAAGACGGGTCATTTCGCATGTGCATCGATTACCGGGAGCTCAACAAGTTAACCGTCAAGAACCGGTATCCCCTTCCTCGTATCGACGACCTCTTCGATCAACTTCAAGGAGCCGCAATCTTTTCAAAAATCGACTTGCGTTCGGGTTATCACCAACTGCGAGTCCACGACGACGACATCCCAAAAACTGCTTTCCGCACTCGGTACGGGCATTACGAGTTTATGGTTATGCCTTTCGGCTTAACCAATGCTCTGCGGTCTTCATGGACCTTATGAACCGAGTGTGCAAGCCATACCTAGATAAATTTGTCATTGTGTTCATCGATGACATTCTTATCTATTCCAAGTCTCACTCTGATCATGAACTCCACCTTCGTCAAATCCTCAATCTGTTGAAGAAGGAACAACTGTTCGCGAAGTTTTCGAAATGCGAGTTCTGGCTGGAAGAAGTACAATTCTTGGGACACGTTGTGAATAGCCAAGGAATTCACGTCGACCCGGCGAAGGTTGAAGCCGTTAGAAATTGGAGTGCTCCCACGACTCCAACAGAAATTCGATCGTTCCTTGGTCTAGCCGGGTATTACCGACGATTCATTGCCAATTTCTCAAAAATCGCAAAGCCACTCACGTTCCTGACCCAGAAGCACCAGCCCTTCGAGTGGAAAGCCGAACAAGAAGAGGCGTTCGAGACATTAAAGCATAAGTTATGTAATGCTCCTATTCTGGCTCTACCGGATGGAAATGACGACTTCACGGTATACTGCGATGCGTCGAAACAAGGCCTTGGTTGTGTCCTCATGCAACGAGGAAAGGTCATAGCTTATGCCTCGAGACAATTGAAGGTTCACGAGGTAAACTACACGACGCACGATCTCGAGCTCGGAGCGGTGGTCTTTGCCTTAAAAATCTGGAGGCATTATCTATACGGCACGCAATGTATAGTATACACGGACCACAAGAGCCTCCAACATGTCTTCAATCAGAAGGATCTCAATATGAGGCAACGTCGCTGGGTGGAACTAATTAGTGACTACGACTGCGACATCCGATACCACCCCGGCAAGGCAAATGTCGTAGCCGATGCATTGAGTAGGAAGACACACCAAAAGATGGTCTCCGTTCAAGAAATTCGCGACCGTCGGCAGTGGTTCGATACATTGGGAGAGTTTGATACAGAAGTCCGACTTGATGTTCACAATACTACAGTGTTACTACAAAACTTGAGGATCGAGTGTGACATAGAGTCAAGCATTCGAGAAGCCCAGCAAGCAGTACAAAGCGAGGAGAGTATGAAAGATGAACTTGAGCCCAATCTTGTGGCCCAACTGGAAGCAAGAGCCAATGGGTTGATATATTTCGCGAACCGAATCTGGATCCCCAAACACAATAACCTTCGAGCTATTATCATGAATGAAGCACATCAGACTCGCTATTCTATTCACCCGGGCTCCGATAAGATGTACATGGACCTGCGGAGTCAATATTGGTGGCCCGGAATGAAACGGGACATAGCAACCTACGTCGCTAAATGTCTTACATGCACGAAGGTTAAAGCGGAGCACCAACGTCCAAGTGGATTGCTCGAACAGCCCGAAATTCCCATGTGGAAATGGGAACATATATCCATGGACTTCATAACCAAACTACCTCGGACACCCCGTGGGCACGATAGCATATGGGTAATCGTCGACCGATTGACTAAGTCGGCACATTTCATACCCATACGCGACACGTATAAGACATCAAGACTAGCTCGGATTTACATCGACGAGATCGTAAGCCGTCACGGTGTGCCTCTTCATATCATATCCGACCGGGACGCTCGTTTCACTTCTCACTTCTGGTCTTCTATGCAAGAACTTCTGGGTACGCAATTGGATTTAAGTACGGCTTACCATCCCCAAACCGATGGTCAAACCGAGCGGACGATCCAAACTCTGGAAGACCTGTTGCGTCTCTGTGTTCTCGATTTTGGTGGTGACTGGGATACACACCTACCACTCGCGGAGTTCTCCTACAATAATAGTTACCATTCAAGCATCCAAATGGCACCATTCGAGGCCCTTTATGGTCGCAAATGTCGTTCACCGATTTGCTGGACCGACATGGGCGAAAATCTTATCACCGGTCCCGAACTCATACAAGAGACGACCGATAAGGTTGCTATTATCCGCAAGAACTTGGAAACGGCTAGGAGTCGACAGAAGAGCTATGCCGATAAACGTCGCAAGCCGCTAGAATTCCAAGTTGGGGAGATGGTCCTTCTCAAGGTCTCGCCGTGGAAGGGTGTGGTTCGTTTTGGAAGGAAAGGTAAGTTAGCTCCGAGGTTTGTAGGACCTTTCAGGGTTCTGAAAAGAATCGGGAAAGTGGCCTACAAACTAGAACTACCCTCTGACCTTAGTGGAATTCACCCGGTCTTCCACGTCTCGAACCTGAGGAAGTGTTTGGCCGACGATAACTTGTATGTGCCTTTGGAAGACATCCAGATCAACGAGTCCCTACATTTTGTTGAGAAACCAGTCGAAATCATGGATCGCATTATGAAGAAGACCAGAACCTCTACGACCCCAATAGTAAAGGTTCGGTGGGAAAACAAGCGGGGAGCGGAATTCACTTGGGAGCGCGAAGATCATATGAGGAAGACTTACCCTGAGTTATTTTTGTAACCTTCGTTATTTTAATTTCGGGACGAAATTAATTCAAGTTGGGGAGACTGTAACATCCTGTATTTTTCTTTTTACTTTATTCATTTATGCTTGTGCGTGGACTCGTTAGTAAAAGTTTAATTCATTAGTAACAATAATAGTGGTAACAATATTAATAATAATAATAACAATTTTAATAACAAAATAATAATAATAATAATAATAATAGTAATAATAATAATAATAGTAATATTAATAATAATAATAATAATAATAATAATAATAATAATAATAATAAGTAACACCAATAATAATAATAATTATAATAATTATAGTATTACTAATAATAATAATAATAATTATAATAATTACAATAATACTAATAATAATAATAACAATAATAATAGTGTTTAAAAGTGAAAATCCTTAAACCAAAGTTCAAGGGGGTATTCTGCCAAAGTTCAAACTTAAAATCAATATAAAACCTTTTAACCAACAGCCCAAACCTCAGGGACTAAATGTGTAATATACGGGTTTCTCTTGAACCGCAGTCCGGTGGCTTCGACCGGAGCTCCGGCCGAGCTCCGGCGAAGCTACAAACGCTACGATTCCTACTGTTTTGACCCAAACAAACCGCCCAAACCGCTCGGCCCCATGAATCGAACCCGAACCCCAATGCAATTTGTGTTATCACGCGTCTAACCTTTCCAAATCAAACTTCGAACCAACCGAATCAATCACCGCAATCGAATCTTGCCTAAAAACTGAAATTCAATCAAATTAATCACACCTAAACTTACTACGCGGCTTAATCAATCAATTAATCAATCAATATAACTAATTAACAGCTCGGGTTTCTCTTATTTTGGTAAATTCAAACGCGGTTTCAACCCGAGAGGGATACACTCGAAGCCAATGAATTGGCACTATATAAAGGGGTCTACTGATGCATTTCGAAGTCCCTAAACTCCCTAAACCATCAATTGTGCGAACTAATCACAGATTTAGAAAACCCCAAATCAAGAAACACCCGAGCCTAAGTCGAGCTCGAAACCCTTCAGAACCTCTGCAATTCGGGTAATTAAGACATGCTTTATGCTCGATTCAGTCCAAGGATCAAAAGCCCCATGATGATTCGAGTGTTTAACACCGAATCGAGGGTTGATTTTGGATCAGTTGAACCTAGGGTTCATCAGGATTTGGGGGAAACGGGAAACCATGTTTAAAATCAAAACAAAACAAAAGTGAACCAAGGCCATGGCCCTGGTTCACTGGTTCCCGCACCTTATCCCCAAGGGGAGGTCCCGGGTTCGACCCCGGCAACCCCCCCCCCTTTTTTCTTCCCTTTTCTTTTATATTATGTCTTATTCTTATTTATTGTTAATTAATTCTTTTTTTTTTTCTGAAAATTAATTCTGAAAAATTTCTAAAATGATTTTATAAATTCAGAATTTAATTTAATTAATTATTTATTTTGTTTATCAAAGTTTTATATGTTTAAATTCAAAATACATTTTTGATATTTTCTTTAAATTATTTAAAACAATGTTGTGTGATTATTTAGAACATATGCATGTATATATATATATGCATATATATATATATACATGTAACTATTAACAAATAATTTAAATAATTTACTTATACATCTATTTTTAACTTACATTGTAAAATATATTCATATATTCATATGCATCCATTTATATATTCATTGTAAAATATATACATATACATTGTCAAATAACAAAAATAATTAAGTACTTACATATATATATTCATATATTCATATGCATACATATATTCATTGTAAAATATATACATATACATTGTCAAATAATAAAAATGATTAAGTACTTACATATATATATATATATATATATATATATATATATATATAATTATTACTTGATTTATTATAATCAATAAAACATACATAGACCGGTTAAATGTACGATTAATTTTCCCTTACATTAGTCGTTCGCCTTCGCGCAATAAATTTAATTATCATCATTCCATTAAACTCAATTCACCTTAATAACACAAAGTAAATAGATGTTAATCTCTATTCAATCCATTATAACTAATCATCAAACCGATTATAACGCGTTACCTTATTCTTATTTAGGTGCCTTGTGACGTTTGTGTTGGAAATTTTATTCGTGGTTATTCGTATTTCATCTTCAAGTCTTCTTATTATCATGTGAGTTCTTATGCCCCATTTACATATACTTTACACCTTTCGGGGTGAAACATGTTGGTTATACAAACAAACTCATACACGCTTTGATACTTATTACGCACGTGCAATTCTTTACATAGTCGTGGTTATTTGATTATGTTAAGTTGTATATGAGATGTGACATACGTGTGCAATCATTAACTATAACTAGCCTGGCGAAGTCTTAGATCTTTGGGCCTGACAAGCCTATTTGGTGCTAAAGCCGAGGGATTGCCGGCTCCTAGGAGCCGTATGCTTGTGCACTAGGGAACCAAATACACTTAGCTAATCATGCTTATTCGTATTATTCAGTCAAGGTTTGGTTGTAACTATGCATGTTCTATATACTTACTATCTTGTGACCATTGACTAGAATTGCCACATTCTTTCTTATGATATATACTTATGGTATTTTAAACCATGAGAACTCACCAACTTGTTAGTTGACTTTATTTTCAACATGTTTCAGGTAATGTGCAAGTTTAATGATGATTGAAGAAATGCTTAAGCTTAGGATATGGACCTAGACTTAAATAAACATTTGGATTCTTTTTCTTTGTTTATTGTTTTCTTGTAAGATGTGGATGATTGTGATGTTTGAAAAACAATTGGTTAATGGCATTATATTTTAACTTAGCGTTATGTGGCTGTGAACAATCTTAACCCTCACACTTCGACGTTTCCGCCGTCATGGTTGGGGTGTGACACTAGTGGACTAGATGTTTTTATCACAATGTACCTTTGGGCATGGGTTTTTCGTGGAATGGTGAGCGGGCCAGGTCACTAGTGTTCTTTGTGTTCACTAAGCGTGGGTGGCCTTTGGCATTTGAGTTTATCCGGGTAGCCGGACCTAAAGTATTTGTTGGTCGTTAGAAAAAATGAATTGCCAAATATTAAGAAATGAGAGCATTTAACTTATATTAAATAACTAAATAAACGTGTGAAATAAGGAAATCAATAATTTATATGTTCCTATCATAGAAGATTAGTTAAAATCATAAAATTTAAGCAAAAATTGTCAAAGTTGGGGCTCAAGACGTCATATGGGTTGCTCAAAGCATTTTCTTATTTTTTCTCTTTTGTCCACTACTCTATGTTATGATAACATTGATGCCACATATTTAACGATCAATTTGGTGTTTATCAACACACAAAACATCTTGAGATTGATTAGCATTTTGTGTAATATATGGTTTCAACTCAGTCTTTTAATGTTTGTTATGTGCATACACTACTCACGTAGCTGATATTCTAAGCTTAGGGTTGTTATCTTTACGTTTTGACATGGTTCGTTTTAAGCTTCATGTTGTTGCGTCACATTGAGGGGAGCATATTAGATCTATTCATACTTCAAATGTAGTTGACTTTTCTGTCGAGTAGTTAGTTACACCTAGTATGATTGCCATGTGTGTTTTCTTATATAGAGGATGATGTGTATTGTACTAATGCTTATAAGATTACAGAGTTACCATATTTTACACACCTTTTGTTCTTATTATATACTTTCTTTAAGACTGATGTGTAAAGAAAGCTACCATGAATGCATCTTCTCGTCGTAGCAACGGGTGGGGTTGCTGTTATTGAGCCGACCAATTGGTACACAAGTTAAACTCAATCTTGTAATCTAATCTTTTTTTCTAGGGCATTTCATACGGTACGTTTTATTATTTATATTATGATCATAAAATACATGCACAAGGCTATTACTGTCTTTATTGATGTACCGTTGGAAGTATTAGCGCAAAGAATAGCTACATTAGGAACTAAATCTTGCCACTTCTTCATCATGGATGTGGTTATGCTTATATACGGTGAAAATATATTTAAACTTGGTCTGAATATATATGTAATACACACGTTTATGTGTATACGTAAACAAAAACATAAACGTATATGTATACATAATATGCAAGCATATGGATATGCATATGCATATGCATATATGTATATGCATACGTGTTAAAATAATTAATTATTTTTTCACTAAACTACCAACCCATGTGACATTTCATATAACATCTACATGTCAAATTGTATATCTGTGATTAAAGTTAAACCAATGAAAATTAAGCGCTATGTATCATTAATTTTGGGAAATTATCTCAATTCTCTTTTATCATTTTGGTATTTTACTCATCTCATTATGTCGAATGAAACAAACAAATAATTTTTTTTATGGATACTACATTTCATTTTGTATCAAGTTCTATTTTTATTATGTAGTTATCTAAGAGTGCCATCAATGAAATCATATTCATATAATTTGTTGCATCTCTTGTGTGTGTGTATATGCATGTGTTTCTTCTCATTAATTACCATATCCTCATTTTTTATTTAAAGACAAATAATTTGATATTTAAAGTATAACAATTAAGTACAAAATTAGATATCAACCAAACTTATGAAAGTTAATTAAAATACATATCAAAATATCAAAGGATAGCAAAGGTTTATCCTTTTCTTATGACACATGACATGGATTCCTTGTTTTATGCCTTGCCCATCTCATAATCATTCCTCTAGCGTCTTTAGTTATTCTCTTACAAAATCAAAATTAGTCTATAACATAAATGAGTTTTAAGGTCGGAATTAATTGTTAATTAAGTTCGTTTATCTGTTTATTTTTTGTCAAATAATATTTATTAATAGGTTTTTTATATTAATTAATATAGATCTTATTTGAAAATAATCAAATAAATAGCTTGGATGGTATTAATTTCCTTTCGTTGGGACGCTAAAGATATAAAGAGCATTTAGAGTAGGTTCTTATATTATCATTATAATTGTATTATTTATATTATAGGAAATGATTGTGAGTGTAGGAGATAAAACATGTTACTATTCATCCGTATATTTTTTGTGACACTTTTCATTTCTATAACAATTTTAATTCTCTTTGAAAGTGTTTGTGAGTGAAGAATAAAGAAAAAGTAATGATAAATGTATAAACAATGTTATTTAATTAAAAATAAACAAAAAAATAATTTTCAATGTAATTATCAAAAAATAAATAAAGATGCGAAACGTGATGTAAATTCTCTAAAAACCGATCTAACAATCCATTGATTGGTTTTCACAATTTATTACATTAAAAATGTTAGCAGTAACCAATTGTTAAACATATCAGAAGTTGAGATTTGAACCCCCAATAACCGATCGAGTAACAAATACATAAAATCTCAAATAGGTTCCATTACATTTAAACTATATCATAAATTACTTCTTATTAGATGTTACTTTATCACCGCGCTACAACTCAAATAAGAACTATCAAATAGGTGAAAAAAGAGAAAAATCAACGCATCTAACCTAAGAGCATTCACATCCCACCCTCTATATATTTGTGAATGTGTTAACTATATTATAGATAACGATTTTAAGTTGTTGGGAGTAGATGATAGAGAACATGTTACTGTCTATCTTTATATTTGATAAAACACTGCTTATATCTATTAGTATTTTAATATTTTTTGAAAGTGATGATTAGTAGAAAATAGAAAAATAATAATAAAATATTAAAAAGTATTATCTAATTAAAAATTAAAAAAAATTAATTATAATATAATTATAAAGATGAAGATGAATAACAAAATGTGAATTTTTTAAAATGTCTCCACCGTATACACAAAATGTCAATTTAAATCATATAAAATATATGTTTAATTGTTTCACGAAACATTTTGGGTACAAAATTGACACTCTTAAAATATTTGAATTTTGTGAGGGGAACAACACAAAACCTTTCAAAGTAACCATCTAGAACAAAACAACAGCATAAGAACATGTACAACGTGCAACAACACTTGTACCCCACTCTGCACCCACCAACACCACCTCTGTAAAAGAGTCCACCATCTCCACTACAACACTCTTCACTCCCACTGCAACTTTCATGAACACCACCACAAATCTCCAAAAACCCTAATCCCACCACCGCAAAATGCCACCAACAACCACCACCCACCACCGCATCGCCGCCGCCGTCCTCCTCCTCCTATTCACCATCTCCGGCGTAACCCCCAAATCCACCATCGAACCATGCTCAACCACCGACTCCTGCACCGCCCTCCTCGGCTACACCCTTTACACCGACCTTAAAGTCTCCGAACTCGCATCCCTCTTCCAAATCGACCCAATTAACCTCTTATCCTCAAACTCAATCGACATCTCGTACCCCGATGTCGAATCCCACATCTTACCCTCGCAATTGTTCGTCAAAATCCCCATCACGTGCTCTTGCGTTGATGGGATTCGTAAATCGGTGAATACCCATTACAAAACGAGACCTTCGGACACATTATCGAACATTGCGGACGCTGTTTATGGTGGGCTTGTGTCGGCTGATCAGATTAAAGAGGCGAATTCGATTGCTGATCCATCGGTGCTTGATGTGGGGCAGAGTTTGGTGGTGCCGTTGCCGTGTGTGTGCTTTAATGGGACTGATAACTCGATGCCGGCGGTTTATATGTCGTATGTGGTGAAATCGGTGGATACGTTGGCGGGGATTGCGGCGAGGTATAAGACGACGACGACGGATCTTATGGGGGTTAATGCGTTGGGGAATGCGGCTATTGAAGATGGTGATATTCTTGCTATACCGTTATCAGGTAACAGTTTGTGTAAAAAAAAGGGTTTTTTTTGTGGTTTTTGTTGTGAGAAATTGAATCTTGAGGTTTTTGTTGTGAAAAATTGAACCTTGAGGGCGGGTATTGAAGTTTTGTGACCTTGAGTTCGTGGGTTTTATGGGTTTAAGTCGTGAGAAACGGTTGATGTTTCTTAGGTACAGAGTGTAGGGTGAGGTTGTGTGCTTTGTGAAAATTTGTTTGAAATGTTGATTATCATCACTACTTTGATTCTTGAATAAAGGGAATTGGCTTGATCTTGGGCTGAGAGTGAATCGTCATGTTTTGGAGTTTTTGGAAGAGTTGTATTGGGAAATTTGTTCAAAAATAGCTTTCTTTTGTCCATTTTCACTTAACTTGCAAGCTACAATGCTTTGGTTTGATGAAAATATAATGGTTTGTTAAGGGGTGTTTGTGCATGCAATTAAGCTGGTTTTGAAGTTCTAATAATCGGTTTTTAGTAATTGGATGTGAGTGATAATTAGATAGTATGTTTGCCCAAAATTGGAAATTGTCTCTGTTATATGGGATTTCTTGATATGTTAACTTGATGAGCTCATGAAAGGGGTATACATTATAGATGGCGTAATTTCAGAATAAAAAATAGTGATAGAAGAGGGAATACTAATGTTGAGTGTGTCTTTTGAATAAATAAAGGATCCATTTTTGCTTTTGCTGTGAAGGCTATAAGTTGGTTTCTAACTTTAGTGTGGCATTTTGATGTTTTGGGTCTAGTTTGCAAGCAGTGTGTTAAAGCTTACAACTTTTAAGCACTCTACATTTCACTTAGAGATCATGAAAGTTTTTCAGTAGTTGATTTCTGATTTTTTTCATTATATAGTGCTCTAATGGGAGGTGGAATTGTATATGATGAGATGTTGAGATTTACCCTTGTCGATCACAGCTTTGTCGATGTGAAACGATTATAGTCTTAGTTGTGAAGGGCTTACTCACTTGCCCCTAAAAGTTGCAACGTTTGACCAGAAAATCTAGATGTGTGTGAAGTCGAAGTAACCTTGAGAACCAAAAGTAATAACTTCAATAATTTGCATTGATTACAATGAATACATGTCATTTTAGTTTAGAAACTTGCTGAAAACAGAGAAACATCAACGCTTTCTTTGTAGCCAATTAATTAGAATGTAGTTTACATGATCATGGTTAGGTAAATATATAATGTTTTTTATAGCATAATACTCCTTAAAACTTGTTAACAATTGATTTTTTTGTTTCAGCTTGTGCCTCAAACTTCCCAAGATACGCATCTGACTATGCGTTATCTGTACCCAGTGGAGGCTATGCCGTCACTGCAGATCATTGTGTCCAATGTAGTTGCACACCAGGGAGCAGGTTATAACTTATAAGAATACGAGTTTATATCCATGCCATTGCTGAAAAGGCTTCTTTTTTTAACCTTTTTCTTCTTTTTTTCATCTTCATCTTATCTGGTGCAGGTTGTATTGCCAACCGGCTGCATTATCAGTTTCTTGTTCAAGCATGCAATGCAAAAGTAGCAATCTCATGCTTGGAAATGTTACGGTTCAACAGAGCAGTGCTGGCTGCAATGTCACATCTTGTGGTTATGGTGGCTTTGTCAACGGAACAATAATCACTACGTATTATTCTAAACTTTCTATTATTAGAAATTCAAAGATTTGAAAACTAAAACATCATATTTGCTTTTGTTATTATTAAATCATGAAACGGATGGGGTCAATAAGATTTCCTTAATTTGCAGTTACTGAAGTCTTTGTCAACGGAACAATAATCACAAGTCTTTTTGTTAAACAAATTCAACTTACAAATTAGTCCTTTAGTCTTACATATGTTATACTGTCTCACTTTCCTCTAAATCTTTACTCTGCAGGTTGTCGAGTTCTCTTCAACCACGATGCCCAGGTAAAGTGATGTTGAAGAATTAAGTGTTTTGATAGCATATTGTTATTGTTTGGTAGTGACATGCATTATAAACAATAAACATTGTAATTGATTAAAGTTATGGTATGGAACTATGTATGTGATGTGTTTTAGTTTGTTAACCGTTTTGCAGGGCCACAACAGGTTCCACCAGTAATAGCACCACCAACCGTGGTTAGCCCAGACATGGCGTTTGCTCCAACCCCTTCACCTTCCCAGCTCGCTGGTGCACCAATCGGTGGTCTTCCTGGCTCAGTGGTACCATCAACTAGCTCAGGCATTGCATTCCCTCCTGCAAATGGTCCTAGTGGAAGTTCCTCCGGTGCATGCACCTCGATGAACCCACTATCCACTTTCTCACTAGCCATGGTTCTAGTTTTGTTGGTCAAGGTTACGCTACCATTCTTGTAATCTTGCCTCAGTTCGGTACAAACATGTTTGTTGTACATTGAACCTTGATTTATGCCCGCTAGAAGACGTATTTACACGCGTTTAGGCTATTTTGCTGTATGAGGTTTCAGGTTAGGGTGGTTTGTAGTCAAGCTTTTGGAACTTTTGACATTTGAATTAAATGAATGTGTTGTTGGATGATGTCCCATTGGATTCCTTAAATTGTCTGAATGATGTTTTGGGCTCTTTTGGCACTGGTGTTTTGAAGTGGAAACTGTCAATTGTACTCTAGTAAAGTCTGTATCATAGTGTAGCTGTCTCTTTTGGACTTTACTCATGTGCATGTAATATGGGTTTGTAGGATTCTTTGTTTGCAACTTAACATCTCTTTAAAAGCTTATGTATTGTGTGTGTTTATTTATTAATTTATTGGTAAAATAACTACTTTATTCACTATATTTTTAGGCGAATAGTATCAATTACTTATACAAAGATGTTAACATATAAAATAAGTGCATATGACTATTTTATTCGCTATATTTTTTTCATAGGAGCATATACTGTCAATTACTTGTTTATAAATTTCTTCAGATTTTTTTAAATATTTACTAATTCATTCTATTATTTGTGATATTTAATCATTTTAGATAATTAGATTTACATGAAATCAAAACAAAAATATTAATAGATAATAACAGGTGCAAAGTACATGCTTAATCAAAATAATTCCAATCGCTTGCGGGGAGGATGGCTCTTTGACAAAGGTTCCGATGGGTGTTGCGTCCTTTGGTGGAGGTCCAAGGGGTCAAGCCCCCTGTGAGTCTGTGTGCGCGTCTATGTCAGGCGAATATCTGATATCATAGTTGAAGCCTTTGGGAAATGCTTCTAGCTTGGCTATGAGTTGCTCTATCAGTAGGAACTAATCGGTATTATCAACATAAACTATGATCAATAGCAGTTGCAATAGAAAAAACCCATGGAATCAAATAGTAACTAGAATGGTTGACTAGAATGAATTAATGAGTGTGTGAGTTGGTCATTTCTTAAAAAACTAAGTTTCATTGAAAGCATTCATGTTGAGAGAGTTAATACTTATGGTAGTCAAACTTAACTATAAGCCACTTTAACTGTCTACTATCACACTTTTTCTCAAAAACTTATGCCATTTCACTTTGCTTTTTTTAGCCGATGTAGGATAGCAAACATATATATAGAACTAGATGGAGGGACAAAACTGTAAATGATAAAATATTTATGCATCAAAAGCTTGTAACAAATGCAACAACAATGTTCTTAAATGTTTTAAAATTTGATTGAAATTACATTAATTTTCAAAGAGTTGTAGTATAAATAGTTATTTTAAGAGAATTATGTTGAATTGTGATGGAACATGAACACTAGTGTAAAGTTTTTATGTCCCACCTAAGTTTTCATTGAGATTTGTTAAAAGAAAGCTCAACTATTGCATGTTTGTCCACTAAATATAGGTTTCGTGTCAGAGCATTAAAAACACTAATTTTTACTCTCTCTTTCAATTAAATAATACTTTTTAATATATTTATCATTATATTTTCTCTCTCTTCCACTCACAATCACTTTTAAAATATTAAAATAATTATGGGGGTTGTACCGTGATTCTTATATTTCTCTATAGGAAATCATAGTAAACCCCCATAAATATTCACTCTCATTCACTCACAACCACTAACAACCATCCCCCATAATATAGGCACATACTCACAACAAAAAATGAAAAACCCACTGTGAATGCTATGAAAGTTTAGTAGTGTCTCTATTTGGTTATGTCATTTTTTGTTGGATATTTAATTAATGGGGTCACAAATCTTCTCCTTATGTTGTAGAGTTCTTTTTATTTGATACTTGTGTATATTTCTTTTAGTTTTTGTATGCTTATTATTAAGCATTCAAAGATTGTATTTTGCTCATAGAGTAACTAACATTGTATCATTCTCTCTTCGAGATGCACTTCTGGTCATCATCATACCATAATGCAGATATTGATTTGGTACTTACATCTGAATGGACGGTAAGATGTTTACCCAGTTGGTTGAAGAGAAAAAGAAGCGTGTTCCGGCAAAGAAAGAAGCCCCTTTGAAATGGCAGCAGAAGCTTGAAGCTGCCATTGAAACCAATGAAAATAAATCGAAAAAGCATAAGAGAATATCCACGTCATATGATAGTGACAGCCAAAGTGAAAGCGGGCGAGAGATCAAAAAGTCAAAGAGGAAGAATCACAAGAAAAATAGGAGGCATGGCGAGAATGAGAAGAAAGAGAAGAGATCAAAACAAAAGCGAAAAAGGAGATCTTCAAGTTCAAGTGATAATAGTGATAGTTCATATGAAAGAGAATTTGAAAAACGCAGGAAAATACGCATTCACAAGAAAAGCATCGTCGTTATTCAAGCGATGGCTCTGGTGATATAAGTTCTTCCGGTGATGAAGATGCATGTGCATTAAAGCAAAGAAGACACTCAAAGCATCATAAGCATCATAACAGACAAATGAAATCAAGTGATTCAGATTCTTCAAATGAAGAAAATGATAATGTTAAGGGGAGGAAGAGAAGGCGTTCAAGGCATCGTCATCACAAACATCATAGACATTCAGATTCGAGTATTTCAGATGATTCTCGCTTTGAAGTTGGTGTAAAAAGGCATGCTAAGTGCCACCGCAGGTCTTGTAGCCATGAATTGAAATCTAACTCTGATCACAAAAACTTCATTATAGCTGTTAGCTTTATTGATTGCAACTGCTCTTAGCTTTATTGATTGTAACTGGTTATTAATATTTATTTGACCGACCCAACCCAAACCGAAAATTCAAACGTTAGGTTAAGAGACATCTGAACATCAAAAAAACCCAACTCTGGAGGGAAAAAAAAGATCCTAGGTTCAAATTGTCAGTATCGACTGTTTTATGCTCAACCCAAGTTCCAAACAAATTACCAATGAAGAAAATGAAGAATCTGCTTATGCAAATGAAAAGCCACAATGACACCCGGTAATCTAGAATACAAAAACCATCATCAAAATACCATTCGATATTGTGCATAGTTTAAAATTAGGACCGTAGACTACATAAAATAAGGTACATTCTATTTGGGAGCGTCTCCAGTTGTAAAAACTCTGTGTAACAGAATGCCGAACATGCAGAGTTTTTATGTAGGTAGCAACTGTATGTTTACATCTCAAAAAATGGTGTTATTCTGTGATCCCTGGTCTGAGATGCTTGGCACTCAGGAAAATGGGATGAATTAAACAATCCATGAAACTCGACCTCAAAAGTTCTTCAAGATCTTCTCATTGGGTACTCCATTGCCAACAAGAATAGAGGTAACCTCCTACAAAACATCGTTTGTTCAAATATTTTGAGACAGAATTTAACAATGTGCAGACGTATGTGCACAAGATGTACAGAACTTAAAACTGACCTCAGCCATCTGCTTTTGACCGCAAAGGACGGCACCTGTTGAATCAGGTGCATACAGTTGTTTTGCTCTAGCAAAAGCCGCCTGCTCAAATTGCGCAGATATTCATAGGGGGGAATATGAAACAACAGACCTTATCAGAATGAAACGAAATATGCACACAATTTTTACCTGTACATAGCCAGCTTCACCAGCCCAACTAGCATCAGGCTGAGACAACACAGGAACAATAGTGACTCCAGAAGATTCCCATGATTTGAATCTATCCTAAAGTGGTTGAAGAAAACACAATCTTAGAACCATCTAAGGATAAAAGTGAACAGAAAATTAACGGTTAAAGATAAAACCTGATAAGCCATTCTTTGAAGGTTTCTTGCACCATAATATAACCTCACATCTGATCTCTTGTCTGCGCTAAAGCCTGATTCGATTAAAGATCGAATGGGGCTGCATGGAATACATTATCATAAATGAGTTAATTGTAGGGAACCCAACCAATAAATATATCACATAATCATACAATATATAATATTGGGATAATGTTCGTGGAAGTACCAAAGCAATCATTTTTTTGTTAAAGCCACCCATATACTGATGAGTCATCAAGGTACTTATATGATTTCACTTAACACCTACCCCAGCCCAAAACATCCTGGAGAATGAAATTTACCTTCAAAGGTTTTTGAGAGGACAAAAAACCATATGATGCGTCAACATATTATAGGTTATAATTATTATTTTTTTCAGTATTTTCATTATTTAGCAGTTTTTGACAGAATTGGTATAGTTAATAAAACCAAATACATACTTTGGTGGCCTATAAATTCATTTCACCATATGGAGGCATTGAGGATATTCCCAACTAATCTCTAATTCTTTAAGGTTAGTCTGACATGCATCTTACAGCTTAATGGTTATTGAAGCTAGTGTTGCTTCTATAGTAGCATACATTATTAAAAAGGGACAGAAAGGCATCATCAAGAAGATCATCCATAAAAACTGGTGACATGGGGCAAAATAAAGGAATCTTATCAACTTGTTCCACAGTTCTTTCAATAGATAAGAAAAGACTGACTACTCATTTGATTTAATTGTTACTACATACTAAGTTAATTTAATTGTTGCAACATGCTACATATGCATTTCGGAATAGAAGCATAGGTCATAGCCTCATATATAGCAAGTAGCATGGCAAAGAAGATCAAACCTTGTTAGGTCGTATATACATAACATATCACAGCACATGCCAAGCATGCATGGATAGCAAAATGAGTAGTTGGTATCTTGCATTATCAATAAATGGTAGTGTCTTGTTATTGGTCATAGTAGTGTTGCCAGTTACTCTTGAATCATTAGTGGAGTAGTGGGTAGTTTCCTTGTTAGTGGCAGGTTGGTATGTAAGGCTATAAACATAGCCCCCGTTTATGTTTTTCCATCATGAAATGAATATGAATTGAGTCCTAACTCTCCTAATTTTCTTTGTTCTTCTATTTTGAATTCTAAAAACTGTACATATCAGTTGTTGCTCAATATTTCCCATGTTACATCTCATCAAATTAGAGAAACCATAGTTTCTGATGACAAAATTGCTAAATCTACCAATTCCTTGCAAGTTCTCATAGAAAACAACAAGACACTATCCAACATCTGGTAGCTATTTTGCTTCCACATATGTTCCCTTATGCTCAATACTACACCAACACTAAGCTAACAAAAATCCTAAGTAATCTATAACAGAAGATAAAGCAATCATTAAAAACTTTGATGGAATAAAATACTCTGCATGGGATGAACACGTGGCAGAAGCATCACATACGTGGAAGGAGTAAATACATGGTGCACGTGGTGGAGTACCGTTTGAAGATTTGAATAAGTCATGCGCACGTTTTTTCGTAGTCATAGTTTGTTTTTCTGTTTCATATTATTTAGGAAGTTGTTGCTTGTTTCCGTTTGTTTCCGTTGCATTGTATTCCCTATTTAAGGATCAGTTTGTTGATGAATAAAGAATCAGAAATTGTTGAGTTCTATACCAGCTTTGTTTCTTTCAATCTGGTATCAGAGCTCCGTTCCCGATCAGACCTAGAATCATGAGTGAAGAGAAGTTGAAAGTGCCCCAGTTCGATGGACACTACGAACACTGGAGTGAGATGATGGAGATCCTTCTGCGAGCCAAGAAGTTGTGGAATCTGATAGATCCGGGAATAGAAGAACCGGCAGCCGGGATTGCCGTGAGTGATGCCCAGAAGAAGAAGTTGGAAGAATTGCGCCTGAAGGATCTGCAAGTCAAACACTACCTTTATCAATCAATTGATAGAGTTACGTTTGAACAGATCCTTGACAGGAAGACAGCAAAGAGTGTGTGGAATTGTATGAAGCAACGATTTGAAGGTAATGATAGAGTAAAGAAGTCGATGCTGCAAAAGCTCCGGAGGGACTTTGAAGTCCTTGAAATGAAGAATGGTGAAACCATCACCGAGTACTTTGCTCGGGTTCTCACCATTGCTAATCAAATGAGAAGCAATGGAGAACTCATGCCTGATGTAAAGATCGTTGAGAAAATTCTGCGCACTCTCAACGAAAAGTACTTGTTTGTGGTGGTGTCCATAGAAGAATCCAAGGATGTAGAGAAGATGACTATTGATGAACTACAAAGCACACTCCTTGTTCATGAGCAGAAGTTCAAGAAACCCGAAAAGGAAGAAGAGCATGCCCTGAAAGTACAACATGAGGAGTTCACAAGTTATCGAGGACGAGGCCGAGGAAGATCGAGCTCCCGAGGTAGAGGACGAGGAAGAGGGAGACAATTATTGAACAAGGAAACGGTGGAATGCTACAAATGCCACAAGCTTGGTCACTTCCAATATGAATGCCCTTCATGGAAGGAAACCAACTATGTTGAATTTGATGAAACTGAAGAAATGATGTTGATGGCCACTGTGGACGAGGAGGAAATGGTAATGATGCAAGCAGAGAACTCGCAACGAAGCACGGTTTGGTTTCTTGATTCAGGATGCTCAAATCATATGTGTGGAGTCAAAGAGAAGTTCACCCACTTGAATGAAAACTTTTCCCACTCGGTCAAACTTGGAAACAACACTAGACTCAAGGTAAGTGGAAAGGGTCGTGTTAAAGTAACTATTAATGATGCTGTGTTCATAATACAGGATGTATACTATGTTCCGGAGCTTAAAAACAATTTATTAAGCATTGGGCAACTACAAGAGAAGGGTCTTGCATTCCTCATTCAATCGAATGTATGCAAGGTCTTCCATCAAGACCGAGGGCTGCTCATTCAGAGCTTCATGAGCAGCAATCGGATGTTCCCATTGATTGAACAAGGAAGAGGAGTAGAAGAGAAAGGAGAGGAAGACTGCATGTACTCTAATATTGAAAGTGTCCCGAGACTTTGGCATGAGAGGTATGGTCACTTGAGCAAAACCAGTATGGAGATGCTTCAACAAAAGGAAATGGTACAAGGCCTACCCACCTTTAAGGCTGATGAAGATGTGTGCACAGACTGCTGCATTGGGAAGCAACATAGAAATGTCATTCCCAAAGTCAGCACTTGGAGGGCAAAGGAGAAGCTGGAACTAATTCATGCAGATATATGTGGGCCCATATCTCCTATGTCCAAAGGTGGAAAAAGGTACTTTTTAAGCTTCATTGATGACTTTAGTAGGAAAGGGTGGGTATACCTACTGACTGAAAAGTCAGAGGCATTTGAATATTTCAAGGATTTTAAAAGAAAGGTAGAAAATGAAACTGGGTTGTCGATTAAAGCTCTTAGAACTGACCGAGGGGGAGAGTTTATCTCCAATCCATTTAATAATTTTTGCAGGGAAAGTGGTATTAGACGGCAACTAACCACGAGTTACACGCCCCAGCAGAATGGGGTTGCCGAGCGCAGAAATAGAACAGTTACTAACATGGTAGTCACCATGTTAGCAGCTAAAGAAATGCCACGAAGCTTCTGGGCCGAGGCTGTTGTATGGACATACTATGTATTAAATAGATGTCCTACTAAAGCTTTGGATGATGTGACTCCTCAAGAAGCATGGTCTGGCATAAAGCCTAGTGTGGACCACTTTAGAGTATGGGGCTGTCTGGGGCATGTGCATGTACCAAAAGAAAAAAGAACAAAGCTAGAAGATAAAAGTATTACTTGTATTTTACTTGGCCTTAGTGAGGAGTCCAAAGCTTATCGACTTCTCAACCCAAAGACCTCAAAGGTAATTACAAGTAAAGATGTGATCTTTGAAGAAAACAAGAAGTGGAATTGGGAGGCTGAATCAAACACCCAGGGTGGTATGGAGTTAAGATGGGGAGAAGATGTGTTCACTGATAGCAATGATGTTGAAGATGATGTTGTCGAAGATGAAGATGCTCCGGAGGAACCAGAACCAAACACTTCTGATAATCCTAATGCAAGTGCAGAACCAAGTGGTGCAGAAGTAAGGGAGGGACGACAACGTCGTGCTCCCACTTATCTTCAAGATTATGTTATGGGAAATATTTTGGAGGATGAAATAAATGTTGTTGATGAAGGTGTGTCAGATCCAATCACATATGAAGAGGCAGTCAAAAGTAACAAGTGGAGGAAAGCCATGGATGTTGAAATAGAAGCTATCAAGAAAAATCAAACGTGGGAACTAGTTGAGCTGCCACAAGACACTAAATGTATTGGTGTCAAATGGTTATACAAAACTAAGCTGAATGAAAAAGGTGATGTTGAAAAATTCAAGGCTCGGTTGGTGGCCAAGGGATATTGTCAAGAAGAAGGTATTGACTATACGGAGGTATATGCCCCGGTGGCCAGAATGGACACCATCAGGATGATGATTGCTGTAGCTGCTCAACGTGGGTGGACTTTACTTCAGTTAGATGTGAAGTCAGCATTCTTGTATGGAACGCTACAAGAAGATGTATACGTACAGCAACCGAAAGGCTATGTGGTTAAAGGCAGTGAGCATAAAGTATATAAGTTACACAAAGCGTTGTATGGGCTGAAACAAGCGCCCAGAGCCTGGTTCAGCAGGATTGAGTCATATTTTTTGAGAGAAGGTTTTGAAAGGAGCAGCAATGAACACACTCTCTTTACCAAGAAAAACTCACGAGGTAACTTGTTGTTAGTTAACATTTATGTTGATGATCTTATTTACACAGGAGATTGTCAAAGTATGCTGTTAGAGTTCAAACAATCTATGAAAAGAGAGTTCGAGATGTCAGATCTTGGAAAGATGCGATTTTTTTTGGGGATAGAAGTGATGCAGACAATCAATGGAGTTCATATTTCTCAGCAGAAGTATGCTATGGAAATCTTAAAGAAATTTGATATGGAAAGCTGCAATTCGGTGCTCAACCCAATTGTTCCAGGATGTAAGTTGGTTGCTGATGGTGGTCCGAGAACAGATGTAACCAAGTTCAAGCAGCTTGTGGGCAGCTTGATGTACATCACACTAAGTCGACCCGATATACAGTATGCAGTGAACTTGATCAGTCGATTTAGTGCTGATCCTACTGAGGAACATTATGCAGCAGCTAAACGAGTGTTGCGATACTTGAAAGGTACAATTGACTTTGGTTTATGGTATGAGAGAAGCAAAGAAGGGTCACTTGAGGTGTACACCGACAGTGATTTTGCTGGGGATGTGGATAGCAGGAAAAGTACTTCGGGGTATGTGTTTTTGTGGAACAAGGGTGCAGTTGCATGGTCATCAAGAAAGCAAAGTATAGTTGCACTATCATCCACCGAAGCCGAATATGTAGCAGCAGCAACATGTGCCTGTCAAGCTGTATGGATGAAAGGGATCCTTCAGGAATTTGATTTGAAGTTGTCAAGGGGAATAGTGATTAAATGTGATAACACCTCAGCCATCAAGCTATCGAAAAATCCCGTGTTTCATGGAAGATGTAAGCATATTGGAGTTCGATTTCATTTCCTGCGTGATCTTGTCAAAGAAGGAATCATTA
The DNA here is from genome assembly GCA_025215565.1 of Flaveria ramosissima. Lineage (NCBI taxonomy): Eukaryota > Viridiplantae > Streptophyta > Magnoliopsida > Asterales > Asteraceae > Flaveria > Flaveria ramosissima. The sequence goes on from CM046042.1 coordinate 43,524,791, forward strand.
TCCTAGAGCACTGTGGAACTCATGATCAAGTTGCAGATATCTTTACAAAGCCTCTGAGTAGGGATGTATTCATAAAGTTGAGGGAAAAGCTTGGAGTATGCAGTGTTCGTGACAAACTTGATGAGGATCCTCAGTCAAGTTTGAGGGAGGGTTTGATGGAATAAAATACTCTGCATGGGATGAACACGTGGCAGAAGCATCACACACGTGGAAGGAGTAAACACATGGTGCACGTGGTGGAGTACCGTTTGAAGATTTGAATAAGTCATGCGCACGTTTTTGTTTCGTAGTCATAGTTTGTTTTTCCGTTTCATATTATTTAGGAAGTTGTTGCTTGTTTCCGTTTGTTTCCGTTGCATTGTATTCCCTATTTAAGGATCAGTTTGTTGATGAATAAAGAATCAGCAATTGTTGAGTTCTATACCAGCTTTGTTTCTTTCAAACTTATGTTCAACCAGACAACAAAGACTAACTGAACTATGGAGGAAGATGAATCAATGCTATTGAACTTAATGGTATCCCATTGCTCTACAAATATACAGTACTACCATATGAGCTAACAATCCTATCATACATACTGTTCAATCTGCTAATTGAAAAGCAAAACATGCACATAATCATCATTTAGGTCTAAAATCTCCACTAAATTATCAAAAAACATACCTAATTCCAGATCCAGTAGCGAAAATGAAAACAGATTGATAATCCTCCGGTGGAGATATTTCATCCGTATTAAACCCTTTCCCCATCACCGGACTCACCTCCACCACATCTCCTTTCGCGAGCCCACACAGCACCTCCGCCGTAGATCCGGCGATACTCTTAACCAAAAACTCAAACACACCGTCGGCAACCGCCACCGCCGGCGGCGACGCGATCGCCAGAAACGACGGTTTCTCGACGTTAGGGATCCGGAGCTGCAGATACTGTCCGGCGACGGTGTACGACGCCGCCAGATCGGCGGACTCCGACACGTCGACGGTGACGTGGAACAGCGACTCCGCCGCGGGCTTCACGGCGGCGAGAGGGGCGGGGGTCCAGAGAGTGGTGTCCTGTTGGCGGACCGCGGCGGCGACGGCGATGGAGCGGCGGCGGAGGGGGGTTAGATGACGGTGGATGACGGTGGCCATGGGGAGGGATTGTGTGTGGTGAGGTGCATGGGGGCGGAGGTGGGGAAGCGTGTGAGGGTTTGGTGAGGAGAGAGTGGTGGTGAGAGACATCGTGTGTGGTTAATTTTAGAGTGCGCCGCCGTGAAAGGGGGTGATGGGGCGGCGGATGTTAAAGTGCGCAGGGGTGTATTTTACTACACACACGTGGCATGCATGTGGATATGGGGATATCTTGGTGTTTGGTTGCGACCAATTGAGGAGTGTTTGGGATCAAGTTCAATAAAATTTATTGGTTTGTTTCGAACGGTATCATTAGTTATTGGTTTGGTTACTAGGTTTTGATATTATGAGAGTACATAAAAATATGTTGTTAGAGTTGGTTAAAGTTGATAAAAATGAAATATTTTTTGTTAAACTATAATAGTTTCGTGATCAGTTTTAAAACAAAATGCATGACTTGACATGTGAAAAGTAGGAAGACGATGGTGCCAGTTAGAGCAATGGATACTATTAATGTGGATGTCGGAAGGTGTGGAGGTGTATCTAAATAAAATTGTCTAGAGTTACACATCTTTTATGATGTGGTCCATGATAGGAGCTTGTGCCGACGTAAAATTAAGGTTATCGTCTTAGCATATCATTTACTTAGGGGTGTTCAGATAGGGGTGTTCGAAAAAAATTGTAATCTGATTCGTATCCGAAACTGAATAAACTGGTCTAAGTCTTTATTTAGATATTCGGATCAAATCTCATTTGAATCTAAATTTCTTATTGGGATTTAGGATATCAAAAACATTTAATTTGGATATCCGATTAAAACGAATAGGAAGCCTGTTATGTTTTTTGTGCAATACTCGTCACCCAACTACCAATTATGTTCGCTCACCCGGTATTCAAAAATCTTGACGCCTTTGACTCATCCAGTACTAAACTACGACACAATAATCGATTATTGTTGTTTAAATTTTGAATTTACGTTCAAGACTAACTTGTACTTTTTGGTTTTATATGTTTTATTTGTGATTTAAACTAGTAAAATGCTATGAATAATAAACTAGTAAATAAATTAAGAACAAGAAAGTCAAAAAAATTGTTATTTGGGTAATTCAGATTTATCCGATCCGAATTGAATTTAGATATATTCGAATCGGATAGAAATATCCCTTATTCGGATCGGATTAGATTTCGGATATGGTCATGAAACTTTCAAATCCGAATAATCTAATCCTAATAAACTAAACAATCCGTCATCTGATCCGATAAAACACCCCTAGTGTTAATAAATCATAATTTAAACACTTATTGACCAAACCAAAAGTATTTAAACCTAAAGTGATCAAGAACCAAAACTAATATGGATCTACTATGAACAACTCTAAATACCAGAACAAAGATATTTGATCAAGAACAGAAATCAGATCAAAAACAAGATGATCAGATACAAAAAATATAAGATAAACACTCTAGAAAGACATGAATCATCACTGTAATGAAAATCCTAACAAAATCAAGTGTTACATAAATATGAGAGCATCAAAGACAAAGAGAATGATCGAGACTAATTAAACAAAAATATTGATGACCAATATCAGATATTGATGTTGAGCAGATGATTTCTTCATGGAGATTATGTCACACCTCGACAAAGCGGCAGAACATGCCGGGGCGCAACTAGATTGTTCAAATGCACACGACACTATTAAAGTGACAATATTTAATCAACTCATTCATTTCATAACATGTTCTTACAAATACAAGATAATAAATAGTTCTTAACTAATAACCTAACGGTCCAAAATAAAGTAACGTCTTTAAATCAACAATCAACCGACAATTAAACCTGTAGCATTGCATAAAATATGTTTTGTCAACATGTATGTTGGTGAGCAATTCCATGACTTTATAAATATAATATAAGGCAAAAGTAGACAACTCAAATATGTGAAACCGTAAATAAAAGCTACAATTGATGTATATAAATCATAAATAAATGAGACTCCTTTCTAATTGATAAAACTACCATATTACAAGGAGGAGTGTATGATCATATTTATTGAGGATGAGGATGAGGCTAACCGATCAAAAGCAATAAACATATAGAAATTAATCATATGAGGTATATAACATACAATTAGATAATTATTCTAAGCAACACATAACCTAGAAGTTGTGGGTTGAGAATCTAGGTGTTCATTTTTTTTTGGTTGAGTAAGTATGCTTGCTACCCCCAAAGTATAGAAGAGAAAACGGAGATGAAATTACTCACTTGGAAAAAAATGACGTTGATGAATAAACTTAGAATAAAATCCTCAAGTAAGCGAGTCCGACGGTTTAACGTGCATATCCTATATTGAAAGATATTGAGTAAGTATTGAGTCTTGAAGATGAAATATAAATAGTATAAAAGTTCATAAAAATAAGGCTTGAGTTTTCGGTAGTTTTAGTTATATTTTACAAAGTGTGTTTAAATAACGTAAGTATAAAATGAGTTTTACAAGAAAACGGGTCCTTGATGTTTAGTTTTACTCAACCATTGTTAAGTTTTACATAGTGGAGTTGGTTTAATGCTAGTGTGCACGACCCCGTTAATGTAAGCATCAAGATCCGAGTTACACTCTCTTAAACCCGAGTTTGAGACTTTAATTAATAAAGAAATTCGCTTAAACCCGATCTTAGTATAAAACCAAATTTGGTTCCGTCATACCATAATCTTATTAATATAAATAATATAAACTGAAACATAAGTAAAAAAAAGTCAGGAAAGATTTTTTTTGGCGGTTTGAACGGTGACTAGCTCGTTAAGACGATAAGTTCGACTTTTACTCGAGTTTATTTTTTTTACCCGAAACTTGGTTTGAGCTAATATTTGGTCTAACACTCCCAAAATCTTAAGTAATATGAGTAATATAAAGTAAAACATAACTAAAAAGATAGGTTGAACTTTTGATGGTTTGAACATTGACTAACTCGTTAAAACGGGTGTTCGGTTTTACTCGGTTTTTACCTGAAACTTGGGTTCAAGCCAAGATTTGTTCTACACCTCCATATCAACCATATAATAACTAAAATATCAAGAAAAAATCAGATCTAAAGTGTTTGATGTAACATGGTCGCTTAAAAGTTATTTAAAGTGCTTAAACGAGCGTTCGGTTTGGTTCGGTCTTTGACTCGGTATGAACCCGAGGATGGTTACCACATGTCCAAAACCATTGAACTAAAAATAAGGTAAAATTTCCAGATCTAAACTCAAACAAGAAAGTTAAGCGAGTAAACTTCCCGAAAACGACCCAAACGGGTCTAAAATGCATAAATATGAGTTTGAATGCCCACAAGACTTAAATAAAGATGAAATGGTTTTGTATACATAAAATAACTTAGAAAAACTGAAAATATCAAAAAACACATACCCGAAATGATTTGAAATGCAAGATTCGGTTTCGTTGACTTTTTAAAGTCAAACTTAAGCAAAACTAGCTAGAACAACTTACAAGATCAAAACTTTTGGGAGAAGAAGATGAAAATATGCAGGTGAAATGGTTGAGAATGAGTGGTATTTATAGGGAAAGATTATGGTTTAAGGAAATGGGTAATGCGTTTGTTCGGTGGGTAAAATGGTGCATTTTGATTCTTTTATTTAAAATTAATTTTGATTTAAATAAATTATGATTAGGTATAAAGACATGTTTGGAGGGTTCTAGAATAATTATGGGTTAGGTCTTGGTTGGTTTGGATGGTTAAAATACGAGTCCGGACCTTAAGCGAGCTTAAACGAACCGAAAACGTTAAAAAAACTGATTTTGCTGAAACGAACTGTGGGTCACACTACGACAAGTATGAAACATGATTACAACATAAAATCCATCATTTTATTAATATTCAAAGATCCGAAGACCAAAACGAGTCGGGTTCACAATACAGAATAACAAATACAAAGCTAGTCGAAAATGACGAATGTCACATATTAAAACCCTAGATGGAGAAGATGAAGACAGTGAAGATTAACTGATGATGGAGACGATCTAAGATTTGGAGCTACAAAACACGAACTCTCTATTCTTGAATATATCAACTATGCCATGATCTTTTTGTTCTCTCATGACCAAATCCGTATATGTAATCTTGATGTAAGCCCATGTATCCAAGTCCCCCAGATTGCTCTTGATCTTTGCTGCAACAAGCCCAATTTACCTCAACGACATTCTCTGTCATCAAACAGATAAAATACCAATAGTTAGAAGAGAATAGTTAGAAAATATATAAGACACTTATATATCATATATGTTTGATATTAAATTGAAAAATACATATATTTCAACACCTAGTATATTATGGTGTTATAGATGTTGCTACTTTATTCTTGCATCATTTTTGTTAGTGTTGCTTATTTTTTCATCATGTTTTTATACTTTGTATTGATGTTTGTCTAATGTTTGTCTTAGAGTCGAGATTTTCTCTTAAAACAATATCTATTTCCATCCACACGGATAGGGTAAAATTTGCCTCATCACATCCCTCTCAAACTCCACTAACATCTTGCTATGGGAGGGATTTACTAGGTGTGGTTAACTAATCAATTAAATTGTGACTTGACAATAAAACTATTGGTTGAAACCAGCTTTATAGATGGTTAAGCCAAATCGTTTGAGAAACCGTGCAAGAGAGCCCTTTTGAAATCAACTTTGATAAAATTCAATCGTTCTTAAAAAAAATCAAAGAATAGAATTTTGTAGAGATATTATGATATTGCAAATATGTATTGGTAGGTACATTGTTATCGTCAAGCCCATCCAATCTATTTGATGATAGATTCAAACCTAGGTGTTTTAGCTTGTGCGGAATCCTAACTCGCTTAAGAGAGGACTATTTTTATACGAGTACACGTAATTTGTCACTTTAATGCATAAGCATCACCAATAGGATGTTGTCTTACGTGTGCGCAAGCGATGACATGGCTTGGCTTTTTATTTATAAACGATGGATGTATGGCCCTCAATATGTCATTAAGAGTCACCCAAGAGGAGACAAATCGACAACTAGACGAGTTTACACTAAATCATTTTCAAAGCTCGACTCTCGATTGTATTTTATATTTCTTGTAGTCTTGCTTCACTATGGTTGCCATTTCAATCAATACCAAGATCATGGTCTATTTACACAATCACTTATGAAACTTTTAAAATTTAAACATAAAAAATATTAATATACTAACAAACATTGACTACGTACTCAGAGAGATGTAGTTTCGGCCAGAAAAACAGAAACACAAGGGAAAGTTCATACCAAATTCACGTATTTTCTATAATCACATGTAGAACTTAAAAACACAAGAAAACATAGATACTAATAAAAAATTTTCACATATATTATCATAGCTATAGTGTTACTTTTCTTTTGAAATAACTATATGTATCGTCATTTATCAACCCTTAGAGTTGACACCACAACGAAAATGACCACTTTGATAACCCCTTAAAACGAATATTCTTCTCAACACTCAAAACACTGTAATAAAGCGAACAACAATCACACCCCTTCTTCCTAATTCTCCTCATTTTCAAACCCTAGTATCACCCCCTCACCTCTCACCGGCGATGGCTTCACGGCGGCTCGCCGCCACCCTCCTCCGCTCCTCCGCCCTCCGACCACCACTCAGATCTCCACTCACACGCGCCACCAGAGCCTCACGCGCTCTATCCCAACTCCACCCCTCCTCCAACCACTTCCTCCACCGTGTAGTCAACTACGCCACCTCCGCCGCCACCGCAGCGCAGCCGAAGGCACCGGCCGGAGAAGGATCTGGTGTTGGGAAGATCACCGATGAGTTCACCGGCGCCGGCGCGATCGGGCAGGTGTGTCAGGTGATTGGTGCCGTTGTTGATGTGAGGTTCAGTGAGGGTTTGCCCCCGATCCTCACGGCGTTGGAGGTGTTGGATAACTCGATTAGGTTGGTGCTTGAAGTGGCGCAACATTTGGGGGAGAATATGGTTAGGACGATTGCTATGGATGGTACGGAAGGGCTTGTGCGTGGTCAACGGGTGCTCAACACTGGGTCTCCGATCACTGTAAGTTTAGATCGGTTTGAGAAGAGATGAGAAATGAGTTTTGAATTTGTGTTAATTTGTTGTCTGAGATCTAGTTGGTGTTTGTGACTAAAGCATTTTGTTTATGGTTAAGATCGATGATTTTGATTTGTTTAAGTATAGCAATCGATTTTTCTGCTATTAGGAGTAAAGTTTCTATTGTTTGATGCACTTTCTGTAGAGAATGATTTGCTTTTGGTACATTGGTTTATAGTATTTATAGAAGAAATTTGGTTAGCATCATTTAGTTTTGGGAAAATTTGGCGTGATTGTTGCATATTGAATTTGTTATTTAAAAGGTTGGGCTTGTTTTCAGTGTTCTTAGTTGAACCTTGAAAACTTGGTATGAATGAATTGTATATTTGCAATGTTTATTAAATTCAACTGTGATATGCAAAGCTCCATGGACCTAATTTTGATATTTTTCTTGTAGGTACCTGTTGGTAGAGCAACCCTTGGCCGTATCATTAATGTTATCGGAGAGCCTATTGACCATAGAGGCGAAATTAGTAAGTTTTCTTTTTGCCATCAGTTAACATTGCTTCTGTCCTGTTTTTCTTGAACTTTTTTCATTTTTTGTTGGTTATTTTCAACAGAAACCGATCACTATTTGCCAATTCATAGAGAAGCCCCAGCTTTCGTTGAGCAAGCAACGGAACAACAAATCCTTGTCACTGGAATAAAGGTGATTTATATGTGGAAATGTTTTTCTTTAATATCTTTTCATCACTCTGTACTAATAAGTAACAAGTCTATTGAATATTAAGTAATTATCATTTCTGTTGTTATAGGTTGTTGATCTTTTAGCTCCCTATCAAAGGGGAGGGAAGATCGGTTTGTTTGGTGGTGCTGGTGTTGGAAAAACTGTGCTTATCATGGAGCTTATCAACAATGTTGCCAAAGCACATGGTTTGTAAATGCTTTCATACGCCTTTCATGTTTTGATTTGAATTGTATGTTTTTTACCCTTTATCTTCTTGTTTTTAGGTGGGTTCTCTGTCTTTGCTGGTGTTGGAGAACGTACCCGAGAAGGTAATGATTTGTACAGGGAAATGATGGAAAGTGGTGTCATTAAGCTAGGTGATAAGCAGGTGTGTTTGCTGGAGCTTTTATTATTCTCGTTTAAGAGTTTAAATCTTCTAATTTTCATTGTCACCTGATATTGTTTTATGTTTCTAGGGTGAGAGCAAGTGTGCTCTTGTATATGGTCAAATGAACGAACCCCCAGGTGCTCGTGCTCGTGTTGGGCTCACTGGATTGACTGTGGCTGAACACTTTAGAGATGCTGAAGGACAAGATGTGCTTCTTTTCATTGATAACATTTTCCGTTTCACCCAGGTAGGTTTGGTTAATGAGTCCACATTAGTACACAAATCTACTTATTTTATAATGAGCATGAGATTAAGCAATAGTTTTAATCTGTATATGTAGGCTAACTCTGAGGTGTCTGCTTTACTTGGTCGTATTCCATCTGCTGTTGGTTACCAACCAACTTTGGCTACAGATCTTGGAGGTCTTCAAGAACGTATCACAACAACCAAAAAAGGTTCTATTACATCTGTTCAAGCTATTTACGTGCCTGCTGACGATTTAACGGATCCTGCTCCTGCCACAACTTTTGCTCACTTGGATGCTACCACTGTGCTATCCAGACAGGTCATTCATCTTCTCCTTTTTGTCCATTGTCTAGTTTTTTTTTAAATTTCTTTATTGCTATTTTATGATTACAAAAACAGTATGTTTACAATAGTAATCTAATTTTTTGAGTAAAAACAATCTAGTATATGCCACTTTGCACTTAAAATCGACTTTGGGTAACTTACATCACGATCTTTTTTAGCTACCTTTTATTAAAAAAATTGACCCATTGAGATAAAGCAAAACTCATGTCAGTTTAGTTGTCTTTTTGGAACCCGTCTTTTTGGCTCATAGTGATTCTATCAATGGGCAGATCTCTGAACTTGGTATTTACCCTGCTGTGGACCCACTTGATTCTACATCTCGTATGCTTTCGCCACACATTTTGGGAGAAGACCACTACAATACAGCTCGTGGTGTACAGAAGGTTCTTCAGAACTATAAGAATCTTCAAGATATTATTGCCATTCTTGGAATGGACGAGCTTAGTGAAGACGACAAGTTGACTGTTGCTCGTGCACGTAAAATTCAGAGGTTTTTGAGTCAGCCCTTCCATGTTGCAGAAGTTTTCACCGGTGCCCCTGGTAAATATGTGGAACTAAAGGAAAGCATTGGCAGTTTCCAGGTCAGTTTAAATCCATCCACTCAATTTCTTCAACTTTCAATCCCATCTCTGAATTGTTTTCATGAATACAAAATGGCTTTACTAATGTCATTAAAATGTTGGTAATTGGGTCGTTTGTGTGTTTGATTGAGCAGGGAGTGTTGGATGGGAAGTATGATGACTTGCCCGAACAGTCGTTTTACATGGTTGGAGGAATCGATGAGGTTATCGCCAAGGCCGAGAAGATCGCCAAGGAGTCTGCATCTTAGAACCTATCCATATTCCTCATCATCTCTTACATCTGATAGTTGCGAAAAGAAATGAATAATTTTATTGACATGTCTTGTTTTGAAAAAAACTGACATTTATGTGGGATTTTCTTGTTGATCCCTGTTTTTTTGAGTTTTATTGCAATGAAAATGGATACGAGGTTGAACCTCCCAGCAAAACCCCTTTGTTTCAGGCTTTTTATTCTCATATAATAAGAGGGATAAGTGTTGGTAATTTGTCAAAATCATCAAGTTTTTCCCCAAAACTACTTCTCAAGTATTAGGATTAGGAAGATATAATTTGTGCATAATTATGAGTGGCAAGTCTACCAAAGTGTTTGCATAATGGGAGAGTGAGTCTGAGTTGTCTCGGATTTCTAGATTTCTTGGGCTGTCACATCAGATTATTATCGTTTCCTCTGTTTTTTTCGTTGAAAATCAACTGCTATCAAATCAACATTGTATTATTGTATGTAATTTTATTACAACATATAGGGGACCTGTGCCCTAACTTAAAACATGTAGGCAAGAGGAAAGAACATTAAGAGGCTATTTGGTAGTTTATTAATGCCTTTTAGTGGTTTATAACTTTTTAATAGTTAAGATGTAACTTTAATATTGAATGTTTAAAAGGTTAAATTTTAATGGTATCTCTTGAACATTAAGAGACTATAAATCATTAAGAGATAGTTTTTTAATGGTTATTAATATGCTACCAAACAACCAACCCTTATGTATATCCTAAAAACGAGTACATGAAGGTTTTGTTAGACTAATTCATACGATCCCCCTTACAAACAATTATGTTAATACATTTGTGAGTCTATCTGGACTAAGAATAAAACGAGAACGAGTAAGATAGTGAAGAATGAACAAAGAAGGCCAAAAAGTTGTTTTGAATATTTGATAATGATAAGGACATATATGGGTGATCACAAACTCCATTAATTAATAAACTTGCAGCATGTGCATGATAGATACATAGTACATTAAAGTGTATCTAGATTCATTATAAGCAATGTTATGGTCATGGTCACTCAAATGGCAACATGTAAAGAGTCTAATTGATAATGACATATAGAATATAGTATGTTACGACACAAAGTAGTGAGCGGGTAGCCATCATATCCTGATTATGTTTTGTTTTGAATAACAAATTTTTTCTTAAAAACTAACAATACGCTAGAAACAAAAAGGGATTATAACGTTAAAAAGATACATTACACCATTATTCCCAAGTTAACGAGCCACATCTCCATCTACACTTTGATTCGTAGATATTAAATATGTTTATTTTCTCTAAAACAACATTGTGGATTTTGGAGTTGTTTGTGAATATCTGTTCATTTCTTGTCTTCCAAATACACCATAGTGAGAAGAAAATAGATGTGTATATGATGTCATCCAAATACACCATAGTGAGAAGAGAATAAATGTGTATATGATGTCTTATTGAGCTAAGGAGTAGGGCCATGAGTCTTAAACCATGAGTGTGTCACATATAGTAGTGAGTTATGGTTTGTGACCTGGGTTGTGACATAGTCAGGTAGCAAATCGTGTGTCGAGTTGGGTGAGCAAGTAGATCACATTTGGTGGGTTATGGCTCAAATCGTCTAATAACAAAAGGGTTAGTTTAATTTTTATACTTTCTCAATCCTTACACAACTAAGAACATCTCTAACACTAATGTACTTGTCCATTGGTAGAAGATAGTAAAGGCTGAGGGGGGCTCTGTTTTTTTCGTCGGTAGTGTTTATTTTTAGTCCTATAGTGTAAATTTTATATAAATATCGAGTTCGTCCCCTCTAAAATTATTGATTTCGCCCCTGGCCCCTACGGGGATGTTCAAGCGCTGCCACTGTAGTTGTTCATCTGCGGTCAACGTGGAGCCCGATGACAACCAATGTGGATGATAAATGGATGAAGAACTCCATGGGGATGAACATCCATAATGAAGACATGGTTTTGAAAACCGGACCGGACCGGCCGGTCCGACCGGTTGGACCGGGAACCGGACTCCGATCCGGTCCGGTTCAGTGTTTAAAACCGTTTTAGTGTTGAACCAGTGGTCGGACCGGTTGAACCGGTCGAACCGGCGGTCGGACCGGGAACCGGACCGGTTGAACCGGTGGTCGGACCGGTTGGACCGGTTTTTTTATATATATTTTTATTTTTTTGTTATTTTTACATATATTTATAAAAAATACTTATATTTTTATCCGGTTCTTATAAACGGTCCGACCGGTTGAACCGGTCCGACCATCGGACCGGTAAGACGTCCGGTCCGGTCCGGTTTTAAAAACATTGAATGAAGACTATGAGATGGGAATGAAATACAGATCAAAGGAGAGAGGGAGAGAACGTTAAAAAAAACTAACGGAGTTAACAAATAGTTACGCTAAAATTATTATTAGTAGCAAAATTAAAATTAAAATTAATACTAGTTAAATGTTAATTAAGATTAATATTAACTAACAGGTAATTGTTCGAATTATTAAAGAACAATTATCTAAATATTATAAAATTGAGATTTATTTTGCTACAAAATAGGATTCTAGTATTTTAAATCAAACCGACTTCGATAATTAGGGGCATAAACATAACCTTCTTCAAAGCCTCTTCTCTCCCTCCAAAATCCCCTAATATTATTATTCCCACACACCCTTTCTCCCCCTAATTCTAGGGTTAGGGTTTCCTTCATCTCCACCCCATTCTGCATGATCTTCACCCATCAATCTCCACCAAGATCGTCAATTTCCACCGGAGAAGATGCCGTTGTTCATCTCCGACGAAGAATACGCCCGATGCTCCCACGACCCATCGCTGATTTCGCAGAAAGCCGACGCCTTCATCAGAGAACTCTACAATCAACTCGAGACTGAGAAAGCCCAACACGATGCTTCATCCATCACCGCCGAACAGACGTGTTCGCTTCTCGAACAGAAGTATGTTTCTCTTCAATCGGAGTTTGTGGCGCTTCAATCGCAACACTCGCAACTCAGTGCTACGCTAGAAGAACGTGCGTCGGAAGTCGCTCAGATTCAAGCGGATAAGCACCAGATTTATCTCCAATCGGTAATATCTCTTATCTATTTGTGTTTTTTGATCTGCTCTTCATTTGATGATGTTTTGATTGTGTAATATAATTCTATCGTTGTGCCGATATTCACTTTGTGACGTATCTTTGTTAGCTTCAGTTAATGGGGATGCCTTGAATATCATTTGAAGTCATGTGGGGTCTAATAGCCTTGGTAAATAACTTATGTAATCAAAGTTGGTATCCTTTGGTCTTATTTGTTCATAGTTGTATTTTCTTTGCAGTTATTTTACAAGCTATATTTCTTTAAAGTAGTTTTGGGGAGAATTATTGAAAGTGAAGGTGCACTCTAGGTGCAAAGGATGAGCCTTGGGTCTAGGTGCAAGATGCCTAGTATAATAATATTATTTTTAGGGATTTTAGACATATTTTAGGCTAGTTCAGGCTGTTCTAGGTTTATTACATACTTATATAGGCCTAGCGGGTTTTTGACTTCCTGAAAATAGGGTTTTCGAAGCAAGACGACAAGGCTGCGCTTGGGGGCGAGGTTCACGCCTTGTGAGTTTTGACGATGGCGGACCTGCTGTGAGAGAGTGGTTATTATTGTCTTTTTTTTTCTTTTTTTATTTAAGGTCCTTGTCTTCTAATAAAAGAAGTTTACTGTCGTTACATAGTGTACAACTTGTTTTGACTTTGAAATTATTTGCTCTCTAGATGTATGTTACAAAAGTTTTGTAAAGCTACAATTTAGGGTGGATGGTCGAGTTGGCACAACAAATTAGTAAATTATATTTCTACTTAAGTAATGTATTATTCATGTATGGTTTTTACTTCTATATGACCCTCTATGACACTTGAAGTATTTCTGAAATTTGAGACCAGAATGTTGCTGATAATTCAATTTTTTTATCAAATAGTTTGTTTGATTGGTTTTCTTTGTGTAGATTGGCAAAGATGGAGAGATTGAGCGACTGTCCCTTGAAGCTTCAGAGCTTCAAAAATCAAAAAGTCAATTGCTGCAGCTGATTGAACATAAGGATTTGGAGATTAATGAGAAGAATTCTAGCATCAAGGGTTATCTTGACAAGATAGTTGCTTTGACTGACAGTGCTTCTTCTAAAGAATCACGGATTAGTGAATTGGAGGCTGAGCATGCACGCATGCACACTTCTCTGGCTCGTTTAACTCAAGAGAAAGAATTAGTTGAGAGACACAATCTTTGGCTTAATGATGAGTTGAACACTAAAGTCAACAGTCTCTTGGAGCTAAGAAAGGTACATAATGAACTAGAGGCAGATACGTCTTCTAAGCTTGCTGATCTTGAAAGAAAATACAATGATGCGTGCAACACATTGAAGTGGAAGGATGATAGAATCAAAGAACTCGAGTCAAAACTTGAAGCTTTACAGAATGAACTTTGTTCATCTAAAGATATGGCTGCAGCCACCGAGGAACAGCTATCTTCTGAGTTGTCCACTGTAAACAAACTCGTTGAACTCTACAAAGAGAGTTCAGATGAATGGTCAAAGAAGGCTGGGGAGCTTGAAGGTGTTATTAAGGCCCTGGAGACACATGCAAGTCAAGTTGAAAAGGATTATAAAGAAAAACTTGATAAAGAAACATCTGCCAGAATACAACTTGAAAATGAAGTTGTACATTTGAAAGAAAAACTTGAGAAGTGTGAAGCAGAATTGGAAAATTACAGAAATTCGGACCAGCTTAATCTTTTGCAGATGAGCAGTTTCAACACAAAAGCATATGGAGACTCCATTAATACGAACAACACAAATGAAGATAATAATAATTTAATGCTTGTTCCAAGTATTCCAGCTGGTATTTCAGGGACCGCCCTAGCTGCTTCTCTTCTTCGTGATGGTTGGAGTTTAGTTAAAATGTATGAAAAATACCAAGAAGCCGTTGATGCTTTGAGACACGAACAATTGGGGAGAAAACAATCACAATCTATTTTAGAACGTGTTTTGCATGAAATTGAAGAAAAAGCTGAGGTCATATTGGATGAACGAGCAGAACATGAAAAAATGGTTGAAGCATATGATCTGCTAAATGAAAAGTTGCAGCATTCCCTTTCTGAAAAAAGTGTTCTTGAGAGAACCATTCAAGAGCTTAAGGCTGAATTAAAAAAACATGAGCGGGACTACAATTTAGCCCAAAAGGAGAACAGTGATCTTCAGAAACAGGTGACAGTGTTACTGAAGGAATGTCGTGACATACAGCTTCGTTGTGGATCTGTTAGCTATGATTCAGCTGTTGAAGACCAGATGGATGTTTGTGTGGATTCTGATGGTGTTTTCTCTGACAGGATGTTGACTTTTAAGGATATCAACGGATTAGTTGAGCAGAATGTACAGCTTCGGGGTCTAGTTCGCCTTCTTACTGAGCAGATTGAGACTAAAGAAGCCGAGTTAAAGGAGAATTTTGATAAAGAATTTCAAAAACACTCTAAGGAAACTGCTTCTAAAGTTGACGCAATATTGGCTAGAGCAGAAGAACAAGCACAAATGATTGAATCGCTTCATACTTCTGTAGCTATGTACAAGAAACTATATGAAGAAGAACATAAACGCCAGGTTCCTCAGCTGCAATCTGTAGATACTGAACCAGTTAACATAAGAAACAATGTTCCACTTCTTGTAAGCTCTTATGATGCTTCTTCAAAAAGGGCACAAGAACAAGCTTATGAACGTATAAAGCTTCTAGAAGAAGAGATGTCAGGGTTAAGGAGCGAGATCATTACATTAAAGTCACAACGTGACAAGTCGACTTTAGAGGCAACTTTTGCTCATGAGAAACTTGACAGATTTATGAAAGATTTTGATCGTCAACGGGAAGAAATGAACGGTGTTATAGCAAGAAATGTCGAGTTCTCACAATTAATAGTTGATTACCAAAGAAAAATCCACGAAGCTTCTGAATCTCTGCATATTGCGGAAGACCTGTCAAGGAAGCTAAACATGGAGGTATCCGTTTTAAAACGTGAGAAAGAAATACTAATAAATTCTGAAAAAAGAGCATTTGAGGAGGTCCGTATTATGTCGGAAAGAGTTCATCAATTGCAGGCTACTTTGAACACAATTCAGAGTGCTGAAGAAGTGCGAGAAGAATCTAGAAGTGCTCACCGTATGAGCCAAGAAGATTATGTCAAAAGAACCGAACGGGAGTGGGCTGAGGCTAAAAAAGAGCTTCAACAAGAACGTGATAATATTCGCCAGCTCACACTGGAGCATGAATCAGCTATGCGAGGGTCCATGCAAAGAATCGAGGAAATGGGAAAAGAATTAGTTGATGCTTTACGTGCTGCTGCTGATGCTAATGCTCGGGCTTCTGCTGCGGAAGAACGTTTAGCTCACCTCGAGAAAATGAAGAGCGTTGAGGTAAATGACGAAAACGGCCTTAGCATGTCGACTAGGGATGAAATGGCTGTGTTAAAGGAAGAGATTGAGAAGTTGAGAGTAGAGGCTCAATCCGACAAAGACCACATGTTACAGTATAAGAGATTGGCACAGGTGAATGAAGCTGCATTAAAAGAAATGGAAATTCGGCATGAACAGTTTAAATCCGAAACAGAAAAGGTGAAGAAATCATTGGAAGACGAAGTTGTATTATTAAAAGAGCAGATTAATCAGCTTCAAGATGGTTATTATTCAAAGGAAAAAGAAGCAGCTTCTGCTGCTGTATCACAAGAACAAGCTCTTGCTTCCTCATTGTCTGAGATTTCAAAGTTGAGAGAAGAATGTACTGCAAAAACATTGTGTGTAGAGGCTTTAGAGTCACAGTTGTCAGCCATGAAAGATGATTTGGAGAAAGAGCATCAAAGATGGCGTACTGCTCAGGACAATTATGAGAGACAGGTTATTTTGCAGTCTGAAACAATCCAGGAGTTGACCAAAACATCACAAGAATTGGCCTCAGTAAAGGAAAAAGCATCTGAACTCCAAAGGGTGTCCGACGCCCTCAAAACCGAAAACGATGAGCTAAAAAGCAAGTGGGAGACAGAGAAGTTGGTTCTAGAAGAGTCCAAAGATAAAGCAGAGAAAAAGTTCAATGAAATTAATGAACAGAACAAAATCTTGCTTGATCAACTCGAGGCATTACACATTAAGCTGGCTGAAAAGAGTCAGGGTTCGGGTTTGGGTGCACAATCTTCTGATGATGGTGGATTACAGAATGTGGTGAAGTATTTAAGGCGGTCAAAAGAGATTGCAGAGACTGAGATCTCTTTGTTAAAGCAGGAAAAACTACGGTTACAGTCACAGCTTGAAGGCGCCTTGAAGGCTGAATCAGAAGCCCAAGCATTACTTCGTGCTGAGCGAGAAAATTCCCGATCAGTTCATTTTACTGAGGATGAGTTTAAAGCGTTACAGGTTCAAGTTAGAGAAATGAATTTGCTTAGAGAAAGCAATGTGCAGCTTAGAGAAGAGAATCGGCATAATTTTGAAGAATGTCAAAAACTTCGTCAATCAAACCATAATGCTAAAATTGAAGTCGAGAATTTAAACAGTTTGCTTGTTGAAAGGCAAAACGAGGTGGAAGCTTGTAAGAGAGAAATAGAACTGCAAAAGAAAAACCAGAAAGATCTAGAAACTAGAGTCAGTGAGCTGCTTGACAGATTTAAAGATATGGATCCTGAAGATTATGTTCGAATGCGAGCAGATTATCAACAGATGAATGTGAAATTGTCTGATAAAGATGGACAATTGGAGGAGATTAGGAAACTTGTTTCTGAAAAACAAGATGTTATAGTACGGTTGGAGCAGGATCTTGCAAGAAGCAAAGTGGAAATAGATGAAAGAGAGTTGAAAATAACAAGTGTTGTGCAAACAGAGAGTTCACTAAAATCAGAAGTTGAGAAACAAAAGAGAATTATTTTTCAGTTGAGACGTAGGTGTGATAATTTAGCGAAAGAGAAGGATGAAACAGTAAAGAAGAATCAAGAACTTTCGAAAGAGTTAGCTGATTCTAACCAGGTGAAAAGAAGCAATGTAGACAGTTCGGGTGAACAAGCCAATAGGGAGAAAGAAGAGAAAGACGCAAGAATTCAGATGCTTGAGAAAACTGTTGAAAAGCTCAGAGATGAGTCTAGAGAAAAAGAAGAAAAAGATACAAGGATACAGATGCTTGAGAAAACTGTCGACAGGCTAAGAGATGAGGTTAAAAGGGGAAAAGATGAAGTTCGGATTGAAAAGGCAAAGAATCAAAAGATTGAAAAAGGAGCTGGTGAAGAAAAATTGAAGCTGGCAGATGACTTTGAGAAACATAAGCAAGCACTAAAAGCTCTCTCAGATGAAGTTGAAAAGCTGAAGCATGAGGGTGACTTTGATGATCTGGCTGCTGCTTGTCTTGCTGTTGTGGAAAATTTTGAACAGGTGGCTCATCAAGTATCCAATGAGTTTGGAGCTGTTACTACTACAGATACACCGCCAGTTGAGGCGGGTACACCACCACGTGCTGCCACAAGCGAGGTGGTTACTACTAGTATGCCATCAGTAGCAGTGACCGCAAAGCCAGCAGTTGCATCTAAACCAAAAGTTGAACCACGTAAAGTTGCGAGGAGGTTAGTTCGACCTCGTATTGTAAAGCCTGAGCAACCAAAGGGTGATGTGGGTATGTCAGAAGCTGTTGATGCTAATGTTCAGTCATCTGTACGCAAACGTATGTCTACTTCAGAAGAATCACATGCGCGTGACATCAGTGGTGCTGATGTGGTACCACCTCAAGTTAAGAAATCCAGAGGTTTAGAACAACCACACGAGGGTAGTGAGGCTCCTGAAACTGTCACTGAAGAGTCTCCAGATAATGGTGGAGATGAAATTCAAACAATTAAAGAGGATGATAATGCTGGTAGAGATGAGGACGTTGAAACTGGTGTTGAGGAGCAGGTGGTTGATGATCAAGCAGAGTTGCAGAATGATAAAAATGATATATGTGGTGAAGAGAATGTGAACAAAACTGAAACTGAAGATCACCCTAAGGTTACTGAGGTGGAGCACACACAATTGCAGCCGGTTACTGGTGAAGGAGGAAGTGAGCCTGAAGAGGGAGAAATGGTTTCAGATGCTGTTATTCCTGGTCAGGAAACAGGGGAAGCTCAGTTAGTTGAGCATCAGACTAGGTCACCTTCACCTATGCCAGCTGATGAAGACATGATTGAAGAAACCCTAGGAGATTTGGAAATGAGTTCTCCAGTGTTAACAATGGAGGACAATGAAGATAAAGTTGAGGAAGGTGAGATAGAAGTAGAAGAGACTACTCCTGAGAGTTCAACCGATAAGCCAACTAATGAAGGGAATGATGAAGCAGGTTCCATGGCTGAAGAGGCTTCCGTTGATCATGTTTCCACAACCACTGCTGTTGTAGCCCCTCCTGTTCCTGAGAAACCATCAAACACATCTGCTGTAGCTGAACCATCATCCAGTGTTGGAAATCAAGAGAGTAGCGTTAGCAGTGCCCCCACATCAGCAGTGCCCACATCAGAGGAGCCAGTTGATACGGGATCCACCACCATAAATTTGAATGAGAGAGCAAGGCAAAGGTCTCTGCAGAGACTGGCTGGACAACAACCTTTGCCGCCTGTCACTAGGGGTCGTGGAAGGGTTCTACGCGGTCGCACTCGTGGTGGACGCACCGGTCGTGGTGGTCAAACACCTGGTTCTCAAGGTATGTAATATTTATCAAAAGATCGTTATATTTTCATAGAGAAGTACACTATAATGTTTATTTATCTGTATATATCTCATAAGAAGCATGTTTGATGTTTTTATGTTTATAGGGATGTGATGTAAACTGTGGCACCTACACCTGATGGTGACCTCTATCTATCCATTGTCAGGTACTTGCTTTCGATATATATAACTCGGTACTTGTGGTGTGTCCTTGCGTATTTGACTAGAGGTGGCAATATGGATGGGTGGTGCTCGGGTAATGGGACATGTTGGGTTGGGTTGACTTTTCTGTCTAGTTTTAAATTTTAATAATTAATTAATGCAATAAGTCCAATTACAAAAACTGTGTTGTTACAATAATATTTGAACTATTAAAATAAACGATTTAGGAGATCGTATGCCCCTTAAAAATACACTTGGTGAGCCTTTCAACATGTTTGACCATTCTTGTTTTGGCTATATCTTTCTATATTATTTGGCCTGTTTGAAGTTTTAAACCAACCAAGTTAACCCATTCAATAGACAATGGATCGAAATTGCCACCTCTGGTATTGATGTCACTGGTTCAGTCATTTTCTTGGTATTTTAAGTAATTTGTGGGTTGTTTCTGGTTCTATTTATCACACAGTTAACTAGTTATTATATGAAGATAGCTAGGATAGTTGATAATGCAGAGTCATTGAAGGATTTTAGGATTTATTGCTAAAACATTGTGGTTAATCTTTGGTTTCTCTAGTTTTATCAGGGAGGCTAGTTGAAATCTGATTCTACAGGATAAACTTATGTGTCAGTGATAAGAACAATAACCTTCTTGTCATAATGGAAGCTGAAAATCAGAGTTTACCTTTGTTCTTTACTTTTTTTATGACATATAAACGGGTCAGAGTTGTATGTAACTAATAACGGATCAAAGTCACGGATAAGTCAAGTCGAGCTAAAAATGAAACAGGTTAAGTAGGTTCAAAGGTGAATAGTATGTAAATAATGCATACGTCCCAAAGTTATATTTAGAAGTAGTTATATCATTATTAGTAACATGGTTTTTGTAGTCATATTTAATACATTATATATACTTACATATGTTATGTATTGATGGCTATCGAACCATTTTACCACCCATATTTTACCCGAACATATAGATTACTTGTTTTGACCTTGTACCCTTTTTATCCAAACCGCTCGTTTCTACATTTTTCAGGCTTTTATAGACTTGTAGATTTACCTTTCATGATTCGATATGTTGGCTACCTCATCTATTTATATCTTTTCTGGTGTTGTCGTCTTGCTACTGGAATATCAGATAGTTTAACAGTTTGCTTAATGTTTTGAATGCAGAAAGTTGGGGGCAATAAATATCTTTCAAGTACAAATTTTATGATAAAGCTCAAAGTCTTGTAGATCTGGATCTGAAGGTTTGTTTTGGAAAATTTATTTTATTTCTGGGATTTTCTTACATAATATTACATTAATTATTATTTTATATAACTTATCGATTCCAGTATTGTATTGCAGGAATTTTTTGGTTGAATTTAGAAAGCAGCAGTTATGATGGTCAGTTATGAAGTATATGAAACTAGCTGGCCATGTTTAAATCATTTTTGTAAGAAACATCACTGGACTGGTATGGATTCGTACGTCACACTACTTTCAAACATATTTTCTCAAGGCGATTTTGAAAGTTCTTCGGCTTCTGATGGTTTGTTCGTTGACAATTCGGCTTTTTCTACAGACTTGATCATAGCTGTATTTATATTTATTCCTATCGTCTGAAACGATGTGTTAACTATTTTCTTTTGTTCGAGGTTGTTGCCTCGCACATCTCAACGTCGGTTTTTACCCTTTGAAGGTGGGTGTTACCTCTGACTCGGATCATGTTTGGAGAAGATGGTACATGGCTAGAAATGGTTTTATTTTGCCCATGTTTTTTGTGTTGTCTGGTGTTTACTTTCTTTAATGTTTGGGGATCATAAGTTGACCTTTACAATTCATCTTCCTGTTCAGTAGGAAATTGCTTTCCACTTGGCAAAAAATCCTTTCAAAAATAAAAGTAAAATGTTAGATTATAACCGCTAACTACCAACTCTATGTAGCAGGTAGTAATGAAAAAAATGATTGCTAATGGTAGCTTTTTAGGTTATCAGCATTTACTTTTTTAATACAGGTGAGACTGTTTAAAAAGTGATCAATTCTGACAACAATCATTTCTAAATGAGTATTACACCAAAATTGACAAGCCTGAATAAGCAAACCTACCAATACAAAAGATTTTGTTTTTGTGGTATATTTGTAATCGGCATTTGAGTGATGCTAATTCATAAAATACAATCTCATTTTTTGGAAAAACAAACAGTAGTAAAAATTTTTTGGCGTCGTGTTACATGATAGCGACAACTAACATCTACGTCAAACTTCTGTCACGTCAGCAACAGGAGTTGAGGGTGTCTAGCTGCTTATGAGGTGATCAACTGATCGCTATCGCTTTGATGTAGTAAGTCTTTATTGTTAATGTTTGGTAATAACTGATTAGCTAATGTAGTCTTTAATGCTTAGACCGATCAATTGTTCTCGACTTAAAAAATTTATTACTAGCAAGATGATTAGTTGTAGTATTAGTATTCCACCCCCGCGTTGCGGTGGGAGGCGTAAAACTGTGCCAAGTAACACTAATGGAATGTGACTGCTAGTGACCACCAACACTAAAAAAACCATAAAAACAAAAACAATAAATCGAATGACAAGTAGACGTAAACACGTTGAACCACGCAGTGACGCAAGCGGAACATAAAACATATAAAACAATAAGTAAATCGATCTAGGACCAACAATTATGACGGGGCGTTAAATGGGAAAAAATAAGCGAAAAACGTTGAACCACACACGCACGTTGTGGCGTGTTAAGTGTTAACTCGTAAATCTAGACTGAAATATAAAACGAAAAAATTATAATATATGAAAAGTATAGAGGACCAAAGTTGAAAGTAAAGAAAAATATCAAGGCTAAATTGTAAAAGATATAGAAGTATTGAGTTATATTAAAGTCAAATATTAGAAAAAAGAAAAAAAAAGGTTGGTACAACCCATAAAACACATAGTACAACTTACGATGCATACAAAACTTGATAATTAGTCGTTATTGTGATAATAAAATGTTTAATTGATCATTTTTGGCTGATTAATTGCATTAGGTTTCGACTAAATTGGTCAACGTGGATGTGGAAAGACTGTAGGTTAACTAAACCTACCCGTAGGAATGAGGGAAAGCCTAGAAACATTTTGGACTATCCATTAAATTTTTTTACGGGTTTTAGACAAGTATGATATTAGGTGATATCTGTCTCACTCTGATTACTCGAAACAGATCCAGATCTGTATGCTCGTATTGCAGTTGGGGGTACATCAATATATTTAGTAACCTTTAAAGTATACATTAATATATATTAAGTAACTTTAAAAGTATGAAAAACAATATTTTAAAGTTGTAAGAAAATTGAGATTATAATCATAGAAGTGTTAAAAAGTGCAATAGGGTATTCGATATAATTTCAAGACGGTTTTCATGGTAGGGTTAAGATCAGGTTTTGGGTAATTAAACTCTAAACAAATAATTATAAATATATATATACCGATGCCCTGAGCAAAATCCGTGAGCTTGACAGGTAACGAATAACGAGTATCCGAAGAGTATGAGAATGAGTATTTTGGACAAAGTTTCACGATCAGATACAAGATTAGATTGATAAACATGAGACATGACTTAATGTTGATCTTATTTTGTTGAAGGATTATGTTTGACGATGAACACCCAAATTTAATAATCAAACATCATTGGTCTTACCCACTTGATCTAACATAACCATGCAATTTAATTAGTTTGAATGATTAAAAGGCCCAAAGAGATCATACCCTCTTTAATGCTGATCCCATGAGGTGATTCTCAAAAAGGATCAGATCAAGTGCTTTTTTCGCTAACAAAAACATATGAATTTCATTACATCAAATGTTCATATTCAGCTCTATCGATATCAACAAGCTGATTCACATTATAGTCTTAAGAAATAGCATTAACAAGACATAATGATCAAATATCACTTCAATTTACCAGAGCATTATTGGAAATTTGGAGTCTTTTTTACTAAAATAAAAACCAAAAAGGATAATTCATCCCTTCTTATCCTCAAATTATAAGCATTTACAATTTCAAGGAATTAGCATTTACAAAATTCTAGCACCAACGAATTAAAGAATGCTGAAACCTGCATATTAATTCAGAACTTCAATCGCGCTTTCGTCTACGAGTTCTATGAGATTTCCATATCCACAAGATCAAGAACATCGAAAAGATTACGCCAGCAGATGTCCACAAAATTACCAGCCATGTTGGCATTGGAGTTGGAAATAAACCTAAACAATAAAACCATCATTCAGTCGGATGCAAATAGTTAAATGTTTGACTTTTAGGTCAAACCAGCTAAACTTATTGCAAAGTAATGTTCGGGTCCTATGAAGTTATCAACAAATTTTTTTTTATAACAAATAGATTTTGTAATAATGTTAAAAGTAAGACAGCATTGGTGCTAATTTATTAGACGGTTCCAGTACAAATAGAACTCGGGAAGTAAGACGTTTGACCTCAGAAGTCAAAGTAGCAAGAATAAGTGTAGAAGAGCATAAATCACTAATGAAGTAATGATCAGCAATGAAAAGAAAACTCACCATGTCCAAACTTGATACAGATAAAGAGTTCAATGATGCAGATGGCAAGTGAAAGCCAACAAAAAGCTCCCACCTTTTTCACCGGTTTACTGAAATATATAACCATAGAAAATTAGAAGTCAACAAAAACATATAACACAACACCTCTGTATGATCTAGAGTGGGCAATTCTTGACCCGTTTACTAAAGGACGGGTCAATTTGGTTTGTGTTTTATCTAAAGAAATCTAATGGGCTAAATCAAAGAATCTGCCAGAGTCTAATTCCAATAAACATACAATCTATTCAATCATTTTATGCAAAGATTTAGATTACTATTGAAAATTTTTTGTTTCTGTGATCATAAGTACGGCATATATAATTTATTTTAAAATGTTTTGCACTTTTGCTGGTCAAACCAAAAGATGACCTCTTCTCAACCTGCCCACCTTGCCGACTCCATGAAGAGAAAGAGGAGATTACCTGTCTTGTAGGTAAGAATTGTACTCTCGAATCGTAGGGATTGCAATGAGCCACCAAAGGACCAATCTATAAACAATGATTGGGTTTCGAGGTGGGACCCAAAGGCAAAACTTGAGGAAAAAGGTGTTGAGTTCAACAGTTAAGAACACAACACAAAGGCTGAACACTTGGATGAACCGCCATGGACCAAGAAGTGGGTTCCATTCATCTTTGTCCCAATGTGCGGGCGTGAATTGGCTCAATGTTCGCTTTACCTAATTAAAGACCATGTCCAGATCACTAAAATGATTACACACTAACCAAAAGACCAATCATAACATATTACTACTTTCACCAAAAGCGAGTCAAAGCTTGATTTTTTGACCCTA
Organism: Flaveria ramosissima; assembly: GCA_025215565.1. Taxonomy (NCBI): domain Eukaryota; kingdom Viridiplantae; phylum Streptophyta; class Magnoliopsida; order Asterales; family Asteraceae; genus Flaveria; species Flaveria ramosissima. Next base: position 43,549,750 of record CM046042.1, read on the forward strand.
ACTTTTTGACCAAACGTATGAAAAGAAAGGCTTACTTTTCCTAATATATTCGGTTGACGGCTTATTCCAACCCACTCGTATGTTTTACCATCAAAATATCGAACAGTATGCATTCCTGCCCAAATACCTGCAATGTGAACAAAATCAACATTACCAATGCAAATTACCTCCATGCTCCAATAAAAATTATTGTAATAAACTCTAATGTTAAAATGTAATACTCAAAAGTTAAAGATTGACATTTTTCTGGATCCAAGGGCGCATCATGGTGTTATTAGGGTGATGAAGATAAATAATATTTATATTAGAGCATTCACACTAGCTTCCTCATCCCCAACCCCCATATTTACATTAAAAACATTACTTTTTTACTCTCTCTTTCAATTAAATAATACTTTTTTATATCTTTATTATTACCTTTTCTCTCACCTCCATTCACAACCCCTTTTAAAAATATCAAAAAATTTATGGGGTTGTACCATGTTTCCTCAAATATGGGGAATCACAGTACATCCCCATAAATTTTCTCTCTTATTCACTCATAACCATCCCCAATAATATAGGGCACACACTCATATCAAAATGGGGCACCTACTGTGAATGCTCTTAGTTGACAAAATATCATCAACATTTCAATGTGCCTAAGCCAAGAGTGCAAAAATTGGTAATATGTAGAGTGATATATATATATATAAAGATCAAACATGGCTGCAGATTAAACATTGGTCATTTTTTCTTAGAATTTAGTTTTTGATAATTTGACCAAAACCAAGGGCTTTTTAATCCTTTCCCCAGCTACATGTTGTAATTTATACATAATAGATTAGGTTTTGTGGTTACTTACCAAACCAATTGCAGATTAATATATCAAGAACAATGCTGTCCCACCAGCACTCATTGAAATTTGGCAACATATGGCGAAAAGTTAGCTGAAAAATAAAAGCAATGCAGCAATCCATATGTGAGAAGATTATCATATAAAGTAAATTAAAACTAAAAGAGCCATTATAGTGCACCCACGGGCCATGAACTTCCTGTCACAAATTAGTGGAGGCACTTTCAACCTGTTTACTTATATGAACAGATTTGAGATGGGTTTATTCAAACGTGTCAAATAAAAAAAATAAGTATAAGGGGATGGGTTGAAAGTTCATATGAAATCTATTTTAGTGCATACAACCACCTAAATTGTTTTATTGAAAGAATAGATTGTTATTGTAATAAACGAAAATACTACTTTTGTAATCTGAATTAACACATTAACTATATAATTAGCCAAAAAGTGTTTGCAGGTCAACACAACCCAAACTGCCCCGCTTTGACCCATATTACCCCGACTTATTTCAACCCGGAGCTGTTTTGACCCGCAACTCAACTATCCAACCCATCATGTTGCCACCTTTAAAAATTGATAAAGAAGAACACATCTAGAAAGTTCAACTTGTTAACAGTTACCTCCATTAACTCAAATCCAATTGATAAGACCCACAAAAGGGGTTGATTACGAATCATTATTGCTTTTCCCCACCACCCGAATATATGAGCAGGAACAAATTCATCAAAAAGTGTTTCCTGCAGAACCCGAAGCAGATTAGTGGTCCATAAATCTCTTTTTTTGACTTTTAAAGTAAAAGAGAATATCAAAGGGAAACGACTTTATGTAACAACTGTCTTTGGATCATAATCAAAAACATATGTTAGAATTTGAAAATAGAGACTATTAGATACACAAAATTAAACCGAATATAATCATATATAATATGAAGGAAGACATAAGAATTAAAGAAAGAAAGAAAAAGATAGTGAAAGAAGAAATCATACATAAACATTTATAAACCTACTAGTTGGATGTTCAGGAACATAAAGTCGACAATCTGCACCATATGATCTCTCGGGAAGTTCTGAGAAAAAAAAATCAAAAATAAAGTTAAGCCACCATATAAATTAACTTACATAAAATAAACAGTTAAAAATGTGTATAACCAAATTATTTTACCAACTCCAAGATCAGGGTGAAGATACTTCATAAACTGCCTAGCATTGTCACGAGTCTGACGATAAACAGTGAACAAAACAAATTTTAGTAAGAATCAACTCCCAATATGCAAAATTTCACAGGGTGGAATGGCGGAAGGTACAAATTTGCCCCAAAAAGTTGGAAAAAAACCATTGAACACTATTAAACAAAACTCCAACCATGACAAACTGTTCCTACAATGCAATAAACAATATGACCAACCTGAAATAGCAAAAATGTTAGAGCAACAAGGTAGATAACAGCCATTCCATGAACTAGACGCCAAATTGCAGGATGTGGCCTAATTAGTAACCTGCAAGACCACACAAATGATAATTATGTCATGCATGAATTTAAAAATGCCCAAAATGCACTTGCAAAGTAACTTATACCATTGAACTTAGATGAATTTTGTCAACCAACAAGAATGACGAATGAAATTTCTAACGATTTCAATGTTGACAACAAAGTAATTTAACATAAATATGATCTAGAAAATGAAATGGTAAATCTTGTTGAAAATCCCCTTGAACTAAGAAGTTCGGTTAGCATAAAACAATACAAAAAACCACAAAGATAACATACATTATCGACATTGAGATATATAAATCTATTTAGAAATATAATGATATAAGAACTTACGTAGAAGGAGCTTGCAACAAACAATAAGTCAAGAAAACCGCAATCATTGCCCATATGCCCCTTTAAAAAGAAAAAGAAAACATTAAAAAATGCAAGATTCAAGGATGACTGAACTCATGCAAAAGAAATGCTACCAAATCTAACCTCTTGACCGATGTCACAATATCTGCCGATGAACTACCTTCAGGATCAAGAGCTCCACTTGCCCAACTGAGAGCCCATTTCAAAAAGGCATGCAAAGTAAATAAATTATAAACAAATCACACTTAATAAGACTAAGCACCATTGAAGGTCAGCAAACTAAATTTTTCTTCAATTGAAAGATATATTTTCAATGTGGCCTGGTAGTCAAATGTCTTAATATACTCACTGTTTTAGGTATAATGATCATAACTCCATGGAAAAAACGCATTATCAACAAAAACTATATGGTTTAGGGGGTGTTTGGATGACCACAACATCCCCTTATTTCAAGAAATAAAGAGTAACAATCAGTTAAAGGACCAAAACTACGGAGTTTAGCATATGCTTCAAGAAACTTACATAAGAAAGCATGCACCGATGAATAGTAATGTAATGGTACGCGGTTTGTAAGCCCAAGCTGTCCATGGGTCAAATTCATCCACAATAGTCAATGCTACTTCACCATTATATCGATTAGCATTATCTCGTCTCCTTCCTCTCCTATGACCATTAACCTCCATTGAACTTTTTCTTTTCACTGCAAACGCCAACACAAGAGTAATTGTATAACATTCAACAATAAAAAACAAGAACCCAAAATTACAGTTCATCACTATCAAAATCAGCAATCAAAGAGTGAATTATACGTATTTTGCCTATAATTACAAGCCAAAACGATCATCTAGCACGAATTCAGGTAGATCATAACATTGAATGAACATCTTACATCTTATAATCAAACAACTTAAGATTCACTGTTTCAAAAGAAATCTTGAAATAAACATTCAAATTACAAGGGTTTGAATACCTTTTGTTCTTTAAAAGTTGAATATAACCTGCAACCAACAAGCACTTAATGAGAATTACTATCAAGATTTTAAAATCTGCAATTCAGTCATTTAATAACTTCACAAAATCGCCACACAAACCAAACACTTTGATCTCACTTTCAACACTTTTCACACAACAACAAATGAAGAACATAAGAATTCAACAACATAATTCAAGAACCAACAATATCGATTCCAAATCAAACACTAAAAAACAAAATCTTTTCAACAAATTCTGATACACAATCAACAACCCACTTGAAATTACCACCCGACATTGAAATCCCACATCAGAAATCATAAAGAAATCAGAAATTAATGAAGAAATAATGACACAGAGTGCGTGAAAACGAAGAACAACGTACAAACAGTAATTAAAAGTACACAGGGACACACATGTACAGCAAATTATCAGGAGAGAGAGAGAGAGATACACACACACATATATAGAGAGAGAGGATTTATAGGTTATTACATAAAGATTAAGCCCTAGCCACAAGATTGAAAGGGGAAAACGATCAAGAACCGTCTGATCTCTGAAAAAAGAGTCAAATGATGAAATCAAAGGGAAGAACTGATGGTGGGTATGATTATTAATCAGTGGTTTGCAAGATTAAAAGAGCTTTGTGGGTACTTTCGTTCTATCGATTTCTGGTGTAATAAAAAGATTTTCTTGATTAATCTCTGTGTGTGTGTATATAGAGAACTTGTAAGTATAGAAAGATAAAGAGAGAAGTACGATGGTCCAGAGAGAGAGAAGAGGGACAGGTTTTAATAGATAAAGAGAATGACGAAGCCATAGACGATATAAAAGCGATGTAACATATTGTATTTGTCGTGTGTGTGTTTACACACACTGTAGATTTTTCATTGTATCATATTTAATATCTTGAATAATAGTAGTGTGTTATTAAAAAGAATAGTGATAATATTCTTGGGTTTATTCTTTTTTATGCTTTTAAACTTTGATCTTTTGTTTTCTATGATTTTCAAGAAAAAGTTTCTGACTTTGGTTGTCGAAAGAGAAAGGAAGAAGCTTCAAGTTGCCAAGTACTACAAATCTATTTTGACTTTTAGTAAGTTGATTTTGATGTTGGATGAGATGAATTTTGTAGCTTCTTGTCTTCTTGAAGGTTTCTTTTGTAAATTATTATTATTTTTTATTCTTATTTAGATTTAATGTTACAAGTTTTTTTTTGTTGTGAATAAGAATTGGGGAGAATGACAATAGTCTTAGGTTGATGGGTTGATGAGTTGATGAGTTTCGAGTTGATAGGTTGAATTGATAAATATGAACATAACCCGTATGTTTATTTGTATTATAGATGTCAACTCTAACTCTGACATGCTTCAAATTATGTACCTCGAATATAACACATATATTTATTTGTGTTAGAGATCAATTCTAATTTGGAAACACTTGAATCATGTAGTAATTCTCATTTCATTCATTTATCTAAACAAATCAAACGAAATGACGAGTTGTACATGAGTTGTTTAGAGCAAGAGGCACTTGGTCATACCTTTTCTCAAGTTAATGGTCGTAGAGTAGTGTGGGGAGAAATCATGTCTGTGGTTGTAATCAAGCTGTAAACGTGTTAAACGAGTTGGCAAGTTGTAATATATGGATTACACGAGTAGTAAGGGAGATGGTGATTGACGTGTCTATCTGTCTAATTAAAAAGGGTTAGACAAGTCAGCCTAAAATTGACCCTCTCAATTAGACGAGTTAAACAAGTTGATGCGAACACAATTCGTGTATGCACAACAATCAAAACCTGATTATTTTTATTATCTGAAATTTAGTATATGATGATGATAATGATAATAATATTTTTTTCGTTTATGTTCTTCTGTTCTTTCTAATTGCCATCTTCTATTTTCTTTAAATTTCAAGAACTTTCTGACTTAACTTATAATCGAAAGAGAAAGTTAATATTTTCATGTTGTTAAGTAAATAAAATTCATTTCGACTTAATTTCAATCGAATTGAATACGTTTACAAGATTTTCTAATCATAAACAAGAGATGGAAGGGTCATGATCACAATCGTCTTGGTTGAAGGGTCAACGAGTTTTGGGTAGACAAGTTGGTGAGTAGAACTTATAAACGTGAACATTGCCTACATATTTGTATTTGAGAAAATATCTATCATAACCTTAACATTTTATATAGTGGCGGAGCTTGAACATTACTCTATTGGGGGCGGGGTCGAAATTAGTTTTTCTTAAAGGGGGCGGAATCGATATTTATATAAAAGTTTACGTTACCGGGCCAAAAATTTGGGTGGGGTCGAAATTAGTTTTTTTTTAAGAGGCCGGAATCGATATTTATATAAAAATATACAATACCAAAAATGTACACTACCGGGCTAAAATTTAACATTACCGATGAAAAAAAGAGGGGGTGGCACCCCCTGCCCCTACTATCCTCCGCCAGTGATTTTACAATTTACCTGAACATAATATTATTTATATGTAAGAAAACATCAACGTGACTCTTAACACTTAAAATTATGCAACCCAAATATAACCTGTGTATTTATTAGTGTCATTTAGTGGGATCAGAGTGCCAATCAATTGAAATATAATGATTGAATGTAACATTTGACCCTCATACGAACTAATATTGTATGTTTTGCCCAACATACGTTCACAACGTTGTTATAGCACCAATCCTAAAATTTCTCCCACTAAAGTACTCTTACTTGTTGACTTATACTCTCATTCACAACGAATTTGCTTAAAACACATTGATAATATTTAAGGTCAGATAGTTCTTATGATCCAACATCTATCATGTTTATAGGCGAAATGGAGTTTATGGGTGGCTACCAATTCGTTTGATTTTATCCTTAGTTCTAAGGTTTAATGATTTTTAGTTTTTGGACCATAGTTAATAAGAGCGAAAAAACCAACTTAAATCAATAGAGACTGACTGTTTCTTCTTTTGCAATTTTGCATTGTCTTGTACATGTATTATGATTTATTTCCTATGAGAAGTTATTGTAATGTTGTTTTGTAAAGAAAT